>JAHRHZ010000030.1:29008459-29028702 GCA_024137785.1 Ginglymostoma cirratum
GGCCTAAACCCTTCATCAGAAGGGTTTAGGCCCGAAACGTCAAGTTTTCCTGCTCCTATGATGCTGCTTGACCTGCTGTGTTCATCCAGCCCCATGCTTGCTATCTCGGATCCTCCAGCATCTGCAGTACCTTTTATCTCTGATCCCTTCCAGGTTCTTTCCCATGGACTGAAGTGACAGTTCAGTGAGTCCTTTCCAAATTGTTGACATGAACTGTTTCCCAAATCTGAAGGCCGAAACTTTCTCAATTCTAATAACTGCATATTTGTCTCCAAACTCTTCCAGTTTAGAAGGCTCACGGATGAAACCCTTCTGCTAAGGTCATTGGCAGTTCCTACTATCTCTGCTAAGGTGACTTGCTCCCTCAACCCTACTTTTAGAGAAATACGCAAATGGCTTCTAAACTTAACATTGGTATCTTCGGAGCTACTTATAAAATAATCGACTTAATCATCCTCGGTTCTTCTGAACAGAAAACAAAGCTTTACATTTTACCCTACCTATCATAAACACAGGAGTATAAACATCTTTTCCATGAATACCACAGGATCCACAATCACTGCTACCGCAGTCACTACAAGAATGCTGTCACTGTGGCAGAAATTCCCCACCAGATGGCAACTGGACCTTTAATTTTGTTGTTTTCTGTGGATTGAGCAATGAAATAAAGCGGTTTTGACAAACATATGGCTAATGTTGCTGACGCTGCCAGGTCATTTTTGAGTAGTTTTGATAACAGCAATGAAACTCTAACTAGTTTGGTTTTGTCCTTTAATAACCTCTGCTTTCAATTCGTTTACATAGAACACACTGTATTGTAACACTGAAGTAAAGCAAAGAACTGCTGATTTTGAAGACCTGAAACAAAAACAGAAACTGCTTGAGAAACGCAGGAGGTCTGGCAGAGAGACAAACAGTTAACATGTCAATTCCACTGATTCTTGTTCAGAATTGAGACTCAAAATGTTAGTTCTGCTTTCCTCATGTGGATGCTGTGAGACCTACTGAGTTTCTTAAGCAATTTCTGTTTTGTAATGCGCTGGTCAAAGCCAAGGTATAAAGGTAAGACAGGTAAAGTTTGAAATGCAAAGTCAGACTGAAACAGCACTATAATTATCATGTTACAGACGCTTGCCCGAGAAAATCACACTTCTGTCTTGTGGTTACTCGCCTATGTGTACAGCCCAATAACCAAGAATTGACTGGGTTTTAACAATAATTGGACTTATAAGGGCACATAAAGAAAATGTTCATATTTGCAGAATTTCACCACACACATTATTCTTTCTAGCTATGTTTTTCACTCAACTGGAACAGAAGTCGAAACCATTTTCTTCTCCAAGGGGCATCTTGCGATTTTCTAGGGGGCTGTGCTTTGATTTTGGGGGTGAGAGGTGCTTTTTCGTTTTTAGGGGCTCATTTCCCATTCTCAATGAATCATTTACTGAGTGATACAGTCACACAGTAACAATGCCAGAAGTATTTGTGTTGGCAAGCAGGGTATTTGGACTGACATAGAAGCTGAATTAGAAGAATTCATTCAGAGAGGGTAGGAACTGCCGATGCTGGAGTCTGAGATGACAAGGTGTGGAGCTGGATGAACACAGCAGGCCAAGCAGCACCACAGGAGCAGGAAAGCTGACGTTTCGGGCCTAGACCCTTCATCCCCCTGTGGTGCTGCTTGACCTGCTGTGTTCATCCAGCTCCACACCTTGTTATCTTGGATTCTCCAGCATCTGCAGTACCTCTTATCTCGACAGCATTTCTTGTGTTTTCCGCACCTCAGCCCTCACATCCCCTCCCCACAATAAAAACAAAGACAGAATTCTCCTCATTCTCACACATCACCCCATTAATCTCCAGGTTCAACGCATCATTCTCCGCCACTTCTGCCACCTGCAATCTGAGCCCACTACGAAAGATATATATTTCCCTCCGCACCCTTATCTGCCTTCTGGAGGGACTGCTCACTCCACGAATCCCTTGTCCTTTCCACACTCCCCACTAGCCCCACCACCCCCGGCACCTTTCCCTGCAACCGCAGGAGGTGCTACACCTGCCCCCATACCTCCCCCCTCACCTCCAAACCAGGCCCCAAAAATACCTTCCACATTAAACAGATGTTCACACGCACATCCGCTAATGTAGTCTATTGTGTCCGCTGTTCCCGATGTGGCCTCCTTTACATCGGGGAGACCAAGCGGAAGCTCGGAGACCGCTTTGTGGAGCACCTACCCTCAGTTTGTGACAAACGACAACACCTCCCCGTCGTGAACCACTTCAATTCCCCCTCCCACTTCCTGGACGACATGTCCATCCTGGGCCTCCTTCAGTGTCACAACAATTCCACTCAAAAACTGGAGGAACAGCACCTCATGTTCCACCTTGGAACCCTACAACCCAATGGTCTCAATGTGGACTTTACGAGCTTTAAAATCTCCCCACCCCCGACCTCATCCCAAGACCAGACCCCCTCTCATCCCCACCTCCTTGATCTGTCTGTCTTCTCTCCCACTTATCACCTCCTCCCACCTCACTGATCAATCCCCACCCCCACTTCCTACCTACACTCACCATGTAGCTTCATCCCATCCTTCATCCCCGCCTCCTTGACCTGTCTGTCTTCTCTCCCACCTATCACCTCCTCCCACCTCACTGATCAATCCCCACCCCCACTTCCTACATACAGTCACCTTTACCAGCTTCATCCCCGCCTCCTAGACCTGTCCACTTTCTCTCCATCTATCTGCTCCACTATCCACCTTCTATCACTGCCTCCCACTCTCTCTATTTATTTCAGAGCCCCCTTCCCCTCCCCAATTTCTGAAGAAGGGTCCAGACCCGAAATGTCAGCTTTCCTGCTCCTCTAAAGCTGCCTGGCCTGCTGTGTTCCTCCAGCTCCACACTTTATAGAAGAATTCATTGATAGCTTGAATTATCAATCTTCCAGTAAAATTAGAGGATCGCAATGAAAGAATTGTTTTCTTTGACATCACGGTATGTAAGTTGGTGCAAGACAACAGACATAAGTTCACAACAAAAGTGTTCGCTTCAAAACAACTGAAAAATCTATACAAAAAAGCCATCACCTTAAACACATGCTTTTAAACTTGAAAGGGTTCAGAAAAGATTTATAAGGATGATGCTGGGATTGGAGGGGTTGAGCTATAGGGAGAGGCTGAATAGGCTGGGGCTATTTTCCCTGGAGCATCAGAGGCCGAGGTATGACCTTATAGTGGTTTATAAAATCATGAGGGGCACGGATAGTGTGAATAGCCAAGGTCTTTTCCCCAGGATAGGGGAGTCCAAAGCTAGAGGGCATAGGTTTAAGGTGAGAGGGGCAAGATTTAAAAAGAACCTGAATATCAACTTTTTCACCCAGAAGGTGGTGCATGTATGGAACGAGCTGCCAAAGGAAGAGGTGGAGGCTGGTACAATTACAACATTTAAAAGATATCTGGATAAATAGGAAAGGTTTAGAGGGATATCGTCAAATGCTGGGAAATGGGACTAGATTAATTTAGGATATCTGGTCAGCATGGACGAGTTGGACCGAAGGTTCTGTTTCCATGTTGTGTAACTTTATAACTCTATTTGCAAACTGATGAGGACCCAGCTCACGCTGAACACACACAAGGCTGAATATTTTAACCAGGCAGTTACAATCACACTTACTACATCTCTGCTCTCAATCCCAGATTTAATTTAACAATTAACACAATATTCACTACACTTTTTCATGACTTCCTTAGATTCCCAAACCACTTCCATCTTAAAGGACAAGAGCCGCAGATACATAGGAACACTATCACCTGCAAGTTCCACTCCAAGCTACTCCCCATCCTGACTTGGAAATATATCACTGTTCTTTCACTGTTGCAGGCTCAAAATCCTGAAATTCCCTTCCCAATGGCATTGTAGATCAACCTACAGCACATGGAATGCCGTGGTTCAAAATGGCAGCTCACCACCACTTTCTCAAGGGCAATTAAAGATAGCTGATAAATTCCATCCCAATCAGTGATGTCTATATCCAATGAATAAATAAATAAAAGCTCCCCATCCAATTTAACCATAAGCTTGAGATTCCATGTTCAGATTTAAAGTTTTACTGGTTCTGACTTAGCTGAAAATTCCTTTGTTAACATGAAACTGTTTCTCCCTTTTACAGCTTTCATCTCCCACTCACTTCCTCTTGCAGTCTTTTTCCCCAGAGCCCCCGTTATGCCTTTTGACCTCCCAGCGGCAGACTATTCAGTTTGGGACTGTACCCATTGGAATTTAGAACGAGAGTTGGCCTTCTTGATAGATACATGGTTCTGAGGGGACTCGATAGGTCGGGTGTTAAAAGGATATTTCCACATGTAGGAGAGATTAGAACTAAAGTAAACAGTTTAGAGAAAAAAGGATCTCCCATTTTGATGGAGTTGAGGAGAAATTATTTCTGAGGTTTGATAGCTTTGGAATTCTCTTCCCCAGACAGTGGTAGGGGCAGAATTATAGAAAATTATTTAAAAACAAAATTACTCCCCTTCTTCAGTCTCCCCACTTTCAGCTCTTTCTTTTTCCCTCTTCTTTCCAGTCCCTTCTCCCTCTCCCCTTTCCTACACCCCTTCAGCCACCTTCTTCTCTCCCTGTTTTTGCCCCCTTCTTTCCTCCCTCTTTTACACTTTCTTCTTTCTTCTTGCAGCCATCTTGTTTTCTCTCCAACCTTCTTTCTCTTGCCCTCCCTTGAGGCTCCCTCCTTCCCTGACCCCTTTAAGGCCAATTTATCCTATCCCCCAACTTTAGCCCCTTCTTCTCTCTGTCTTTCCATCTTTCAGCCCCTTCTTCTCTCTTGCTCTCTTCTTTCGAGTCTCCTTCTTCCCTCCTGATTTTCAGCCCCCACTTTCCATTTGACCTCCCACTGCCCCCTTCCTCTCCATCCCACTTGCAGCCCCTTATTCCCTCCCCTGCCACCACCACAGCCCCCCTTCCTCTTCACACCTCCCCCCTACTCATCCCTCCAGTTCAGACACGGCCTCACCCCGTAACCATTCCCCCCTCAACCCCCGACAAACAACCCCCTCCCATCATCTCCCACCAAACTCTGCTTCAGTCATGTGATATTGTCTGCAGGTGAACCTGTGCAAGGGTCATTGAAACTGGGACTACGCAAATCCATGCACTATTTAGAAAAATTTTACAATAGCCATGCGACAAAAAATGAATTTATCCCATCTTTCGCTTTAAATCTTCCAACACACCCTTCTGAAATGGGCCTTGCTCTAACAGGCAATGAATCTAGTGTCAATCATAACTTCCTGTATGATTTTAGCAGTCAGTGTTGCAATCAATGGAGCACAGGATTTGTATCTGAGAATGCATTGTGCCCTCTTCTACTACCAGGTACAACTAGTCCCAAGTCCCACTTGTGTGGCTACCAACAATTCAAGAGCCCACGTCCTATTATTAAATGTCTGAATTCAATTGGCCAAAGTAAATGGAATTGCAATCTGTATCTGACTGCTGATTTCATTTCCAATGACTCATATATCAAGTGTCAATTTCACACAAGTCATTTCCTGACACCGCCTGATATTTCGCTCCAATTAACATCTTTTACTAGTCGTATTTTGCAAATATTGAGCAAAAGAACGAAAAGATTTTGATTCATTCTTCTTGTAACTGCCTGGGACCTCTGCTATTTTTGGTATTATGTTTGGAAGTCCAAGAAAAACTTATAAACTATTTTGCAACTGTTCAACGAGTGCTCAGTAATTTGCCCGCTCAAGATTAGCTCTGGATCCCTGAAACTGCTTGCCTGGGCTGTCTAACTAATCTGTAGGTATCTTTCATTTGTCCAAGAGGGGAAAGAAAGATCCCCAGATTTCCTCTTAATTTATGTCATTTCAATAATCTAAAATTGAGACCAGTTTTTTTTTTGCCAGGAAAGCTGATTTTCTGCTCATGATTAATCTCCCTGCACTGACATGAGCCTTCTCGTGATCTGGCCCGTGAATCTCAAATTAACTAATGTTTCATTTCGAAACTTGCTGCTTCTTAAACTTGAACAGTGAGAGTGTCATAGAGGTCTACAGTATGGAAACAGGCCTTTTGGCCCAACTTGCCCATGCTTCCCAGTTTTCACAATTAAAGTAGTCCCATTTGCCTGCATTTGGTCCATATCCCTCCATACTCGTCCCGTCTATGTATATGTCTAAATGTTTCTTAAATGACAAAACTGTACTTGCTTCCACCATGACATCTGGCAGTCCATTCCAGGCACTTACCACGCTCTGTGTGAAAAACAAAATCCTTCTGGACTCTTTTCTATCTCTTCCCTGTCACCTTAAACCTATGCCATCTAGTTTTAAACTTAATAAACTATTTGAAAATTCCTTATTAATGGTCAACTGCCTGTATTAGGTAACTACAATCACAAACCCCTCCAAGATCTGACAAGACCAAATATCATCCCTTTTTCCAACTGTAAAGGCTCCACAACCTTTCAACTTCTCAGTGAGGAAATATTTATTGTCCCTCCTGTGTGTATTCTGACAGGTCCAATTATCTGACTGAACTGTGCTGTCTGTCAAGATGAAACTATTTCTCACTTCTGACATTTATGGAGCGAGGTCATTTGGCACGGCTACAGAGGATCTTATGTAATACCGGCCAGAGTGGAATACTAGCTTCCATTTGTCAAGGACAAGAAAACAAAGAACTAGGGACACTGGAGGTCTGAAGCAAAAACTGAAATTGCTGGTGAAAGTCAGCAGGTCTGGCAGCATCTGTGGGAAGGAAGCAGAGTTAAGGTTTTGAGTCTGGTACCTCTTTGTCAGAACTGTGAGCAGCTAGGAGAAGCTGGTATTTATGTTGAAGCCGAAGTATGGGGAGGATGGGGAAGGGGAGAGGTGAGCGATGGCTGGAGATGGAGCCCAGAGAGATAGGTAGGAAATGGATAGGTAAACACAGACATTATTGACAGCAAGCCAAGACAGAAGAAAAGCTGATTAAGAGATAATAAGAGCTAAGAGTGAGAAAATCGACTAACTGCACTGAATGTAACCCATATAATGTGATATCAAGCCTAGGAATATGTGGGAATGGGTGACTGTGCTAAAAACAGCCCATGTTACAACAGGGCTGGGTGTGGGGTGGATACAAAACATCAAAGGACTCCAACCTTTCTCCTGACCCCATCAATTGTTGGGTATTTACTATCCCTTCTGACCTTCCAGTCAAAAAAAAGAAGTGAGCTATTTCTAATGGAACTGTTAATGTGCTTAAATGATGGGCCATAGCATTACTGCATATAGAGCTTTAGTACAACACCTTCCAAAGTGAATAGAATCTACCTCACTCCTTTGTAATACCATCTTTCCCTAAGGTGGCTGCATTGTGGCAATATCACTGTATGACCAATCCAAATACTTAGACTTAATGCTCTGCTGAATGTCGGGTCAAATCCCACCGCAGCACTTGGTGGAATTTCATTTCAATAAATAAGTTTAGCTTTTAATGTTACTTTGAGTAATAGGAACCACAAAACTATCCCTTGATTGGTAGAAAAACCCATCTTGTTCACTAATACCCTTCAGGGAAGGAGATCTGCCATCCTTAACTGGTCTGACTCCCATGTGACTTCAGACACACAGCAATGTGTTTTAGTTTGAAATGCCCCCTAGCAAGGTCACTCAGTTTGAGGGCAATTAGGAACGGGTAACAAACTTGCCAATGTCACCCACATCACATTAAAAGAATGATTTTTTAAAAATATCTATAGGCCAGAAGTTGGCTTCTTCTGTTGAGGAAACAAAGATAATCTTTCTCTCAAGGTAACAGTCTCTTCGAGGAAGCCACCATTGGTTGTATAACTCTAGCTTGTGGGCTTGGAAGACAGGTGTACCTTCTATCACGTCTGGGTTTCTCGTGTGCATTCCTGTCCTGAAAGACAACTGCCCCTTAGGAAAGTTTAGTTTCATCCAGCCACACTCCACTGAGTCTGTGTCTCTGCTAATCAATGAACTTTGTTGATTCAAGTGCTACCTATCGGATTCTGAAAGATTCAAATGCTGACACTTTTGTTTATTCTTCTTCACCTTCTGCTCTTCATCCATTCTCTTCCTCACCATCGTCCTCTGTTCTCTGTTGTGGTTAAAAAGGAGGAAACGTTGGCGTGAGTAATGCCCACATTTCATTGAAGAGGCAGGATGCTGTATTGGTTTGAAGATGTCTACCGAGACTGTAATAAGATGGAGCCAGTGACCTCGTACTAACCGCAGCATCTCCTGTGATGAGAGCAGAGAGCGTAGGCATTAGTTGCATGGCCTGTCTCCCATAGAGTGTGAGCTCCTTGCTGGTTGCAGTGTTTTCTCATGTCCCTTGATACACACAGAACTTATGCACAAGTCTCACAGGACTGAATTAGGTGAAGGGTGACATTTACTAAGGCACAAACATATTTACAAATAGACAGATGAGGAACTTGAACCATCATTCAATAAAGTTGTGGATAATCTGATCGACAAAGTTATTAATGTGGTATTATTGCTTTAAAAGCAGTTTTGATTATATGCAGATGAGGAAAGGGCCAGGATGTCATCACATGACCAAAGACCACAGTTTCTCTGCATTGCAGAACCCAGTTATGTCTCTAGATCACTCAATACTACATATATTAGTTTTAGATGTAAATAAACCCCAAAGAAATCTTCAAGTAAATGTAATTCATGTATTACAATTCTGTTACATACAGATAGCACAAGAAACTGCTACATGGTGCGCGGTGATGATTGTCTCTTTGAAAAGAAAGCAGAACAAAGAAAGCGTGAATACAAGCTGAAACAGCGAAAACATCCCACATCTATCCAGAAATCCCCGTGCTCCAGAAAGCAGAAGAAAAAAATGGTTTTCATGACAAACTGAGTACCTCTGATCTTGCCAGGCAGTCAGTTGAGTCAGGATCATACTATTTAAAATGTAAAGGGCCATCAGGCACCATCCCACATAGGACAAAGAAAAAAAAAGTGTGCAAATTCATACAAATGATAAACAAAGGACTGCAATTGGGAGCAGAACAACTTTTAACAGAAAATAGAAAAATAAATTCTAAATATAGTGCTGAAGGCACACATAGTCCAGAACAAAACAAATTAATAATCAGAAAGCAGATATCACACTAAATACATTGCTGCCATTACAAATGAAATGTCCCCATAGCAGTAAAGGTTAAACCACCACCCAGCATCTCTCTCGAATGAAAGAGTAGTCCTGTGGTCCTCTGCGACTATAGTGACCTCACTTTGTGTTAACTATCTGTGTGGAGTTTGCACATTCTCTGTGTGTCTGCATGAGTTTCCTCAGAGTGCTGTGGTTTCCTCTCACAGTCCAAAGGGGTGCAGACAAAGTGCATTGGTCATGCTAAATTGCCCAATGTGTCCAGGGTTGTGCAAGCTAAGTGTGTTAGCCATAAAAAATGTGGGGTTACAGGGGTGTTGGGTCTGGTAGGATGCACTTCAGAGGGTCGGTGTGGACTCGATGGGCCAAATAGCCTGCTTCCACACTGTAGGGGTTCTATGATTCTACTTTAAAACCACTGCAAATCCCTACAAGAAAGCCAGTAGGATGGATACCAAATCCTCCAGTGTGAAATGGAAGGCTTTGGATCTCTTACTGAATTCAAACCTTTGAAACGAAAAAGGAAAGCAACTTTGCTTCATAGATGAACAGTTATAGAACCAGTTCAGCGAGCCATGAAAATACCACTGGTAGTTGAAACCACTGAGGTACCACTGAGGAAGTGCCCTGAATCAACACTTCTGACTTATCCAAAGATGACCCCCAGAGAAGACTCATAAAGATATGATTATTGCTGAAAGATCAGCTTTGTGTAAGAGTAACTTTTAGAATTAATAGCCTAGACTTTATTTTCTCCAGGCAACAGCCATAGGAATAAATAGAATTGTCAGTAAATGTTAGAACAAGGGCAATTAGTGTAACTTTTCAGAGACTGAACTGTTGGAGTCGGTTATGAAATAGGTGATTGCCCCGACACCTACCAAAGAACTTTGAACAGACCTGTTAGAAATAAAGAAAGGTTATGTCATTAATTTACCGTGAGAAGATGGCAGAATGTTTTTCTGAAATTGGGATTGATAAAATTACTTGAAACAAGTTGAAACAATTCAAGTACACAATGAGAAATTTAATTGAAGTTTAGGGGACAAATATATTTCAACTTTTAAGTTTAATTTAAAACAAGAGCCAATGAAAACAGTCTAGGTCATTTTAATGTGAATCAAAAAAAAGTGTAAGATTGTTTGGGAAGAAATGAATAACAATAGAAACTAATAACAACCTAATCAGTCTAACAACACGCCTGAGGCTGTACACAAAAGAAAAACTGAAGCCTCTTGTCGATTTTGAATTTGGAATAATTTTTCTAAAAAGAAATGCCAAGTACAATTTAGCACATTACTTTTGAGAAAATTGTATTTTTTTTTCTGGGGAAGACCAAATAAGCAGAACTTGGTAATGCTTGAAACCACACAATACTGTTTGACTTCTGTTTTAAAGATGTTGTGAAAGCATGCTTTTTTCTAGACCCGGACAATAAAGATTCTCCAGAGCTCCTGAATCAGATAGAATGGTAATTAAAGGGATGGTTCATTTTGAATTAATGAATAGTGACAGGGATAAAGTGACAATGCATCACATGTAAAGGGAAATTGGGGAAAAAGATGGCCTAGTGGTATTATTCCTGGACTGTTAATCCAGAGACTCAGATAATGTTCTGGGGACCCAGGTTCAAATCTTGCCATGTCAGATGATGGAATTTGAATTCAATAAATATCTGGAATTAAGAGTCTAACAATGACCATGAATCCATTGTCGATTGTTGGAAAAACTCACCTGGTTCACTAATATCCTTTAGGGAAGAAAACTGCCATCCTTACATGGTTTGGCCTACATGTGACTCCAGACCCAGAGCAACGTGATTGACTCTCAACTGCCCTCTGGGCAATTAGGGATGAGCAATAAATGCTGCCTAGCCAGCAATGTCCTCATCCCGTGAATGAATTAAAAAATGACTGACCTAGGGTAAAGTTAAGTTGAATATAGCAAGTGAAAGGAAAGTGCCCATGAAATTAAATCATTAAGTTTTCTCCTGGAGATATATAAGCCTTTGGCTATGAGTTTTCTTCAAGAGCAGAATTGGATGATTTGGCCATATTGGAATATTGGAACCAGATAGGGAGGATACACATGCACCCCCACCAATTTTGGATATTTTGAAAAGATCACCTGAAAGTCAAGAATGCATGGCATGATCTTGAGATACAAATGTAAACGTGCAGAAGTAATTATTACAACTGAAGTAACGAACTTGAGGAGATGCATGGTGAAAATGCATTGAAGAACAAGCCTCAGGCACATAGACCTACTTAACAAAATGGTTATTGTGGCCTGGAAGAGCATACAATTATAGTTTAAGTGATAAAGCACTGACACATAATCCATGGAGAAACTGAATTTAAAACAATAAAAATGGTATTGATGAGAAGGAGGTAAAAACCAAAGTAAAATGAATTTTGGGTCAGGACAATTGGAGACTAAGAAGGGAAATACTTAAGAAATCCTCAAGATGGGTCGAGACGAAGGGAAAGCTGAAGAATCTTTTATATACATACAAAATCTATCATAACCAGCTAAAGATGAGCCAAAGACTTAGTTCCAATGCAGAGAGGAGAATTCTAACAATTTAATATAAGAACCAAGGAAATGGTGGGTCAGTATCTGTCTAGTCAGCTATCTTGGGCTAGATCAAAAAGGGTGGACAATTGAATGTTGAGGTTCCTTTAAAACTGAAGCTTCCTGGTATTTACTACCTTGCATGAGATTTTATCTAACAGCTGTCACTGCAGTACTTTCCCAAAACTCTAGTTATGAAAACAAAGGGAAGAATTACAAAAAACACAGAAGTCACAACACCCAAGACAAGGCGTCAGTAATTCATCTGGCACCAAACATACCCTAGTATCAGTGTGCTGTTTTTTGAAAATAAGCTTTGAAAGAATGGTAAACTAACCCTTAGATCAGAGCAGGAAAGGGATGTCCCATGGCCATTGGTCAAAAGGGTTCAGACGATTAACTGACACAGAGAAAATATGCTGCCCCTAGAACAATGAGACAACAATAAGTGCCAGACTCTGAGAGAGCAGGTGTACTCAGGATATGAAGGGAGCACATATGAGGCTAGGCCAATTGCATGCTGGGATAACCACGCTGGGGCCAAGACAGTTCAGAAGCCAGACTCTGCTCCTGGGCTAGGTCCAATCTGCGCTGGAGGATTCATTCAGGGACCATCATCAGAGAAGGTTATAGGGTACAGGGGAGTTTTCCCAGACAGCAGTCTCCTCCAAGCAAATGGAAAACAGCCCTGAAGGAGAGGAGGAAGACCAAGAGCTAGAAAGCAGGATGCTGACTTGCCACTTTAACATTCTACGACAACAGCCTGTTTGCCCTCCGGTATCAGTGAACCATCCCCAATTGTCCCTGTTGCACACTTTCTTTAAAATCTAATTAACTGTCATATCTAAACTGCTGCTTCTTAACAAACTCACTAATCAGCAAATTACCCACAAATCGTCGACTGCCTGACTGTGATCACAAGCCCCTAAAATCAACAACCTATGATGATTCTATATTGTACCTCAGGGAAGATATGATTCCACTACTTGACCCTCCCAGAATGTGCAGTATTCCCCTACAAAGAAAACCAAAATGTGAGCCAGAAGACATGTAACAGTGGCAGAACTGCCATGTTGGTCACTACACAGATAGTTCGTATACACATGTAATAGAGAAAGAGAGCCCAACCAGGATTTGTTGAGATACAAGATGTATGAGTCTCCCCCTAAAGAGACATATACACAAGAATCCAACACCCGATGAACTGAATCCCGCATTCATAAGAGCTAAATTCTCCTCCAACCTTCAGGCCAAATGGGGATATAATAAGACAAAATCAGAAATTGCTGTAAAAGCCCAGACCTGCTGAGATTTTCCAGCAAATTCTGTTCCTGTTTCTGATTTCCAGCATCCGCAGTGCTTGGGTTTTTTTTAATGGATATAATGGGTATATATAGCTACAGACTCTCAGAAAGCAACTACCTTCAGAATACAATTTGGAAGAGATTGCGTTGAGAGACTACCCTTCAGATTGTCTGTCAGTCAAGATCTGTTCCAGCAACTCACGGACAGCATTACAGAAAGTGTGCTGGATACATATGTCATACCAATGATATTGCAGTTTTGGGCAAAACAAAGAAAAGCATGATTATAATCTTCACTTATTGACTGCGGTAGCTCACTGTGAATATCTCATGTACAACAGCAAGAAGAGTTTGGTCAATATAAGTTATTTTTGAGTCTATATTCAAGTTGCTGAATCTGTCCTGACCAAGGCAAATTGGAGGATGTAGGACATGTACTAATGTACCTACCCCACAAGACAAAGGAGACTTAGCGAGCTACCTTAGGCTTTTCAACTTCTTGTAACCATGCATGCTGAACTTTCCCAATAAAGCATCGTCACAAGGAGAGTTCCTAAAGAAAGATGCAACAAATATATGGCAGGAGGACCACCCGCATATGATCGAGTCTATCAAAAATGCAGAAACTTATATCCTGCAGTCCGATGGGCCTAAGCAGAGGGCAAACATAGAAGTTGTTGCTTTAGAGAAAGGGTTACAAATGTGCACCATGTGAGAAAATAAACCGCTCATGTTCAGATCCAAAAGATTATCTTAAGCACATCCAATTCCTCTAAGATACAGCAAGAAACACCTACTTTGCTATTTAGGATCACAAGATTCCAAACCTACCTGTTGGCAAAAAGCCTTTCATTGTGGAAACCAATCACAAACTACTGGAGATGTTTTGGTGCAAACCATTGACAAATGCACCACCCAAACCCTAGTAAAGGTTCAGGAGCACAAGTTTGACATCTCCTATGAACCTGATACAACAATGGTTAGCTCGAATACACTAAGCAGTTTGCCAAACCCAAAAAAGGATGCAAACGTTGTACTGGATCTACAACTTTGCGCGTGGGAAATCGTGTCTCACTAACCTGATTGAGTTTTTTGAAGAGGTAATGAAGAGGATTGATGAGAGCAGAGTAGTGGATGTGATCCATGTGGACTTCAGTCAGGCATTCAACAAGGTTCCTCATGATAGACTGTTTAACAAGGCTAGATCACATGGAATACAGGAAGGACTAGCCATTTGGGACAAAACTGGCTCAAAGGTAGAGAACAGAGGGTGGTGGTGGAGGATTGCTTTTCAGACTGGAGGCCTGTGACCAGTGCTGTCCCACAAGGATCGGTGCTGGGTGCACAGCTTTTCGTCATTTATAAAAATGATTTGGATGTGAACGTAGGAGGTATGGTTTCTAAGTTTGCAGATGACAGTAAAATTGGAGGTGTAGTGGACAGTGAAGAAGGTTACCTCAGAGTACAACTGGATCTTGATCACATGGGCCAATGGGCCAAGGAGTGGCAGATGGGTTTAATTTAGATAAATGTGAGGTGCTGCATTTTGGAAAGGCAAATCAGGGCAGGACTTATACATTTAATGCTAAGGTCCTGGGGAGTGTTTCTGAACAAAGAGAACTTGGAGTGCAGGTGCATTGTTCCTTGAAAGTAGAGTCGCTGATAGATAGAATAGTGAAGAAGGTATTTGGTATGCTTGTTTTTATTGGTCAGGGCATTGAGTATAGGAGTTGGGAGATCATGTTGCAGCTGTACAGGACATTGGTTCAGCCACTTTTCGAGTATTGCATGCAATTCTGGTCTCCTTCCTGTAGGAAAAATGTTGTGAATCTTGAAAGGGTTCAGAAAAGATTTACAAGGATGTTGCCAGAGTTTGAGGGTTTGAACTATAGGGAGAGGCTGAATAGGCTGCGATTATTTTCCCTGGAGTGTCGGAGGCTGAGGGATGACCTTATGGAGGTTTATAAAATCAAGAAGGGCATGGATAGGATAAATAGGCAAGATCTTTTCCCCGGGGTAGGGGAGTCCAAAACTGGAGGGCATAGGTTTAAGGTGAGAGGGGAAAGATATAAAAGGGACCTAAGGGGCAACTTTTACATGCAGAGGGTGGTGCATGTATGGAACAAGCTGCCAGAAGAAGTGGAGGAGGCTGGTATGATTACAACATTTAAAAGATGTCTGGATTGTTATATGAATAGGAAGGGTTTAGAGGGATATGGGCCAAATGCTGGCAAATGGGGCTAGATTTATATAGGATATCTGGTCGGCATGGACAAATTGGACCAAAGGGTCTGTTTTCATGCTGTATATCTCTATGACTGTATGACTCTAAGCAGGCAGCACAAACAGTGAGATGGCAAATATGCTCAAAGTGGTTCTGTTTCATTAATGTGACCAGTATCAATCAGAAACTGCTAATAACCAAGATATTGGAGGCATTGTGGAAAGCTATCAAGCAGGTATGGCCTGAGGGTAAGTTCCCTCCCCCAGGGCCAGGAAGCCCAGCTACAAAACCCCACCAGCTCCAGAGATGTGTAATAATGTCTCTGAACAGGTTCATTAGAAAATATCTGGAGGGTTGGCCTGACATGATAAAAGAGGCGCCAATCACTCTAATTTAAACAATACATTTATTCACTGTTATGATTTATGTTGTAAATTTGCTATCAATTTCTCCAACTGTTTTTATTATCTGGCAGACACAGCAACACGTTATGTCACCATTCTACATAAGGTAGATGGTGTGATTTCTATTAGTTTTGTTTATGTGGAAGACTTGACTACAATCTTATGAATTCATGTATTATGAATGAGGTAAGGAAGATGCAGTAACATATTCTGTTGTCAGTGTTTATCAAAGGTATTGGTATCAAATACTTTATATGTAAATTAAACAGGGAAATAATTTCATTTTTGGTTCTTTTAATTCATTAGCATCAAAACCAAAGGTTGTTCTTTAACAATTGACTAGCTTTTAGTCATTTCCTCATTCTATAAGGATGGGATGTATCTTGCTGAGCTAAGAACAATGAACATTTTGCAAGTTTCATATTGAAAGTGCACTGAGTAGAAGGCGAGATACTTGACAAAGTTTGTGTTTTAAGAGGTAAGATATTTGAATTTATGTTATTTAGAAATTGCTGTATTTAATGAGGTTTCACTGTTATTTGTGAAGAAGATGTATTGGACAAGTGTTAGATTAGCAGGAAAGATATCAGTCAGGGCTGTACATGTAATGTACCAGAGGAGGTATTTGCTGTGGTTTGTGTGTGCATATTTGAAGTAAAGGATCTGACAGGAAATGACTATAATGAACATTTTTGTCTTTGTACTTTGGAAAGGATAGTTTTTACGCAATTTATACATGTATTAAAAGAGAAAAGACTCTGCAGGCTTAGATATGCAATGTCTTAGCAAGGATTTTAAATATGCTGTCGAAGGGACAATATATAATCCATGTTTTCAGAAACACAGGATTCTTAATAAAATATGCACATTCAATTGATGATAGAAGGGGCCTAACAAAGTCGTACAAATCTTTTAGGAGATAAAGTACTAGGGAAGGAGTTTATGTATGTTTTAGTTGAGAGGGTATTTGAAATGATTCACATACATAATTTAGAAGTGAAGATACGTCATCTTGTTTCTAATAGTTCTTTAAAATAGGGGATCAGTGCAGGATTTATGCAAGTACTTCAGAAGGGAAGATGATTGTCAAGGTTTGCCAATGTACTTTGGATTTGAGAATACCTAACAAAGCGTATTTGTATGTGTTACAATAATTTCAAGAATGCACTTGTTAAGGTTCAACATTAAAGGTTATTTTTCAAGATAGGAGCTCACAATTTTGTGGATAATGTATTAGCGTGGATCGAGGATTGGTTAACACACAGAAGGCAGAGAGGTGGGATCAGGTTGAAAAGGCATAACAAGTGGAATGCCACTTGGATTAGTTCTAGCGTCTCAATTATTTACGATCTTTATCAATGACTTGAGGGAGGGGTGGAGTATAATGTATCCAAATTTGCTGATGATAAAAAAAGTAAGGACATGTTGAGAAAAGGAATGAGGAATGCATAAGGTGATACAGATAGTTTGAGTGAGTGGGCAAAAACCTGGCAGATTGAGTTTAATGTAGGAAAGCATGAGGTCATGCACTTTGTTAGGAAAGGTATTATTTAAATGAAGAGAGACTCCCAAAAAGTGCAGTGCGAAAGGATCTAGGTGTCCTTCTGCATGAAACACAAAAGGTTAGCAAGCAGGTGGAGCAAGTAATTAAGAAGTTAAATGGAATTTTTGCAATTTTAGGGTGTTGGAGTTTAAAAAGAAAGAAATGTTGTTACAACATTCAGGGTGTTAGTAAGGACACACCGGAAATAATTTGTACAGTTTAGTTCCCCTTATACAAGAAAAAATGCACTGGCATTGGAGACTGTTCAAAAAACATAACTGAGTCTGATTCTTGAAATGAAGGGGTTGACTGATGAAAAACAGCTAAACAAGTTGGACCTTTACCCATTAAAAGAATGAGGGGTGATCTTATTGAAACTACAAGATTCTGAGGGGGTCGTAGAATCCCTACAGAATGGAAGCAGGCCACTCAGCCAATCAAGTCCACACCATCCCTCTTATGACCATCCCACCCAGACCTATGCCGCGATGCTGTCTCTGTAACCCTGCATTTCCCATGGCTAACCCATCTAGCCTGTAAATCCTAGACACAATGGGCAATTTCCCATGGCCAATCCACTTAACCTGCACATCTTTGGACTGTGGGAGGAAACCGGAGCACCCGGAAGAAAACCATGCCTACACGGGGAGAATGTGCAAACTCCACACAAACAGTTGCCCGAGGGTAGAATCAAACCTGGGTCCCTGGTTTCCACTAGTGGAAGATCCTTGATCTAGGGGACATAGTTACAGACTGAAGGGACACTCATCTAAACCTTCTTCTCCCAGAGTCATAGAGTCATACAGCATGGAAACAGACCCTTCGCTCCAACCAGTCTGCAATGACCATGTTCCCAAATTAAACTAGTCCCACATGCCTGCACTTGGCCCATATCCCTCCAACTATTCCCTATTGATGAACTTATCCAAATGTCTTTTAAGCATTGTATCTGTACCTGCATCCACCCCTTCGTCTGGAAGTTCATTCCAAACCACAAACCACTCTCTGAGTAAAAAAGAGATAAAAGGTACTGCAGATGCTGGAGAATCCGAGACGTTCCGGGGCCTGAAACGTCAAGTTTTCCTGCTCCTATGATGCTGCTTGACCTGCTGTGTTCATCCAGCCCCATGCTTGTTATCTCTGAGTAAAAAAGTTGCCTTTCATGTCTTTTTTAAATCTTTCTCCCCTCACCTTACAAATATGCCCCCTAGTCTTGAAATCCCCAACTCTAGGGAAATGTCGCCTGCCACTCACCTTATCTATCCTCCTCATGATTGTAAAAACCTCTATAAGGTGTCCCTTCAACCTCCTGCACTCCAGTGAAAATAATCCAGCCTATCCATCCTCTCCTTACAACTCAAACCCTCCATTCCAGGCAACATCCTGGTAAATCTCTTCTGAACCCTCTCCAGCTTCATAATATCCTTCCTATAACAGGGCAACCAGAACCAGACACTGTGCTTCAGAAGAGGCCTGACCAATGTTTTGCACAGCCTCAACATGACATCCCAACTCCTTCAATCAAAGTTCTGAGCAATGAATGCAAGCATGCTAAACACCTTCTTAGCTGTCTACACGTAATGCAAACTTCAAAGAATTATGTACCTGAACCCCTGGGGCTCTCTGAGGGTAGCGAATGTCTGAAATTCTCTGTCCCAGATTGAGAGTTTTGGAAGCTAGATCATTGAAAGTCTTTGAAGATGGCTTGGATTGATTTTTGAAATATCAGTGTATTGACGACTATGAGGAGCTGGCATAAAGAAGGAGTTAAGGTCCGGGGAAGATCAACATGCTCTTATAAAATGGGAGGGCAGGCTTGTGGGTCCAAATAGCCTCCTCCAGTTCCAATTTCTTCTATCCTTGTAATTGGAAAATAATGGATAAGACTTACCAAGAGACCTTACAGGAAAAGTAGGAAATGTTTGTAGATGCATTTTGTATTGGATGATACCTGTCAGGAATTAACTGTATATTTCAAAAAGAAATGTACTTAGCTAAGTATATACAATACTTAATCATATCTATCTTTTAGGAAGTAAGATATTTTAAATATTTTGTGGCTCCATGTTAGAGGGGAACATGTTTGATGTGTGGCAAGTCCTTTAGAAGGGAAGGTTCAGGTATTGCCTGTATACTTATTTAGAAAGGACAGAATATGGTAAGATGTATTGATGCATTTTATAAAGGAAGCTAACTGGCCAATTGAACTAATGTGAATTGTGATTTAGAGAGAATGCTAGTTCACAGAATCATAGAAACCTCTACAGTTTGGAAGCAGGCCATTCACCCTGTCGGGTCCACAATGACTCTCTGAAGAGCGTCTCACCCCGCCACCATACCCTGTAACCCTGCATTTCCCATGGCTAATCCACCTAGCCTGCACATCCCTGGGCACTGTGGGTAATTTAGCTTGGCTAATCCATCTAACCTGCACATCTTTGGACTTGGGAGGAAACCAGAGCACCTGGAGGAAACCCAAGCAGACATGAGGAGCATGTGCAAACTACACACAGTCGCCTGAGGCTGGAATCAAACCCAGGTCCCTGGCAGTTTGAGGCGTCAGTGCTAACCACTGAGCCACGGTGGTGTCCTTTGCCATTTCTGTCCATCTACATGTACTTTACAACATTAGTAACAAGCCAAAGTTTGTACATGTATTTATTTATGCACATTAGATAGACAAGTTACTTGGAAAGGATTTTTTGTAATCTAGAATGGAAAAACCCTGACTAAACTTTAATACATGCTCAAGAAGGCACAACTTACAAATAAATTTGCATTTTGTTCACAAAATAGTTTAGGTTGGAAGTTCCTGATCAAGGGTGGCACTTGTATTTCAGAAGTGAAGGTACTAGCCAAGGCCAGAAAGTACTATTTTCAAAGCACTTTTAAAAGGAGGACATTTGGAAATATTTGTGCGTGTACTTAAGAAGGAACTTTGAAGTTTGTGAAATGAGAAGTTATTTACTGTGATTTGCAAGTGTGTGATGAAAGAAAGGTTGTATCAGAGATAAAAGGTACTGCAGATGCTG
>JAHRHZ010000030.1:29038702-29064811 GCA_024137785.1 Ginglymostoma cirratum
GCACCCACATGTACCCTTTTCCCTCTGACCTGGCTCTTGTGTACCTGGTACCTCTCCACGATGGGACTGGGTAGGAAGGACTGTTGTTCTGTAATTTTTATATCTTTATTTTCTAATTTGTTCCTGTGGTCTGGGATGCTGGACTTTTTGATTTCTTTATTTTTCTAATTATTTTTTCCCAAAGAACTTGAACTGAAGAATCTGTACCTCGATGCCTTGTACCCGAGATGGTGCCTTAAGCGTCAACTTGTAAACTTTTCACTTTCCTCATTTGAGTAGATGTGACAATAAAGCTAATTCTAATTTTAATAAGAAGAGCTCCCATTTATCCAGGTGTCTGAATCAGAGCAATTTCCATCTCGGAGCTCTCTGGCACTGTACTGGCATCTTTCAAGTTCAAGGTGGAGATAAGTTGATACATGCCTGATCTATAGGAAATCAGGATGCTTTGTTTTATTGGAATTGGTGAATGGGCAATTCCCACTTTGATCCACGTCTCCTGTACTGTCTCTGTTTCTGAGCTGGTGACTGCAAATGCAACTTCATCATCAGCCTCCTCTTCCTCTGCATAAGAGCCCTTTGCCACCCTGCTTCAGTTCTGAGGAGGTCAGAAGCAGTGTGACTGACTCCTTTCTAGAAAGTAAGGTGCCTCCTCTCCATCAGCACTCCCACTTCCCTCTTTCTTCACCAGCCAGAGCTTTTTATTCTATCTCTGGCGAATGGCCTCCAGAATTTCCTCGTATCCAGACACTTGCTTGCAGTCCGAGTAATGGCCACCACTACTGCTGGCACTCGGGCAGAGCGGCCAGCTCATCTAATTGACCAGTAGCTCTCCGAGGTGGGCTTTCTGCCCCAGTGAGGGGCCAGTCTCAATTGAGGCCGTCAACTCCCCTTGAAATGTGCCCTACTCACTCTTTCAATGGCCATTCATGAAAGTCTGCCCCAGGTACATGAAACAAAACCCTCATCATTGAACTACTCCCCCACTTCCACCCACAATGAGGGTGAAGTCATCCAGTGAGGGAGGTACCACCCAGTATCACATCCAAGACACAAATAGGCTTAACTGTCCCTCACTTCACCTCAGATTTGAAGCAGGCTGTGAAGTGGCCTTTAAGCAGTCAATTAATGGCCTCAATTGGGGCAAGAGTTTGTCAGCTGTCAGTAGAATAAAAGGTCAATGGTGAAGATAAACTCACAGTCATCAGATCAGAGCCCATGTATTTCGTGTCCTGAATAAATGCCCTGCATAATTATATATTCTACCAAAATCCATTTTCAAGGTTTATACACGAATAATGTCCAGTTGGTCAAGGAGAACAACTAAGTCATTAACTTTTTCAGGAATGTATTGACGGAGAAAATTGAAAAGTACAAAATAATCATCAATGACGTAATAACTAAAGTATCGAAGCAACCACCTTAAACTTTAATGTGTGAAGAGAGTTAAAAGTCTAGTTTTGGTCTATAAATATCTTTGAATTTTCCGCTCGAAATTGCACCAAACAGTCTTACTGCCACACTCTGTAAGGTAATTAATCAAGCCCCCTGCCAGTTTCCTCTTTCCAATAAATGAATCACTGATCTGAGAAAGCTCTTTATATTTTTCATATCAGGATCTTTCAATCTGTTTTAGCATATCTTCCATTTACATTTTATGATAATATACTAATTATATTCTGCAAGATATATATTTATCTACTGGTATCTTGAGACCAGTCTGCACAAGAGCTTCCTGCCTTCCTGCATTTAAAGAATGTACTTCAAATAGTTGAGTTTTTTTGAGGAAGTTACCAAAAAGAAAAATGAGTGCAGAGCAGTAGACGCTGTTTAGTTGGACTTTAGTAAAGCCTTCAACAAGGTTCCCCGTGGTTGACTAATTAGTAAACTAGTAAATTAGGTCACATGGGATTCAGGGTGAGCTTGCCAATTGGATACAAAATTGGCTTAACGGCAGGAGACAGAGGGTTATGGTGGACGGTTGCTTTTCGGACAGGAAACCTGTCACCAGCAGGTGTTCCACTGGGTTTTCGTTTTGCTTGTTATTTATAGAAATGATTTGGATGAAAATATAGAATGCATGGTTAGTAAGTTTGTAGATGACACCAAAATTGGTGGCATTGTAGACAGTGAAGAAGTTTACCTAAGATTACAAAGGGTCAAATCAGTCAATGGGCCGAAAAATGGCAGATGGAGTTCAATTTGGATATATATGAGGTATTGCATTTTGGTTCAACAAACAGGGGTAGGACATATACAATGAATGGTAGTGCTTTCGGTATTGTTGTAGAGCAGAGGTATCTAGGGGTGCAGGTACATAATTCTTTGCAGTTCACATCACATGTAGACAGGGTGGTCAAAAAGGCATATAACACACTTGCCTTCATTGCTTAGTCCTTTGATTATAGGAGTTGGGAAGTCATGATGACATTGTACAGGACATTGGTGAAGCTTCTTCTGGAATACTGTGTCCAGTTCTGGCCCCCCAGTTAAAGGAATGTAGATATTAAGCTAGAGAGAGTTCAAAAGAGATTTAACAGCACGTTGCAAGGTACGGAAGGTTTGAGTTATAAAGAAAGGCTGGATAGGCTGGGACTCTTTTCACCCGATCATAGGAGGTTGAGAAGTGACCTTATAGAAGTTGATATAATCATGAGGGGTATAGATAGAGTTAATGGTAGGTGTCTTTTGCCTGGATGGGGGATTTCAAGACTAGGGGGCACATTTTTACGGTGAGAGGAGAGAGATTTAAAAAATACATACGAGGCAAATTTTTTACACAGAGAGTAGTTCTCATGTGGAATGAACTTCGTGAGGAAGTAGTGAAAGTGGGCACATTACAACTTTTATCCAAAGACTTTTGGATAATTACATGAATAGAAAAGGTTTGGACGGATATGGACCATAAGCAGGCAGGTGGGACTAGTTTGGTTTGGGATTATGTTCGTCATGGACTGGTTGGACCAAAGGGTCTGTTTCCATGCCGTATGACTATGAGTTTATAAAAGTACAGTAGATGCTAGAGATCTGAAATAAGAACACAAAGTGCTAGAGAAACTCAGTGGGCTGATAGCATCTGTGGACAGATGAGGAGGAGAGATGGGAAAATACATTGTGAAGAGAAGATTGCAAAAAGATTCCACCAGGTTTAGTGAATGAGCAAATATGTAACAAAGAGTATAATGGGGTAAATTTAAAATTGTCCATTTTGGCAGCACATTATCCAAATGCTAAGGTATTGCAGAGCTCTCAGCTACAGAGATCTGGGCATCACCACTAATGTCTTCTCTTCTGTGCCAGCCTCTGAGTTCTGTGCCAGGCAGAAACAGCTGGAACCAGGAGTCAATACCATGATTCACATCAGTATGCAAATTGCTGTTTGCAGAATGTCATGTGAGCAGACCCGTAGCTTCGAGGGATCATTGCTGGGCGCCCTCATGCACAAATCACAAAAATTTAGAATGCGGGTACAGCAAGTAATTAGGAAAGCTAGTAGAATGTCATAATTGATCGCAAGGGGAACTGAATAGAAAAGTAGGGAATTAATGCTTCAGCTATACAGAGCACTGGTGAGACAACAATATCGTGATTTCAAAGAAGAGTCATATTGGACTCAAAATGTTAACTCTGTTTCTCTCTCCACAGATGCTGCCAGACTTGCTGAGTTTCTCCAAAACAATTTCTGTTTTTATTGAAGGTAAGTATTTCCCTTTTCTCTGCCTCAGGTGTTCTATACTTTATCAATAGTGACAAAGTACAAGAACAGAGAGGTTGTGATGGAGTGGTATAATGTACTGGTTAAACCTTACCTGGAGTATTGTGTGCAGTTCTGGGACCACATTTTAGGAAGGAGGTGCATGCAATGGAGAAAGTGCAGAAGAGGCTGATGGGACTAGTTCCAGGATGAGTTAGAAAGATAGAATGGTTGGCAATGAGTTGGGACTATCTGCCCTGGAGAGGAGAAGCTAAGTGGATTTTTGATTGAAGTTTTCAAAATCCTGGGTGGTCTATTCTGATCCTATTCAAAAACAGATCAAGAATGGAAGGACACAGTTTTAAAGTGATTTGTAAAAGAAGTAAATGCGATGTGAGAGGAAGCATTTTCACACAGTGAGTGGTCCGTGTCTGGCATGCAGTGCATCAGGCCATGGTGGAAGCAGGTTCATTCACGGCATTCAAGAGGTCATTAGATAATTATTTAAACAGAAAGAAGATGCATTGTTATTCGGAAAGGGCAGGAAATTGGCATTAACTCATGAAGCTCACACAGAGAGCAGACACGATGGGCCCAATGGCCTTCTTCTGTTCCGTAACAGTTCTGTGATCGAGGCTTCTTGCACACGAGGTGCATGCTCACTTGCACGTTTGGCTTTTCAACAGAGTGTAAGTTCAGATGCAAATCACACTAGACTCACCTTGTGTCTCCCACTCAAACGGGGCCAGCTGCCTTTAAGAAACAGAGTCCACTTGTGATATCAAGACGTTCCCCCTTCTGGTCTGTACAGCCACTGAACCGGGCATCCATCATGCAAAACAGCAGACAGTACAAATATAAGGTGTCACCTGTAGCTAAATGAACTCTGGGTTAATCACACATCACAACTGGGAGATATCTCATTTAGCTCTATCCAGGACCATAAGAAACTACAGAAGGTGGTGCACACAGCCCAGACCATCACGGAAGCCAACCTTCCATCCATGGACTCTATTTAGATGGCTTGCTGCTGCAGAAAGGCTGACAACATCATCAAAGACCCACTGCACCCCGGTAATGATCTCCTACAACCTCTTCCATCAGGCAGAAGATAGAAAAGCCTGAACAAATGCAGCAGCAGGTTCAGGGACAGTTTCTTCCTGACCGTTATTAGACTGACGAATGGATTGTCTAGCCTCAAATAATGCTGATCTCGTTAACATTGATCCCACCTAGTGCACACCCTGTGCAATGTAACCTGTATGACTCTGGCTCAGTCTTTTCGATCTGTACCTCCTCGCTTACTATGATCTGCCTGCACTGCTTGTAAACAAAGGCTCAGTAAACGTGACAATAAATCAATCAATCAAATCCCAAGCACCAAGTGTAACATTCAGTGCTTCCTAATGCAGAATCCAATGCTCCATGGATTATCGACCTCGTTCAGTTAGTGGGCAACACCTTCACCTTCTGCACCAATGTAAAACTAACTCATGTAGATCTCTCCCAACTATACAGTCACTGCAGTTGTCTTTCCATCAAAGTTAATATTGTGCGTGTAAAGGCACACTCTCAGATTACAGGAATGACTCTTACTGCTGGGTATGAGGAGAGGAAATGTGTCAAAATGTAAAGGGAGTTTCAATAAATGCCAAGCTTCCAGTTAAACCACAATTAATGGGCACAGCTTCACTCCTACTTTCACAGAACACCCAATTGGAGTAGAACAAAAGGGTTTGCCCTGCACCAGTGCATCTCCTGCACTTCTTCAAACTAACAACAAGGCAAAGGTCTTATGATGAAATAACCTTTAACTCTATTCTTGATTGTGCTGCTTTAAAGTGTGTAACATGTAAATCTTTACTTTTTTTTCTCCATAGTTTATTGTGCCAACCACTACACTGCAAACCAGAATTTCCTCTGTGTTAAGATCACAGGAAACACACCATGGAAGAGTTTGATTCAAATTATTCAGATTATGACTACTATTATGATCAATTTAACATAACGCCAGATTACAGCCAGTTTGTTCATTTATGCGAGAATACTCAAGTTAATTTATTTGGAGCCATGTTTACGCCAGTCTGGTTCAGCCTGGCTTTTATTTTCAGCCTGATTGGAAATGCTCTAGTTTTGTGGGTCCTGGTGAGATATGAAAGGCTGAGGACTGTGACGGACATCTTCATTCTAAATCTGGTCACCTCCGATTTACTCTTCACCTTCTCGCTCCCTTTCTGGGCTGTCGATCACACGAATGGATGGATCTTTGGCAAGGCCATGTGCAAAATAATGAGTTCAATTTTCTTCATTGGCTACTACAGTGGGATCATGCTGCTCATGCTGATAACCATCGATCGATATTTCATAGTAGTCCATCCTGTGACTGCTGTCAGAATCAGGAAGGTCTCCTATGCTGTGACAGCCAGTTCAGTCATTTGGGGAATTAGTATCTTGGTAACAATCCCTGAGATGATCTTCTCTGATATTATGGGTTATGAGGAGGAAAGACTATACTGTTCAAGTAACTATCCACCCAAAAGTACTCAAATATGGCAACTGTTAGGGTGTTACCAGCAAAATATCTTGTTCTTCTTCATTCCCTTTGTTGCTATTGTGTTCTGTTATTGGAGAATTCTCAACACTGTCATTAAGTGTAAAGCCAGGAAGAAGCACAAAACAGTAAAAGTTATCTTCTGTATTGTGGTGGTGTTCTTTGTGTGCTGGACACCTTACAATGTGGTCATCTTCCTGTTCTCTTTGGTAGAATTGGAAGTCCCAGCGTTCCAAGCCTGTGAGATGAGAAACCACCTGACATACGCGCTTTACATTTCCCGGGACCTGGCTTATTGCCACTGCTGTCTCAACCCCTTCTTTTATGCTTTCGTGGGGACAAAATTCAGGAACCATTTAATCAGGCTGTTGAATAAACGTTTCCCCCATCTGAAAATTTGCAGAGAACTCAGTACCACCACTGGCACCAGCACCAAACAAGTCAACTCCCGGAACTACTCAGACATTGACCTGCCCCTGGCTTCAATCAGGTCTTGAAATGTAGGCCCAAAAATCTGGGACTAAGGTCGAATGATCCACTGAGGGGAAGGCTGGGCTGTTCAGAGACTCTTCCCGCCCCACCCTCGGCCATCTTCTTCAGGAAGGGACAAAGTCAGACAGTCTGCATGACAGAATGCCCCTGGGCCTTCCCTGAAATGTGTTGACAGTCCCATCCCCAGAGTGGGTCAGTCTGATAACCCCATCCTCCCCAGAATGGATCAGTCCAACAATCCCACCCTTCCCTGAATGAGTCAGTCTGACAACCCTCCACACCGCCCCAAACTCCACAAAGGGTCAGTCTGACAACCCCACCCTCTCCAGAATGGGTCAGCCTGCCAATTGCACAAATTCAAACTAAACCAAGGCTCTTTGGGCTAACTGATCTTCTGTTCCCTTCACTGTCAGGTCAGATTACATGAAGGTGCTGGGAAATTAATACCGAGGACAGGGTTGTGAGCCAAAAATTAGATGAATGAATAGCTGTGGTCAAACAAAGGCTGGCCAGGTGGGAGTGATGCTCCCTTGCTGGACCAGCAGCAAAATGCTCCACGTCATGATTCAAACTATCCCTGATGTTGTGATGAATGAATCTAGCCACATTTTTGCAGATAGCTCCAGATCATTGCTCTGTGCTGTACCACTGGTCCTTCATGGAGAAGTTAATGCTTCATCAATGACTTCCCTCCATCAAAAGGTCAGTGTGCCACTGATTGTTCGGCATCATTTTTGTGACTCTTCAGATACTGAAGCAGTCCAATGGAGAAAGATTGCGGTCTATGGCCTTTCAGACAGAGCACACTTAGAAGTTGAAACTGTAGAATACCTTGGGTGCTGTACCTTACAAAGAATGTACATTGTGAATCAAAAGTATTGAAAATGCATTGAGTCTCCTCAGGGTGGAACATGTATAGAGAAAAAAATGTCTGTGAACTTTCTGTAATTTCCAATTGCCTTCAGGCTGTGTAATTGACGTAATGTATTTTGTAAATATTGAGACTATTACATTGTACTGATTGGAATATGCAGAACGAGGACAAGTTGGATTTCACTGCAAATTCTATAATGTTCAAGTAAAAATGTTTTGTTACTTTTTTCCATTCTTTATGAATAAAGTATATTTTTAGGAAAAAAAATCCCACATTCACCAGAATGCGCTCATCTGACAGTTCCACCCTCCTCAGAATGAGTGGGTCTGACAATCTCCCCATTATCAGAATGGGTCAGCCCTCCCTCCACATAATAGGTCAGCCTGAAAATCCCACCGTCTCTCGAATGGGTGGCCTGGCTATCCCACCCCCGTCTGGATGGGTCAGTTAGATGATAGCATTCTTGTAATGCAAACCTTTCCTAATAAGCTAGCACGGACAGATTTTTTTAACGCATTTTTGTAACATGGATTTCTGTTATGTGCACTTAATGTATGAAACTTTGCGTGAAAAGTACATGGAGTATAAAAATGAATTTGCTGCACTTTAGTAACAAGCATACCCGAAAATATAGAAGACTGTAAGGTGTTAAAAGTGCGCAAAATTTTCTGAGTAGACACCAGTTACAGGTTAGCTTGTTCATTTGCATTTTACGCTGCATAGTCTTGAACACATTGAGTATGAGTCTGATGCATGTTGGCACTCACTGTGGGATATCTCACTGCTTCCTGTTGTCTTAGGTCTCTGAAATTATTACATCAATGTAAGTCATTTTATTAAATGACGTGTGTAAAATGGAATGTAATAAAATAATTATCTGAAAATTGATTCAGAATTGGACAATAATGTGAAATGAAAATCACTCAAGGAATGCGAGAAGTGAGAAACACTTCGTAAAGACTTGGATCTGCAAGGCTAGACAGGTACATATCTGCATAACTGACGGATGCTTTGGTGGATTTCAGCAGCTTTTACTAATAGATAATAAGCAAGGTGCAACAGACCAATGATGATTGAGCATGTCAAGCTCATTAGAGGGCCCCAGTTATGCTTGTAGTGTCCATGCCTCTGAGCCAGAAATCCAAATCCCTCCTGTTTCAGAGGTGTGTCATAACACGCTTGTACAGGTTGTTTAAAAATATCTATAAGGCCTGTAATTCTGGCAAAGTTGCTACTTCTTCAGTTCCCTGTCTGAAAGGAGGTCTGACTCATGACCTCCACCAGAGGTTCCAAATCCATCTCAGCCAGCTTGAGGATCAAACCCCACACTGTTGACATAAGTCAGATACACTTGGCTAAGATAACAAGGTGTAGAGCTGGATGAACTCAACAGGCCAAGCAGCATCAGAGGAGCCGGAAAGCTGATGTTTCAGGCCTAGACCCTTCTTCAGAAGATTATGGTATTTGAGAAGAAATTGACTTGAAATTGAATCAACTGTTAATATTTCACGTGGCCATTCAATTGAACAACAAGCATATTTACATTGAGGTCAATAAAATAACTTTGCAGTTTTTGAGGTATTTTTGCGTTTCTTATCAAAAATACTGGCTCATGAAATGCTGGTTGAAACAAAGTTGACAAAGTTTGCTGCATCACAGATAGTAAGAACTGCAGATGCTGGAGTCAGAGATAACACAGTGTGGAGCTGGAGGAACACGGCAGGCCAGGCAGCATCAGAGGAGCAGGGAAGTTGACGTTTCGGGTGGGGACCCTTCTTCAGCTCCTCCAGCTCCACACTGTGTTATATTTGTTGCATCAGCGGTGTTTTTGTTCGTGTTATCAAGCAGCACTTACCCATCAATTACCTGCTCACTGACACCCAGTTTGGGTCCACTTGGGTCCTGACCTTAATACAACCTTGGTTTTAATCATGGAGAAAAGAACTCAAGAAAGGAAGTGAGGAGAGCTGCCCTTGCCATCAAAGCAGCATTTCTTTGAGTGTGGCATCAAGAGGTCCTGGCAAAACAAGATTCAAAGAAATCAGGGGAAGCTGGTTGCAGTCATACTTGACACAAAAAAAGATGGCTGTGGTTATTGGAGATCATTTCATCTCAGACATGGGAGATCAGTGCAGTGTCTGAGTAGTCAGTTGATGGTGCGAGTGAGAAGGGTCTCTGCCGGTAAGTTTTATTTAAGGAGAAGTTGCATTATTATTTGAGTGATTCATTCTGGAAATAAAGTATATCAGTGATGTGTGAGTTTCTATTACTTAGCGTGTGTTTTTACATTGAATATTGAATACCCGAGGAATATCAGAATACTTGATCAACTGGTACACTTCCAGTCCCAAAGGTACCAGATAATAAAAAGTTTACAGAAGTTGAGTGTACACTCATGGATGGGAAGATAGTCAGTCAGGTTGGATTTGTCCTGTTTTTGTTGACAGGTCATACCTGGATAATTTCCCTCATTGTTAGGCAGTTGCCAATGTTCTGATTGTACTGGAACAACTTGACTAAAAGTGCAGCTGGTTGTGAAGCACAGGTGTTTAGTAACATTGCTGGTTGTCATGTCCCATGGTACTACACCCATCTCAGAGAGAACAACTCGTAATTAGTATTCTGTCTGACAAGTTCCTCATGGAAACAAACAAAAGTTGCTTGAATTTGATGAGCTTTCATTTTTCCTAATGCTGTTTTGTCTAAAGCCTTGTGCAATGGCTTCTGGAAATCTACATTTTAAAAAGCATCAGTCTAGAAGGATATAATGGCCTAAGAGAGAGTGTGGTGCACATTCATCAGATCACACTGGAGCTGAAAGAGTTAATTATCATGATAGCTTGTTATCAATTAGTTTCTATTCTCCTGAGTATAGAAAGTTAGGGGATCCCCTAATGGACGGGTTTTCAGATAGGTATTTTTTTCTAGTGGTAAAATTGAAAACAAGGGGACATAAATTTATAATTAAAGTGAGGCCTTTCAAGGGCGTTGCCAAAATGCATTTCCTCACATAAAGAGTGGTGGAAATCCAGAACTGCTTCCCAAAAAACTATTTGGTGCTGCATCATTAGTAGGGATGCAGTGGGCAGATAAACCTGTGCTTTGTATAACTTGAAACATGTGGACATTTGTGGAAACATTGACAAATACAAGTGAAGAAAGAGCTTAATAGAGTAAATACATCTAACAAGCTACCGATTCTTCTGACCTTTCCCTGCCTGGTTCATGTTTTATAATCACAATGCAAGAAACATTAAGAGATTTCATTTCATTGATGAAGCTTCAGACAGATCTGCTCAGAAAACTCTGCTCACTATTTAACCACTGTGGCAAATTCTGTCGTAGTCAATTTGCAATGTTCTAACACAACCACCAACATACTAAATGAAACAACAGACAATGTTCTTAAACAAAAAAAATCAATTTATTTTATCTCCCAATGTTAACAGATCCTTCAAGAAATTTCAGGATCCAGATCTGCATCTTTGCAAAAAAAAAGTACTTCCTTGAGTCATTTTCTACCAGTACACCAAATTTTATTGAGATATATCTGTTAGATTTTGACATATACTGATTGTAAACAGATGATCAATAAGGAACAAATATATGGGCCTGAAATTTCAGTCATGGGTTGAAAATGCAGAGACAGGACAATTCCCAGAAAACCAAACCCAGGAAATCAAGGCCAGAGCAAGTGCATAGGCTTTTGGGTGTGGATGTGGCTTGTGTCTATGCATCAGTATTTACAAAGATTAATAGAAAACAATCAAACTAAAAGTGACCCTCCAGACCACATCACTGTCCTACACATAATCCCCATGCCCTGTCCATGCCATTTCATACTCTCTACCCATCCACCATAACCACCCCCTCATACCAGACTGTTTTCCTCTACCAACCTCCCATAAACTTTTACATCCTCACTGTCAACCTCTGCCTCTCCATACGTCCTTCATGGTTCTTAATAGCCCCTATTTTAACTCAGTACCAACTGAGGCCAAACCATGTCCTGATACACCATGTTTTTTTTCTTTCATTGACTGTATTAACTCATCTAGCATCCACCACTAGCTAGCTTCAGCAGCCATGTAGAGGTGTGAAAGAATACGATTCTGTTAAATAGTCTCTATTGCACTGTATTGAGCACCAGTCTCATTCATTGACTACATTTAAATTCCTTCGACTCCAAAAACTCCTTAACAGTTCAGTCAGAGCGGTGGCGGGAGCATGACAAAACTGACCTGGTGATGAACAGCAGCAGAAACTTCCAGGTTAAACCTTGAGGAACAGGGGCCTGGATTGAGCTGCATCGCAGCGGTGATGCTAGGAGCCGAACTGAATCTGGAGGCAGAGGTGACGTCATGACTTTGTGATAACCGGCTCGGCCATTCAGGGGTCCAGGCATAGAGACTGAATAAGTAGCGTCAGTAGGGAGACAGAATGTAAAGTATTTACTTCTGTGGTTTGTAATTTGTTAGGAGTAGAGAGTAAGAGTGAGAAATCTGATTTGGCGAGCAGTGGGAAAGTTTGTGTGATTGGTCCTGCAATTGATAAGGTTCACACCCAAAGTGGCATGACAGCTCTGAAATGTTCCTGCTGCAATATGTGGGAAATCAGGGACACGTCCAGTCTCCATGGCAACCATGTATGCAGGATATGACAAAAACAAAGTTGCTGGAAAAACTCCGCAGGTCTGGCAGCATCTGTGAAGGGAAAAACGGAGTTATCGTTTCAGGTCCAGTGACCTTTCCTCAGAGGTGTAACCCCATCATAGTGATTGTACCTTTCTTATTCCTCAGTTCTACCTATATGGCCTTGCTGGATGAGCACCTCCCCCCACTACCCCACCAGCCCCTCACCTCCCCCCCACTCCAACTCCAAGATGTCTTGAAATCCACTCAAGGACAAAGGAGGGAAATTATGTGTGGAGCCAGAGGAATTGGATGAGGTCCTTAATGAGTACTTTGCATTAGTATTCACCAAGGAGAAGGACATAGATGATGGTAAAATTAGGAAGGGGTATGTTGACATTCTGGGGCACATCAATATTAAGAAGGAGGATGGGTTTCTTGATAAACATTAAGGTGGATAAGTCCTCAGGGCCTGATTGGATTTATTCCAAGGTACTGAAGGAGACAAGGAAGGAGATTGCTGGGGCCTTGACAGAGACCTTTGTACTGTCTCTAGCCACAGGCAAGGTCCCAGAAGATTGAAGAATAGCTAATGTTGTTCCTTTGTTTAAGAAAGGCAACAAGGTTAATCTAGGAAATTATAGGATAAGATTTTTAGAGACAGGATTTACTCACATTTGGAGAAGATGGACTTGTTAGAGATAGTCAGCGTGGCTTTATGTGGGAGTTGTCTTATCTTGCAAAACTTGATAGAGTTTTTTTGAGGAAGTGATGAAGACGATTGAGGGTGGGGAGTGGATGTTGTCTACATGGACTTTACTAAAGTATTTGACAAGGTCCCTCACGGTAGGCTGATCCAGAAGGTTAAGTCACATGGAATCCACAGCCAGTTGATAAGTTGGGTACAAAATTGGGTTGGTCATTAAAGACAGAGCGTAATTATGGAATGATGTTTTTCTAACTGGAGGTCTGTGACCGGTGGTGTTCTGCAAGGATCAGTGCTGGGACCTCCGTTGTTTTTTGTAAAATATATTTAAATGGTTAGGATGAAATTGTCGGTGGTCTCATTAGTAATTTTGCAGAACAACATGAAAATTGTTGGAGTTGTAGGTAGTGAAGAAGGTTATTAAAGGATACAGCATGACATAGACCAGCTGGAACATTGGCCAGAGAAATGGCAGATTGAGTTTATTCCAGGCAAATGTGACATGATGCATTTTGGGATGTCAAATCCAAGAGGAACATATCATGTAAATGGCAGGACCCTTAAGATATACAAAGGGACCTTGAGTTCAAGTCCATAGCTCCCTGAAAGTGGCAACACTTGTGGAGAACATGGTAAAGAAGGCATACAGCATGCTTGCCTCATCAGTCGGGGCATCGAGTATAAAAGTTGGCAAGTCATGTTGCAACTGTGTAAGACTTTAGTTAGGACATATTTGGAGTAATGTGCGTAGTTCTGGTCATCACACAATAGGAACGATGCGGAGAGGATGCAAAGAGGTTTACCAGGGTATTACCTGGGATGGAGTGTGTTAGCTATAATGAGAGGTTGGACAAAGTTGGATTATTGTCACTAGGGAGTTGCAGGCTGAGGGGCAACCTGATAGAAGTCTATAAAATTATGAGAGGCATGGAGAGGGTGGAGAGTCATAGTCTTTTTCCCAAATGTCACATACTCGGGGACATAGGTTTAAAGAGATGGGGGGACGGAAGTTTAAAGAAAACGTATGAGGAAAGCTTTTACCCAGAGGGTAGTAGGTGCCTGGAATGCACTATCAGGGGAGATGGTAGAAGCAGATGTAATAGCACAGTTTAAGGGGTTCTCAGACAGACATATGAACAGGCAGGGCATAGAGAGACACAGACCGTGTGCAGGCAGACGGAATTAGTTTAGAATGGCATCATGCTTGGCACAGACATGGTGGTCTGAAGAGCCTGTTCCTGTGCTGTACTGTACTATGGTCGATGTTCTAAAAAAAGCACGTTTTCAAATGTAATAATAATTGTAATATAAAATCCTGATCAATGAACCCAAAATCATTTGTAGCTAGCAATCGAATTGTGAAATGGAATGCACCCACTGTGACAATGAACCCTTGAGAAATCAGTTATGTAGTCCTAATGCAGTAATCGGAATCCTCAGATTTGGATCAGCAGACATAGCAGATATATTTTTGTAACTTGCCAGATTTATTTACAAGGATTAAATTGGTCAAAGTTTAAATGTCTTGACAACCTTCAGAGGCCTCATTGACAGCTGGGCAGGTCCATTTGACAGTCCAGAGAGTGACTTGACAGCTTGGGAGTTCTTCAACAATCTTGACAGTTCCTTGACAGTTTGATGGTTTCACTTGGGTTACATACTTTTCAGCTCATTCTTGTACACTTTTCATGAATAGTTCTCAGGGCAGAAGAACAACCCTAAAGACCCCTTCCCCAAAGGTGCCCCAGGACCATATCCGAAGGGATGTGTCACCTCTTCAAAGGCATTCAAATTTACCTGCAAAATTCAGACCTACATTATTTATAAAAAGAAGTAGCTCTTTATTAGTTCCTTTATAAAAACAGTAGTTATTCAAGGAATGGAAGATGTATTAGTGGTAGGTATAGTGATAACCTGGAAATTGATACTTAAATCTTTGAGTTCAGACACTCAATCTTGGGATCAAGCTTGATGCATTACCTCTGAACCTTCTTTACCTGTGTTTCCTAGAAGTCCCAATGACAACATTGATGTCATTCCTTCTTAATGTCATCTCAATGTCTTTGTGTCTATTTCCAAAAAGGAGAGATCTCTGCGCAAGGACAAAAACTTTAGTCTACAACTTTGTTGTTCTCACCACCTTTCTATATGGCAATAAGACCTGGGTCACCTGTCAAACACACATTTTCGTGTGCTGAAGAATTTTCACCAACGCTGTCTCCCCAGGACGCTCAAAGTCAAGTGGAAAGGTAGGTGAACCCATTCCAGCGCCATCAGCAAAGCCACTTCCTCCAACATTGCAATCACAGTCATGAGGTGTCAGTTCCTCTAGTCTGAGCGCTATATCCGCTTGTCAAATTATAAGTTTCCAAAGCAGTTCCTCTCTTACAACTTAAGGATCTCAAAGATAACAGAGCAACTGTTTTAAGGCAACCCTGAATGCCTCATTGGAAGGGAGACAAAATGACCTTGATGGATTGGAGGTGCTGGCTGTAAATAGTGCCATCCAAAAATCCACACCACAGAAGGAAACCTCGCCCCGGCCAACCCCACTCCTGAGAAGTGTCAGAAGTGAAAGGACCGAGAGCATAACTCTGGCTCAAGACTTCCTCTAAAGATCATCTGCTATGCTCTCTGTCGCTCCAGGATTTGCCTCAAAATCATAAAGCCTTGCAGACATCATCCTCCTTTTAAGAAATTGACAATGATCAGATCAAACTCCCTGCCCCTTAAGCAAATGTCTTCTGTAGCCATTGTTTAGCCCCATCTGACAGGTGCCACTTTAAATACATGATTTCACATCAAACCATGTGCTACTTGATACAAAAACAGAAACTGCTGGAAAAGCTCAGCAGGTCTGGCAGCATCTTCGGAGAGAAATCAGAGTTAACATTTCAGGTCCAGTGACCCTTCTTCAGAACTGGTGGTAGCAAGGAAAAGGTTGGCTTTTGTGCAGAGGAGGGGTTAGTGGGAGGTGGAAGGAGTAAGCTTACGCTGAGCTGTGCTGTAGCAAGCCTGAGACTGCGATGTTGGCCAGGGAACAGGGTGGTGCGTTTAACTGGCAGGCAATTGGAAGTTCAGGGTCATTATTGCAGATGAAGTGTAAGTGTTCTGTGAAGCAGTCACCCTGTCTACACTTCTTTTCCCTGATGTGGAGGAGACCACATTGTGAGCAGTGAATACAGTAGACGAGATTAAGCGAAGTGCGGGTAAACCATTGCTTCACCTGGAAGGTTTGTTTTGACTCTTGGATACTGCGGAGGGGGGAAGTAAAAGGATAGATGTTACACTTTCTGCGGTTGCATCTCTGTCTCAGGCTTGTTGCAGTGTTCCAGCGAAGCTCAGTGCAAGCTGGAAGAACAGCACCTCATTTTCCGTTTGGGGACCCTGCAGCTTTCTGGACTCAATATCAAGTTCAACAATTTTAGGGCTTGAGGCACCTTCTCCTGTGACCATACCCAAAACGCCACACACCAAGCCTTATTATCAAATGGACCACTATTGCACACTACCCATTGTTAGCCATTAATTGTCCCCATTACAAACTATTCATTCTCCTAGGCTGATTGTTATCCACTATTTCTTCTATCAAACTGTTCTTCTCTCTCTTTAGGCTCTATATCTACTTATCATTTACTCCTTAGCCTCCTCCCCTCATCCTATCTCCTGCAATAAGAAACAATCTTTCCTAGGTACCATCTGTTCTGAGGAAGGGTCACTAGACCCAAAACGTTAGCTCTGATTTCTTTCCACAGATGCTGCCAGACCCGCTGAGCTTTCCCAGCAACTTCTCTTTTTGGTTCTGATTTCCAGCATCTGCAGTTCTTTCGCTTTTTGTTACTTGATACATTTTCTTTTATTTAGCGCACTGTTACCATCTGTGGCTTTGACACCAAATCACTTTCAAGTCTCAGTTTACTGAAGTTATTGGCTTTACTTTGATTGATTGATTGATTTAATGTTGTGACATGTACTGAGATACAGTGAAAGTGTTGTTTTGCGTGGTCTTTAAGCAGATCATACCATACAAAGTACATCAGTGTGGCAGAACACAGTGCAAAATACGATGTTAAAGCTGCAGTGAAGGTGCAGACAGAGATCAGAATTAACATTTGAGAGGTCCGTTCAAAAGTCTAATAACAGCTGTTCTTGAATCTATTCGTACACATTCAAACTTCGTTATCTTCCACTCTGTGGTTGGTTTGCTCGCAAAGCTGGTTTGTTAGTCTGCAGACGTTTCATTACCCTGCTATATTTACATTATCAATAGTGCAGCCTCTGATGAAGCGCTGTTGTGTTTTCCCACCTGGTATTTAAACTCTGGGGTCCGTTGGAGTTGGTTACCTCATTTCCGGGTTTTTCTTTGCAGTGGTGTATATATAAGGTCTAGTTCTGATGGCCTTCTTGGTGGAGATACAGGCCTCTAGGAATTCCTGTGCTTGTCTCTGTCTGGCCTGTACTAGGATCCCGATGTTGTCCCAATTGAGCTGGTGGTTCTCCTTATCCGTGTGAATGGAGACGAGCGAGTACTGGTCACGTCTTTTTGTTGCTAGTTGGTGTTCATGTATTCTTGTGGCCAGTTTCCTTCCTGTCTGTCCAATGTAACGTTTGTCACAGTCTTTACATGGAATCCTGTATGTTACATTGGTTCTCTCCATAGTGGGTAAGGGGTCTTTGGTTCGAGTTAACAGTTGGCATGGGGTTGACATAGGTTTGTGTGCCACTCTGATGCTCAATGATCGTAGGAGTCTTGTGGTCAGTTCGGATATGTTCTTGATGAATGGTAACACAACGAGTGTGTCAGGGCGTAGTGTATCTTCCTGTTGTTTGTGTGATAGGTATTGTCGGACCCAGCTGTTCGGCTATCCATTGTCCTTAAATATTTAGTAGAGATAGTTTCTTGGTTTTGGCGTAGTTCCAGGTTACTGCAGTGTGTTGTCACTTATTTAAATAGTGTTCTTACGCAACTCCATTTGTGGGTGTTGGGGTGGTTACTGTTGAAATTCAGGACTTGATCCATGTGTGTGGCCTTTCTGTGTACTTTGGTCAGAAATTCCCCATTGGCCCTAAGTTCTACCATGACACCCAGAAATAGGAGCTGTTCATTCTTTTCCTTTCCCATGGTGAATTTGATGCCGGTGAGAGTGTTGTTTATTAGTTGTTGTGTCTCCTCTAGTTTGGTCTGTTTGATGATGACGAAAGTGTTGTCCACGTATCGGATCCATAGTTTAGGTTGGATCTGCGGAAGAGCCATGCTTTCAAGCCTCCGCATCACCACTTCTGCTATTAGTCCGGAGATAGGTGACCCCATGGGTGTCCCATTGATTTGTTCCAAGAATTGGCCATCAAAGATAAAAAGTGGGTTGTGAGGCATAGGTCCTGTAGTTTCAGCATGCTGTCTGTGGAGGTGGTGTCACTCAGGCCTCGTTCTTTTAGTAGTGTTGCTAGTGTCTCTCTTGTCAGTGGTGTGTCAATCAATGTGAATAGGGCAGTAACGTCAAAGGGCACCATGGTCTCGTCCTCATCTATTCTTATGTCTTTGAGGGAATTGAGGGACTCCTGGGCTGAGTGGATTGAGTGGGGTGACTTGCTGACAAGTTGCTTGAGTCTTCATTGTAACTCTTTGGCTAACCTCTGTGTTGGTGTGCCTGGGAGGGAGACTGTGGGACTGAGGGGTACTTCCGGTTTGTGTACCTGTGGGAGGCTGTAGAATTGGAAGGTGTTTGTCCCTTCAGGTTTCATTTTTATGTAGTCTGCTTTGTTGATTTGTCTGGTGTGTTTGAGTCTCTTTAGTGTGTAGATTATTTTATTACCCAGTTGCAGTCTCAGGTCTATTTGTATTTGCAGGTATGTATTCGTGTCTGCGAGTATCTTCTGTGTTTTCGCGAGATAGTCCCATTTGTTTAGTATTACTGTCATGCGCCCTTTGTCTGCTGGTAGGATTATGATATTCTTGTCTTTTTTCAGTCCTTCTAGGGCTTTCTTTTCTGATGTGTTAAGAGTGTTAAGTCCGTTCCTTCTGGTCAGTGTCAGGATCACTGTCTGTTTTATGGCTTGTTGTGTTTCCTCATTGTGTTTCATCGGAGGCTGCACTGATGATGTTACCCAGCAGGGTAATGAAACGTCTGCAAACTAACGAACCAGCTCGGCGAGCCAACCAACCACAGCATCCACAACCTGAGCTACAAATCTATTCAAGAATCTTAGATATCTTCACCTGCCCCCTACTCTGTACCACCAAACACTGGGGGCACTAAGTTAGAGGCAGAAATTTCCTCGCAACTTCACAAAAGTCCGGCCCATTGTAAAAATTCTTGCTATTTACCCTATCAAAACAATGGGTCTCATTGCATTACCTCACAGTCATTTTTCCAGAGGAAAGAGAACTAGTTTACTCAGCCTTTCCAACTTACTCTAACTTCTGAGGTTTGGTATCCATTAAATCTCCTTTTATACCTTCACCAGTGGATCTGTGTCCATATCATAACACAGACACCAAAATTGGTCTCAGGACAGTTGAACCAAAGTTCAATACAAGTTAAATATGTTTTGTTTGCTTTCTCCTTCTATCCATCAAGAAATGAAGCTGGTGGTATGTTTTCTAAATATCATTATTGACCCGTGTTGCTACTTTTACGTTTCCGTGTATGTGGACTCCCAGGTCCCTCTGTTTTACTAATCAACTTAGACATTTGTTTTCCAAGAGCTAAGGCCCTTCAACAAAGGGTGGCATGGTGGCTCAGTGGCTCAGTGGTTAGCACTGATGCCTGACAGTGCCAGGGACCTGGGTTCAATCCCACCCTCAGGTGACTATCTGTGCGGAGTTTGCACATTCTCGAAACCGGGTGCTCCGGTTTCCTCCCACAGTCCAAAGATGTGCAGGCTAGGTGAATTGGCCAGGCTAAATTGCCCATAGTGTTCAGGGATGTGTAGATTATAGGGGGATGGGTCTGGGTGGGATGCTCCGTGGGTCAGATTGGACTTGTTGGGCTGAAGGGCCTGTTTCCACACTGTAGAGGTTCTATGATTCCATGAACTTCCTGTTACTTCTCAGCAAATATATATCTCATGATATCATATTGCCTACTCATCGCCACAGTGTCATATTATACTCATGACTCTGTGGCCAAATTTCATACAAGTCCCATCTACAAGTTTGCTGACGACAGCACCGCTGTAGGCCGGCTATCGATGAGTCAGAATACAGGAAAGAGAGCGTTTAGTGTTGTGGTGCATTGATAATAGTCTCTCGGTCTCTCAATCAGCAAAACAAAAGAACTGATCATTGACTTCAGGAAGAAAGGAGAGGAGGAGGACACACCCCTATCTATATCAATGGAGCTGAGATAGAGAGCGTCGAGAGTGTTAAGTTCCTAGGAGCAATGAAAACCAACAATCTGTCCTGGACCTCCCGTGTAGATACGACAGTCAAGAAGGCAAAACAATGCCTCTTCTTCCTCAAGCAGCTTAGTAAATTCAGCATGTCCAAAAGGATCCTCACCAGCTTTCACAGATGCAGCACAGAAAGCATTCTATCCGGATGCATTGTGGTTTACCACAACAACAGCTCTGCTGACGACTGTGAGAAACTACAAAACATGGTATACACTGCCCAGACTAACCTCCCACCCATGGACTCCATCTACACTTCTTGTTACCACGGAAAGGCTGCAAACTAGATCAAAGACCCCTCCCATCCTGATAATGCTCTCTTCCAACCTCATCCGTCAGGCAGAAGGTACAGAAGTTTGAATACACGCACCAACAGGTTCAAGAACAGCATCTTCCCGGCTGTTATTAGATTTCTAAATATACATCTCTAACTTCAAATCTAATGTTGACCTTGTTCTTGTGCACCTCCTTGTCTGCCTCATTCTGTCTAAGCTTCCTATGAAACTATATGTCCTTGCATGTTATAATCTGCCTGTATGGCTCGCAAAACAAAACCTGTCACTGTACTGAGGTACATGTGACAATAATAAATCAAACCAAATCAAGTCAAACAGCTTTTGTATTAAACTGTCAGGCCGCTCTTTACATAAATCATGGTTGAAATAAATGCATCACCTCCGGAGTTAAGTTTGCAGAGGCTTTAACAAAGCTTAACAATACTTAAACAAAATCTGAGAGAGGCAGGATGTTTGAACAAACACTAGAGCAGCATATATATATGTATCTATTTACAGGCACTTTCATATTTTACTGAGACATTTCTTGAGCTATGGAAATGTAGATGAGTCGTGATCATCAGAGGATTGCGAACAAATTGAGGATGTAAAATTACAAGAAGGAAAATGATATTTTGTGATATGCTCTTTACCTAAGCGATGAAAGCAAACAGCTATAAAAACAATGTCTGCAGTGATACAATCGAAATCATTCGCCCCAAAATGCAAACATTATCGGGTTTAAACAGCAGTGTACAAAAGTTATAGTTCCATCTATTTGCTGGGAAATAATCAGCTGAAATTGGACCAGGTCAAACATACAAATAATAGTAAAATACTGAGGATGCTGGAAATCTGAAACAGAGAAAGAATGCTGGAAAAACTCAGCCGGTCTCACTGCATCTGTTGTGAGAGAAACAGTTAACATTTCGAGCGCAGCGTGATTTCTTCAGAATCAAGAGGGGTTGAAAAACATATTTTTATATAACTTTGACAGAGGAGGAGGGGCAAAAGGAACAGATGGCACAGAGGCCCAGAGTAAAAGACAAAGGGGTTGTTAATTGTGGTGAAAGGGAAGTAGAGAAGTAACAAAGGTGAAAAGGGGATCAATGTCTTCCCTTTACTGAAAGCAAAGTAAACAAGAGACATTCAATATTGAGTCTTAGACGCTGTAAAATGCCTAAGGAAAATGAGTTTTTGCTTCTTGAGCTTGCAATATGCTTTACTAGAACGTTGCAGCATTGCCAAACACAAGAATATTAACGAGAGCAAGGATGTTTATTAGAATGGCCTGAAACTGGAAGGTCAAGCTCATTCCTGCAGACGGAATGGAGGTGTTCCACAAAGCAGTCACCCAGTCAGTCCGATGTAAAGGAGAGCCACATTGCGAGCAGTGAGCGTAGTAGGCTAGATTGAAAGATGTACAACTGAATCACCATTTCTCATGGGATGTGTGCATGGGGCCTTAGGCAGTGAGTAGGGCGGAGGGGAATGGGCAAGCGTTACACATTCTGTGCTTCCATGGAAAGGTGCCATGGGGAGTGAGGTAGTGTTAGCAGTGATGGAAGAGTGGACTAGAGTGTCCTGGAAGGAATGGTCCCTGCAAAATGTTGACAGTGGGAAGGGATGGAAAGATGTATTTAGGGATGACATTCTGCTGGAGGTGGTCGTAAAGGCAGAGGATTTTCTATTGAATATGGAGACTACTGGCATGGAATGTGAGTGCAAGGAGAACCTTATAATTGTTCTGAGAAGGAAGGGAAGGGGATGCAGAAGTACGGGAAATGGTCGCACATGGCTTAAAGGCCCAGTCAACCAGAATTAGGGAATCCTCAGGTGAGGGAAAAGGGGGTCATGTCGGAGGCAGGCTGGTGGAAGGTGGCATCATTGAACAGGTATGACAGAGTTGGAGAAACTGGGAGATTGGAACAGAATCCTGATGCAGAGTGCGAGGAAGTGCAGTCGAGGTAACTGTGGAGAGATAGCCGGTTTGTAATGGTTACTGGCAGACAGTCTATCCTCAGAAATAGAAACAGTAACATCACAGAATGGAAGAGGCGAGTCGGAAGTGAAAGTGAGGGAAGTTAGAAAATTAGAAACAAAACCGATTAATTTTTCCAGTCCCTGACGACAGCAGGAAGTGTCAAGGACACCTCAAGTCTGTTACTGTGTCCTCACTGTTTGCTACATTCCCAAATTTTATATCATCTGCAAACATTGAAATTATGACCTTATTTCCAGACCTGGGTCATTCATTGCCCACAGAAAGCCAATTGGGAGTTTGCTGTGTATTGGTGCTACAAATCCGGTCCATATCATAGAATCCCTTCAGTGAGGAAACAGGCCCTTTGGCCCAACAAGTCCACACAGACCCTCAGAGCACCCATCCACCTATAACACACCTAATGTACACATCCCTGGACACTATGGACCATTTAGCATGGCCAATCCACCCTAACCTGCACATCTTTGGACTGTGGGAGGAAACCAGAGCACCCAGAGGAAGCCCATGCAGACACAGGGAGATCGTGAAAACTCCACACAGACAGTCACCCAAACGTGGAATTGAACCCGGGTCCCTGCCGCTGTGAGGCAGCAGAGCTTGCCACTGTGCCACCCCAAACACAGGGAAAATGAAACAAATGAAAATATGGAAACCCCAAACACAGTGACTCCATGGGAATTGCCTAGGAAGTTGAAATTTCCTTGGGTCAACTACTTAGCATCAGGAATCCTCTGAAAAGTTCCCCAGCTCAGAGTTGAGTTCCAATTCAGTTAAGCTTATTACCTACCTAGGAGGAGTTAGGTGATTAATGCCTGCTCTGACTCCTGTGTGAACACTAAATTAAATCTGAACCATCATGTGTTAAAACACGTTATAATGCTAATATTGTCCTCCAGGGGATAATTCTATGCACTGCTCCCCAGTCTGAAACATGATTGTTCTCAGCTGTCTGTTCCTTTGCCAATTCTGTCACCACAGTCACTGCCATTTCCCAGGTGCTTTAACAAGGTTAATGGGCTATATGTTACAATGTTCCTTTTGATAATATTATGACCTGAGCTGAGGTTACTATTGGTCATGTAAGACCCAGACTGAGATCTGACTCGATAAATTGTATTTTTAAAAAATTTAACATTGTGCTATTCCACTGAAGAACAAGCATACAATACTGCAGATTTGCTTTTAACAGTAGAACAGCAGTTTATTGCCAAAGATACAAAGGTGAAATAGAACAGACCAAGCTTTTCACGTAAAACAGCCTGAAAGATTTTTGAAAGCAAGAAAATACTGTCCTATCTACTCACAACACCAACAATTTGTATTACTTATTCTTTATCCCATCAAGAGGTCTAACTTAACCATTTCATTCAAATCCTGGTCTTGACAGCTTGATAGCCTTTTCCCACATTATTCACCAAACCAAGTTTAAACTTGCTTAACCTGAAAACCCCATTCAGGTTTCTGACCCAATGCATGGAGTCATAGAGTCATATCGCACGGAAACAGACCCTTCAGTCCAACCCATCTGTGCCTACTAGGAATCCCAAACTGAACTAGTCTCATTTGCTTGCATCTGGCCCATTTTGCTTCTAAACCCTTCCTGTTCATGTATCCATCCAAATGCCTGTCACATGATATAACTGTACCTGTCTCCACCATCTTCTCTGGCCACTTGTTCCATACCTGCACCATCCTCTACATGAAAAAGTTTGCCCCTAAAAGCTTTCCAGTCTGTGGGCTTTCCCTAAATAAAATAAATCAAAGAACTATGATCCATATAAACTCTAACATTTTATATTGTTGGTGATACATATTTCAAAATGATATGGAACCAACATAAGACTCAATGTCTGTTTCCCAAATGCGGAATATTTTTGTTGACAGGTTCTTTGACAAACAATCAACAGGCCATTTGATTCCCATCTCATCATCTGGAAGTAAAGCAGACCCAACATTGATATTGCTGGCATCAACAGCTAGTCCAGTTGTCAGCACAGCTTTCAAATTGTCAATGATACTTGCCTCCATTCAAATTTCCTGCCTTTCTTTGAGAAGCATCTTGTCAAATATGCCACAACAGAGCTAATGTTATTAACAAATTTCCAACAGACTCATGTCAATGTATCACCAAATATAGCATTTTGTCCTAGAATGGGAAAATCCAACAAATCCCTTAATATCACTTCACTGGGTGCTATTTAGGCGTGTCCCAAAGTGTGGCCCAGATAAGTTATTTTTGCTTTCACAAATTCACTGTTAGCCAGTTTTATAACCAAATTGGCTTTTCATAGATGATCAAACAGTTTAGTCAGGTGGTAGAAATGTTCTTTCCACATTAACCATCCTATGTTATAATAGGTGATTCAAACTGGCTGTTGATGCCAGTGATATCAGTGTGGAGGCTATTTTGTTACAACATGACAAGATGGTGGCACTGTGGTTCAGTGGTTAGCATTGCTGCCTCACAGCACCAGGGACCTGCATTCAATTGCAGCCTTGGGTAACTGTCTGTGTGGAGTTTGCACATTCTCCCCGTGCCTGTGTGGGATTCCTCTGGGTGCTCTGGTTTCCTCCCACTGTTCAAAGACAGAGTAGCTGGATTGACCATGCTAAATTGCCCGTGGTGTGCAAGTTAGATGGTTTAGCCATGGAAAATGCAGGGTTACAGGGATGGGGTGGGTCTGGCTGGGATGCTCATTGAAGGGACAGTGTGGACTTGAGGGCTGAATGGCCCACTTCCACACTGTAGTGCTTCTATGAAGATTGTGATTGAATAGTCTGTAAGTTATTTTACAAAGAAACTGTTCACCTGGCAAAAAAAAAATTCATCGGGGGAGAAGGAGACATCGAGTCTTCAGTTGGCTCTACATCATCTTGAAATATGCATCATCAACAACGACTGTCATTTATATGGATCCTTTGATATTTTTGGAAAATTTTCAGAATAAGAACAAAACAATTGTTTTGATGGAGTTTAACCTTTCAACCACATAAATTAAAAACTATTAATTTTTCTGGAGAAGTAAACTTTATAGTAGGTGTTTAATTGAGAACATATGTGAAGGAAACTGAGTGTTGTGACACCTTGGATGAATGGAAAATATGGTTGCTGTATAATGCATTGTCTGTTAGAAGAATTAATGTGACATAGAAATGGTGAAGTTCAATTCTGATTGGTCATGGAAATACCTCTTAAAGATACATTTCCACTCTTCTGGGGGAAGATATGACGTAAAGTGTATGACTAATGTAATTTAATTTCAGTTATTTTGGAACTTAGATTTTGTACTAGCGGCATGGGGATTTTTGTGCATGAGTATGCTGGGTTTTATTAATAATTTTAATAATTTATATGTCAGTCTTTCTGGAGTCATGACTTAATCCAGCATATATCAGTAGCTGGATGAACGCAGCAGGCCAAGCAGCATCATAGGAGCAGGAAAGCTTGACGTTTCGGGCCTAGACCCTTCATCAGATTTCTGATGAAGG
>JAHRHZ010000030.1:29065211-29080847 GCA_024137785.1 Ginglymostoma cirratum
TCTGATGAAGGGTCTAGGCCCGAAACGTCAAGCTTTCCTGCTCCTATGATGCTGCTTGGCCTGCTGTGTTCATCCAGCTCCACATCTTGTTATCTTGGATTCTCCAGCATCTGCAGTTCCTATTATCTCTCACATATCAGTAGCTGATTGGAGCCTCTCCTGCAGTGATAATGGGATTTTTCTCCTGGAAAAAGGAATTAGTTCAAAACAATTGAGAAAGCTAAAAAGGTTTTAGAGTTTGAATATCCCCAAGCAGATATATATGGCTAGACACCTGAATTGGTTATTTGAGCTAAATAAATGTTTAAGCCCAGCTGTGTGACTAATCAAGGAAAAGTATCAAGCTGTCAAAGCCAGGATTTTTTTAAAAGGTCAAGTTGAACCCATATAAACATAATAGAGAAGGAATCTTTCTCTAGTGTTGGAGTACTGTCAAGTAATGGTGCTGCCAAGTAAAGGATTTTGTTGTTCTGCATATTTTGAAGTCTTTCAAGTTATATTATATATAAATAGTTTGGTTTGTTCTGCTTTATCTTCATTTCATTTCTGTAACAAACTTCCGTTATTGTTGTTAAAGCAATTTCTGCAGCATTATGTGCTTGTGTTTCAGTGAGAGTCCATTACATTGAAAATATTATCTACTAAGCCAGTTTTCAGTCTAAATTCCAGTTTGTCTTGTCCAGTTGTAATGTCAGCTGAAATTGTAACATCATCCCTGGAACTATCGAAGTACATCTTTGTTGCACTCCTTTCTAAGCTAAAAGAGTAGTGTCCAATGGTTTGGAACGGCTTTGTGGTTTTCTTCTCTCCACCTCGATTTTCAAAAAAACAGGGTCCCACGTGACTTCTTACCTACTTTGTTCAACTGTCTAGCCACCTTCAAATACTTGTACACAAACTCTCCCAGGTCTCTTTCCACTTGCAGCCCACAGAATTGCAGCCTTTAATATGATCTGAGAAAGCAATGTGTACTGAATTAAAGAAGTCTACCTAATCATTGATGAAAGTGGATGCGAGTTGTGCAAGTGAAGGGAATCCTATGCTCTTGGCTGTCACCAATTTGGATGTGGAGCTTTAGAGTCTTGTTTCAGACACAAAAGTTGGGGTCAGTGGTTTACAAGCAACAGCTTTTGCAGCCGAAAGTTGGGCTCATTTCTTTGTGCTTGAAATAATTGACTAATTAATCTCATAGATGTGGAGAATTAATTATCCCACATCTGTGTGTGGATCTGTAAGACTAGAACACTTGTAATGAATGTTCCCTGCTCTCCATTACCTTGAGTAGTTGCTGTTTTAACACACTTTCTCAGTTTGCACACTTTCTTTTCCACTGAGTGAATACCAATTGTTGATTGGCTGTCTCCTGCCTTTACATTGAATCTGTTTGGATGATTTTACTTAAAATATTATGGAAGTTCCTCGCATCAAGGTCAGGGTCACATTTCTTGAGAAAAGATTCAGTTTGCAGTTTGCATGTAATACCTTGAGATGCATCATGTAGATGGATCCGAATTAGCACAATCAATTTATTTTATCTTTAGTGATGCATTTTGATTTGCAAATTATTTTTGTGCCAAGCTATGCATTATTTCAATGCCACGCTACAATCTAAGCATTTTTCCAAAATAATTCTGACCTCTTATTTAAGGCTCTTTCACAGATGTGGCTAAGTCAAGACTTGAGGCCCATTCCATTTTGCACCTCAGAAGGTGAGCTGCTCTCTGTGTTGTAGGCACACCTACGATTCTATTCAGAAGACAGTTCTAGGATTTTGACCTAGTGGCAAAGGAGGAAATGTGACATATAGTTAGTCTTCACTTAAAGTTGTGATTGCCTTCTGAAAACCATGATTTTACATGAGGTGACTTAAAGTGAAACCATGGCTGTCCACGGGAAACAAGATTAAAGCTACGATCAAGTTTCTTCAGAAATTTCACACCTGACAGAACAGTAATATTTTAGTTGAAATACTGCCTGCATATGTGTGACATTGCATTCATAGCTGAAATAACTTACAAAGCAAAATGCATCATTAAAGATAAAATAAATGCAACATGTTAAAAATTACTACTCACCTTAACTGTACAGAGATGTTCGATTGACCAGGCTGCACCTAGTGGCACAGGTCAGTTGGTGCAGGTAGCTGCTGACTCAGGTTTGTACTGACGGACTTTTGCCACTAGATGGGGCTCAGAGCTTCAGTGCATGTCCAAGAGCAGAGACAGGAGTGGAGGTCTCAATGCAAGAACAGAAGGACGGGGCTAGATCAGGAGGACGGCCAGGAAACAAGACCCAGGCAGAACAAGCTGGGGGCTGCAAGGCCAGGAAAAGAGGAGGCCAGCAGGGGATGAGACAGGGAGGAGGGGAGACAGGAGTAGACGAAGCAGGAGAAGAGGAGGCCTCTGGACTCAGCATTGAATTCAATGGCTTTAGATCATAAGCATTGCTTCAAGCACGTAGTGGTCCTGGCTGTACCAGTTAAACCTCCTTGGAAGCCTTCTGTAGTATTTTACACACAGAAACAAAAACAGAAGTTTCTGGAAAAGCTCAGCAGGTCTAACAGCATCTGAGAAGAGAAATCAGAGTTAATGTTTCGGGTCACCGGACTCAAAACATTAAGTCTGATTTCTCATCAGAGATGCTGCCAGACCTGCTGAGCTTTTCCAGCAACTTCTGTTTTTGTTTCTGATTTACAGCATCCACAGTTCTTTTATGTAGTGTTTTATATATTACCACTCAAAGTATCTTTCCACATGTAATCACTCGTGCCATCCACCCAACCATGTTCCCTTCTTTTGGATTTTTTTTCATTTACCCCACCATCCAAGACTAACAGCTTGAAATGTTAACTCTGTTTCTCATTCCACAGATGCTGCTTGGCTAACTGAGTGTTTCCAGAATTTTCTGTTTTTGCCTCACAATTTTCCAGCATCTATGGTATTCTGTTTCTATTATACATTGCTTTTTAAATATTAAGGGAAATAATTATCTTTGTTGATCATAAACATATTATTAGAATTGCAAAATCTCATTTTCTAAATCCCATTTGGTGATTATCTATTGTGGATTTGTATGTTGAATTCACTTGCAACAAATTTGTCACGTGAGTGTAGCCCAATGAAGACTAATGTACTGGGCTATCAAAACTTGCCATGCTTGGATGCACCACCTGGCATTTATTATTAACAGTGAATGTCGTCATGGAGTCTGTGGCTGTTGAGCTTGTGCTTTTTTGTCAGTCACATAATTTAAAAACGAAACAGTAAAGGGAACATAGAAATAGGAGCAGGTGTAGGCCATCTGGCCCATCGAGCCTGCTCCACCATTCGATAAGCTCATGGCTGATCTTTTCGTGGACTCAGATCCACATACCCGCTTGGATCGCTATAACCCTTAATTCCTTCACTGTTCAAAAATCTACCTTTACCTTAAAAACATTCAATGAGGAAGCCTCAACTGCTTCACTGAGAAGGGAATTACACAGATTCACAACCCTTTGGGTAAAGAAGTTCTTCCTCAACTCAGTCGTAAACCTGCTCCCCTTTATTCTGACATGATGCCCCCAGTTCTAGATTCACCCGCCAGTGGAAACAACCTCCCTGCTTCTATCTTATCTATTCTCTTCAATATTTTATATGTTTCCATAGGATTCCCCCTCATTCTTCTAAATTCAAATGAGTATGGTCCCGGTCTATTCAATCTCTCCTCATAAGCCAACCCTCTCAACTCCAGAATCATCCCAGTGAATCTCCTCTGAACCTCCTCCAGTGCCAATACATCCTTTCTCAAGTATAGAATCCAAAACTGTACACAGCACTCCAAGTGTGGCCTCACCAGCACCCTATACAGCTGCAGCATCACCTCCCTGTTTTTAAACACCATCTCTCTAGTAATGAAGGACAATATTCCGTTTGCCTTCTTAACTACCTGCTGCACCTGCAAGCCAATGTTTTGTGATTCATGCACAAGGACACCCAGGTCCCTCTGCACAGCAGCATGCTACAATTTTTCACCATTTAAATAAAAGTCCTTTTCAACTGCGATTCCTACCAAAATGGATGGCCACACATTTACTAAAATTGTACTCCATCTGCCAGCCCCTTGCCCACTCACTTAATCTATCGTATCCCTCTGCAGACTTTCTGTCTCCTCTGCACACTTTATTAAACCACTCATCTTAGTGTCATCTGTGAGCTTTGACACACTACACTTAGTCCCCAACTCTAAACCATCCAGGTAAATTGTAAACAATTACAATGCCAACATTGATCCCTGCGGCACACCACTAGCCACTGATCGCCAACCTGAAAAACACCTACTTATTCCCACTCTTTGCTTTCTGTTCGTTGACCAATCTTCTATCCATGCTAATCCATAGAAGGGATACAGGGAAAGGAAACTGACCATCCCAGGCTCCAAGGAAAAAAAGATTGAAATCGAGATTTGAAAACCAAAACCTCTGAGCAGACTAGTCGAACTGATATAAAGTTGCAGAGAGCCACCCAAACTTGTTTGCAGCAGATAATGAGTCAGCGATGCAGCATGGGCTAAAGAAGATCAGAGGCCAAATTCAGAGGCGAAGAAGCTTCTGCAGCTTTTTCTGTACCAGTACAATAACATTCAGTGACCTCCATCCAGATCGAGCTGAGGAGTTGAGGAGATTCTGTAGCTGTGCACCATTTGGGGTGAAGACGGTGCTCACTGAACTTAGGTGTGCACTGCTGCCACCTAGACGTCAGATATATCCTAGAAGGAGAGGAGCTGAAATTCTTCATGAGTAAGATAGAGTTTTAAAGGACTTGTGACTGAATTCAATTAGTTACATACTGTGTAAGCTGCTGGCCCAAGTTGTCAGATTGGTCTTACATGTACACATTGGTTATCGTTTGCAGCCAATGTAATTTTCCTGTGAATTTTAATTTACATCTGGATGTTAATCAATGGGCAAATGCTGATTATTGCAATGTTGGAATTTTGTAAAATAAAAATTCTTTTATTTTCAAACCACAGAATCTTGAGGCTTCACTCTTTTTGTAAAGTAAGTGGAATTTTAGGGTATTTTTAAATAAAAAGTTACTGCTCTGTTCCAAGATTGTAACAATATGCAATCACTTCCTATTGAATGATTTTAATTCCTGTTTTTATAATGTGTCAATAACATTTTTATGTTACCATCCTATTTAAAACCACCTCAGCAAGCTTTTTGGAATGGCATTCCCCCTTAGAGTGCTTATCTGGCAGATAATAAGAGCATTGAAAGGAAGGACTAAGAGCAGAGTAGGCAGTTCAGCCCCTTGAGCCTGCTCTGACATTAAATACGACCATGGAGAACGGTGATCAGAAATATATCAGCCATGATCAATGGCAGAGCAGATTCAATGGGCCAAATGGCCTAATTCTGCTCCTACAACTCATGGTCTTTTGGCTGATTTCATTTCAGCCTCACTTTTCTGTCTGCTCTCCATAACCCTTCAACTCATTACTAGTCAAAATTTTGTCTATCTCCTGCTTAAATTTACTCACTATTCCAGCATCCACCACACCCTGGGGTTGCGAATTCCACAGATTCATAACCTTTTGAGAGAAGTAATTTCTCCTCATCTCTGTTTTAAATCTGCGGCCCATTATCCTAAAATTACGACCTCTCGTTTGGGATTGCCCTGCATGTGGAAGGAAGCATCCTCTCTACATCTACTTTGTCAATCCATTTTAACATCTTATATACCTGAAGTAGATCTTCTCTCACTCTTGGAAATGCTAGAGAGCTGATAGACAAAATCAAATTGTAGCAAATTGTAACAATCTTCGTAACAAAAAAAAACTCAAACACTTTATTTTCTTCTCAGGCACTCTACTGCAATTCTGGGGGAAGCGCATGAATAATTCTGTGGAAGGTAGTGACCATGGCTATCTCCTGCTGCAGGTAGTGGACTGGAGGAAGGACATGCTTTTCTCCCCTTTTGGGGGAAGATATCCTCTGGCTACCTCTGTAGGGACCAGTGGGAGCATTGATGCTAGAAGTAGTACAACAAGTTCATGGCTGCAGCATTGATAAAGCATCCTGAAATTACAGCACCACTCTTCACTAGTCATAGAATCCCTACAGGGCCTTCAGCCAAACAAGCTCACAGCAACCCTCAGAGCATCCCACCCAGACCCATTCCCCTATAACCCACCTAATCTACACATCCCTGAACACTATGGGCAATTTTGCATGACCAATCCACCTAACCTGCACACCTTTGGACTGTGGGAGGAAACCAGAGCACCCAGAAGAAACCCACGCAGACATAGAGAGAATGTGCAAACTCCACACAGATAGTCACCCGAGGGTGGAATTGAACCAGGGTCCCTGGCACCGTGGGGCAGCAGTGCTAACCACTGAGCCACCATGCTGCCCCACAGAGATATAGTCACAGAAATGCATGGCATGGAAACAACTTCGATCCAACTTGCCCATGCAGGGCCAGATATCCTGTATAAATCTAGTCCCATGTGCCAGCATTTGGCCCATATCCCTCTCAAACCCTTACTATTCATGAACCCTTCCAGATGCCTTTAAATGATTGTAATCATACAAGCCTCCATCACCTCTTCTGCAGCTCATTCCATACACACACCACCCTCTGTCTGAAAACATTGCCCCTTGGGTCCCTTTTAAATTTTTCCCCTCTCACCTTAAACCTGTGCCCTCTAGTTTTGGAATTCCCTGCCTTGGGGAAAAGACCTTGACTATTCACCCTGTCCATACCCCTCATGATTTTATAAACTTCTACAAGGTCACCCCTCAGCCTCCGACACTCCAGGGAAAATAGTCAGACTATTCAGCCTCTGCTTTTAGCTCAAATCCTGCAATCCCAACAACATCCTTGTAAATGTTTTCTGAACACTTTCGAGTTTTGCAAAATATTTCGTAGAGCAGGGAGACCAGAATTGAACACAGTATTCCACAAGTGGTCTAACCAATGTCCGGTACAGCCACAATATGACCTCACAACTCCTATACTCAATACACTGACCAATAAAAGTTTCTTTGTTCAGCAACACTCACCAGTACCTTGCCATTAAGTGTGTACGTCCTGCCCTGATTCGCCTTACCAAAATGCAATACCTCACATTTATCTAAATTAAACTCTATCTGCTATTCCTCGGCCCATCACCCTATCTGATCAAGGTCCCATTGCACTCTGAGATAATCTTTTTCACTGCCCACTACACCAGCAATTTTGGCGTCATCTGTAAACCTACTAACCATACCTCCTATATTCACATTCAAATCATTTATACAGACCTCCATCTCCTCATGTTCACCCAGTCAGCACTCCAACTAACATTGCTAAGGGAACAAAGCATGTCTCGCACCATTCCACCGTCACAGCCACATCTTTCTAATACTTCACAAGGTTTCTTATTTTCACACTGTCCTCAGGAGAAAGTGACAGCATCAGACAACAGATTGCCACTGGAGGAGGAAGAGGTAACTTACATACCTAACCTGACTGTGAGGAGAGACCTTCCATTGCAATCTACATGACGAGCTTCAGATGCTTTCCATAAATGAACCCTTGTCTCACTCTTACATTTAAGCGCTGAGCTTGTCACTGCTGGAGGGCTTATTGTGCTCAGTGCATTTGAGCATGACAGAGCCCACCCCAACATTGCCTCTAGAACTTGCACAGAACACGGAGACCATTCCTTCGAGGATGGGCTGAGCAGTCAGCCACACAGGCACTGAATAGAAACAGATGGATGATAGAGAATTAACGTAACAGAAGGAGACTATTTTGTCCATTGTGTCTGTGCTGGGTTAATACAGAGCTACAGAACTGGACCTCTCCTTCTTGCAGTAGGTGTGTAAACTGCCAGGTCAGGGCTCTTCAAGTAGAGTATTATTTAAATGGAGTGAGAGTTTCTGCTTCTACCTTCTTCCAGGCACTGAACTCCACTTCTCAACTACCCTTAGAGTGAAAAAATGTTTTGCCATCTCCGTTTTACTTATTCCTTGAGGTTGGAGTATCTTCTGACAATGCTAGAGACTCCAAAGCAATGAAAATGGCTGATGGGAAACCTACATGGCTGCCATCTTGGTTTTGAGGCCTGCTATGTGGCATCAATCCAGTGCTCTAGCCTGCAGCAAAACCTGAGGGCCGTTGAGCTGCTGTTCTGGGAATGTGGCGTAAGTATCACGTGAGAGACACTTGTCTCTTCTTTTAGGATAGCCATGTGCTATCTGCCCCAACAGCCACTGTGTCAGAGTCCTCATTGGCATTGGTCAGCCTGCCAGTTCATAATGGGTGGTCTGGGGCTTGGGTGGGGCTTTGATGGAGCATGATCGAGTGTAGCAACTGGAAACTGAATCAGGATCATTCCTGAATTATGTTTGGAGTTTCGGGATCACCCTCAATTTCAAAAATCAATGCTATGTCAGCAACTCCCCTGTTGCAATCTGCAAGCTCTTAACCACTGGGCTTACGTTAGTTCGACGTCTGATAAATTATTTTGAAATCCACCATTAGAATGCTCAGTAGTTGGGTAACAAGCACAATAAGACTTTTATTTATCTGTCATTTTCTGAATGTAATATTTTCAACATAAGCAAACTTAGTATAATCAATTAACACAGTTATCCAACCATGAAATATGGAAACAGATAAAAACTTACATAAGTTTTGAGAAGCAAAATTGTTTTAAGAAGTAAATTATGCACAAGTGTCTGCTAAATTTGTGCTAAGAAGCGGGGCTGAAGAAAAAAATACAATATAAAGTCTTTAATAAATCCTTGTAAAAATGTTGTAATGTTTGTAAACATTAAAGCTATTTTTTTGCCGTGTTACTCTTAATACATTAGATCAGTCTTGATTACAGTACGTTAAAAAGATTGGAAAATTTAAGTTGACTCAAAAAAAATACAAATTTCCTCAAATGTGCATTCTATAAAAAGTGTCAGACTACCAGTTATTTGTTGTATCGTTACCCATGGAACCATCAGAATATTCCATGTGGACATTCCTGGTGACATATTGCCGCTGGTGAAACAGCAGACCACATGGCAAATAATGGTTGCAGAAGTGAATCAAGTGTCTTCTAAACTTTTCTCCGACAAAGGCGTAAAAAATGGGATTGAGACAACAGTGGAAATAAGCCACGGTGTAAGAGATGGTGTGGGCATAATCCAGTTGCATCTCCAAATAACAGCTCTCTAACTGCAGCAGCTGAATCTCCTCCAGAGATCTTAAGAAGATCACCACATTGTAAGGTGCCCAACATAAGAAGAATACCACTACAATGGTGAATATAACTCGTAGTGTCCTGTGTTTCTGCACTGTTCTGCATTTTACCAATGTCTGAATTATCCTAAAATAGCAGTACACTATAATAATGAATGGCAGGACAAAGAACACTATATTTTGTTGATAATATCTGAACAATTTCCATGGAACTGCTGTATCAAACGGGTAAATGTTGTCACAGATTTCCATCTCGTCATCCTCATCTAAGTCAACAAAGATAAAATCAGGGACAGTTGCTAATGTACTGGTCAGCCAGACAATCACACTTGTGACTGCTGCGTAGCGAACTTTTCTAGATCTGGCAGCAGAGACAGCATGAACAACCGCAAGGTATCGGTCAATTGTCATCAGTGTCAAGAACATTATGCCACTGTAAAAACCGATGTAAAACATACCACTCATTAATTTGCACATGACCACACCAAAAATCCATCCCTTTAAATGATGGACTACCCAGAAAGGGAGGCAAATAGCAGAAAGCAAATCTGAAATGGCAAGGTTAAGAATGAATATATTTGTAATGCTTTTTAGATATTCATATTTCACAAGCACCAGTAAAACCAATCCATTTCCAACAAGACTCAGCATTAAAACGATCATGTAGAAGCTGGGCATCAGTGCTGCTCCAAATGAATTAACACTCTCCTTCTCACACAGGAATTCGTAATCTCCGGTTGGCATCTCCGTTGTATTGAGCATCATTTGCAAGCTGGAAGAGACCTGTTTTCACAAAACAAAACAAAACAAAATTGTTTTCTCGGCTTATTCAGGTAGTGTTCTTAGCATCTCTGAAATGGTACCATCAAATTCAACATGTCTGTCCAAAATCTTTCCTCTGCCTATTTTGCCAAATGTTCTATGCTATTTAAACCTCCTCTGAAACAGCAGAGAGATGCATTTCACTTCAAACCGTTCACCTGTTGGGATCCTGTCAAGTCATTTCAATGGTTTGATGGATAGTTCTGGGCAGAGTCTGCTGACCATTCAGCCCACTGAGTCTGCTTCATTATTCAAGGAGACCTTGGATGATTTGATAATCCTCAACTCCACTTTCCCGTCTTTTGCCCATAGCCCTTGATTCCATTACAGATTAACAATCTGTCTATTTCAGCCTTGAATATACTTTTAATGGCCCAACCTTGACAGCACTGTATGGTAAAGAATTCCACAGATTGATTATCCCCTGAGAGAAGAAATTCACCCTCATCTCTGACTTAAATTGCAACTCCTTAACCTGAGCTTATGGCCCCTGGTCCTAGACTCACCTAGAAGAGGAGACAATCTCTTTGCATCTATCCAGTCAAGCCCCTTAAGAGTCTTAAATGTTTCAATAGGGCCTCCTCTCATTCTTCTAAACTCCAATGAGTACAACCCTAACCTACCAAAACTTGCCTCATAAGAACTTGCACTTTCCAAGCAAGTCACGGCCTCCCCATTCTTCCTACAAAATGCATGATCTCATGTTCATCTGTGTCAAATTTCACTCATCAATTACCACCAATTCTGCATGTTTATTAATGGCCTTGATCCTGTCATTTGTGGCAGTCCTCCTCTGTACTGTCTATTGCTCCCCGACCCCACTTCATGTACATGAACGAGAAGGGAATAGAAGGATGTCATAGAATCAGAGAGTGTAAAAAAGGGCCATTCAGTCCATCGAACTGTATCCGACCCTGGAAGAGCTACCCAATCAGTTCCAATCCCATACTGTTTCCTAGTGGTCCTGTAATCATTTTCTCTTTCAATAAATAACAGTCAGTGTCTGCTGAAAGTTGGCATTGTTTGCAACTGCACACACGCGCCAATGCAGAAACATGCTTGTGTGCCAATCTGGAAATATGCGTGCGCACTAATTCAGATCACGCATGAGCACTAATCCAAAATCACACAAGTGCACCAATCCAGAATCACACAAGTGCACCAATCCAGAAACACGCATGTGCACCAATCCAGAACCACACATGTGCACCAATCCAGAAACACACATGCACCAACCTGGAAAGACACATGTGCACCAACGCAGGAATACACATGTGCACCAATCCAGAAACATACATGTGCACCAATCCAGAAACACACATGTACGAGTCTAGAATCACACATGTGCACCAATCCAGAAACACATATGTACCAATCTGGAAAGACACATGAGCACCTATCTGAAAAGACACATGCGCACCAATCCGGAAACATGTATGTGCACAAATTCAGAACACACACATGCACCAATCCAGAAACATACACGCACCAATCTGGAAACACACACGCACCAATCTGGAAACACACGTGTGTACCAATCTAGAAACACACATGTGCATAAATTCAGAACATGCATGTATACCAATCCAGAAACACACATGTACCAATCCAGAAAAAGACATGTGCACCAATCTGGAATCACAAATGTCCACCAATCCAGAAACGCACATGTGCACCAATCCAGAAACACACGTGCACCAATCCAGAAATGCACATGAGCACCAATCCAGAAACATGCATGTGCATCAATCCAGAAACACGCATGTGCACCCGCCCAGAAACGCACATGTGCATCAATCCAGGAACACACATATACATCAATCCAGAAACACAAATGTGCACCAGCCGAGAAACACACATGCACCAATCCAGAAACACGCACGTGCACCTATCCAGAAATACACATGTGCACCAATCCAGAACATGCATGTAAACTAATCCAGAAACATTCATGTGCACCAATCCAGAAATACACATGCACCAATCTGGAAACACACTTGTGCTTCAACCCAGAAACACACATGAACCAATCCAGAAACACATATGTGCACCAATGCAGGAACATATATGTACACCAATCCCAAACATGCATGTGCACCAATCCACAAACATATATGTGCACCAATCCAGAACATGCAGATGCATCAATCCAAAATCACACGTGCATCAATCTGGAAGCACAGATATGCACTAATGTGGAAACACACAGGTGCACCAATCCAGAAATACACCTGCACCACTCCCGTAACAGACATGTGCACCAATCTGGAAATGCATGCATGTGTCAATTTAGGAACATGCATGTGTACCAATGTGGAGCACACATGTGCACCAATTTGGAAACACATATGTGCATCAACCCAGCAACACAACATCATCACATAGATTTCTAATGATGTTAGACGCAAGAACTTTGCATCTGCAAAAATGAAGTGAACAACTGAAACAAAGTTCAGCAGGGGGATGTGATGAAGTGAGGAGAGCGAGAAGGTGGGTATGGAGTGAGGGGAAAGTGAGGGATTCCACTGATGATTTATGAAGATTTGACATCACCCCTTGCTTTTTTTGTCAATGCCATTTTCGAATACCAGTGATTCCATTGCCAACTTTATCAACTTGGCATGAGTTGAAATCCCTCATTGGCAGCTGCTGAATTTGAATTCAGTTCATAGATCTGCAATTCAGAGCTATGCTGAGTGATAATGACCACGCTCTGGCCTGCATTTAACTCCAAATTCACAGCAATGTGGTTGACCTTTAACTATTCACTGAAATGGCCTAGCAAGCCATTTAGTTCAAAGGCAATTAGGGATGGGCAACAAATACCAGCCTTGCCAGTGACATCTCAGGAAATAGGAAAATAAACTGTCCAGCCACCTACGTGTGAACCCACTTCAAAAGGAGCATTTCTGATTCCTGTTCCAAATTGTACCAGATAACGCATCTTTAATGATGATGTTTGAGAGAAAAAAATCAGCCAGGACAGTGGGCACAACCCCTCTGCTCTTCTTTGGCAAGATTCTTTGGATCTTCTATATTCACCTGAAATGGAAGAGGGTATCCCAATTTAACCACACACCAGAAAACCAGCACTTCCAGCAGTGCAGCATTCACTTGTCACTGCCCTGGAGAGTCAGCTATGATTCTAGTGTTCAAATGCTGGAGTCAGGCTTGAATGCAAAAATTCCCGAGCTCAGACGCAAGAGTCCTCCCAATTGAGCCACAGGTGGAAATAGGCGCTATTTAAAAGAATTGGGCAATTGTATTAAATAATATTTATGACAGAGAAACTTGTCATTCAGGCAAACTGTTCAGTCGCATCTGGATCTCGGCTACTGTTCTTGCTGTACCCAAGTTTCCTCCCACCTTCTTCAACTAAACCTATCGTCATATCTTCCAGGGACCACAAACTGATAAAATGCATTGTCGCATGGATTACAGCCCACATGGTCATTAATAGCAAATGAGGTCTAACTAAATTGAATCAGAGATAATAGATACTGCAGATGCTGGAGAATCTGAGATAACAAGGTGTGGAGCTGGATGAACACAGCAGGCCAAGCAGCATCATAGGAGCAGGAAAGCTTGATGTTTCGGGAAGGGTCTAGGCCCGAAACGTCAGCTTTCCTGCTCCTCTGATGCAGCTTGGCCTGCTGTGTTCATCCAGCTCCACACCTTGTTATCTCGAGGTCTAACTGAATTGATTTGAGCTCTTTGATAGATTAACAGAGAAGGTTAATGGAAAGGAGTTTGCGTAAATATGGGCTTCCAAAGGCATTTGAAAAAGTGTCACTTTAAAAACTAGCTAGTAAAATTGAAACCTCTGAGATGAAATGAACAGGAGCCTGGATATGAAATTGGCCGCAAAATAGGAAGCAGAGAGTGTTGTGAACAGATGCTGTTCAGACTTGTGTCCTCCAGGGGGCAGTATTATAACCTTATTGTAACAAATCAATGTTCTGATACAGGTCCCAACAAGGCAATGGTCGGACGATTGCCATCAGTGCAAGGTCTGGCAACAATGATTAAGGAACAGAAACAAAGATGAAAGAACTTACAGAACCCGTATAGTTTACAGTAGATACTGCACTTGACAGCTGTGTTTAATATCCTAATCTTAATAAAGACTTCACAGTGCAATGAAAAGAGAGTCAGAGAGAAAAACTTGCACCAATTTAGAAACAGCTGGCCAGTGCAGTATAGACACCCAATGTCCAGAGAACTTGGTAAACCATAGCAGAGTTACTATAGAGTTTCTTTAGTAACCAAAAACACAGTGCAAGGCATATGTATAACTCAGACCTTGTAACACAAGGAAGATCTCAAAATCATCAGCTCAAAGTCAATGAGGAAAATGAAATAAACAAGAAGACTCCAATAGCTGGACGGAATGATGGAAGACTTTGCAGGCAAAGGCTGTAAAAAATGGAATAAAAACAAAGTTGCTGGAAAAGCTCAGCAGGTCTGGCAGCATCTGTGAAGAAAAAATTAGAGTTGACATTTCGGGTCCGATGACCCTTCCTCAGAATTGATGAAAGCTAAGAAAATGTTGGTTTATGTGCAGAAGATAGGATGGGGAGGGGGATAAGGAGTAAATGATAGGTGGGGACAGCAGCCAAAGAGACAGAACAGTTAGACAGACAAAGGAGTTGATAATGATCTGGCTAGGAGAGTGAAGAGCTGGTAATATTGTTAGTAGTTAGTGGTTTCACCAGACTCAAAGGACCCTTAGGGCCCTCAACTGGGTCTGACCCATCTCCCCTACTTCAGCCCTCACCCCTTCTCTTCCCTCCCGCAACAGTGATAGGGTTCCCCTTATCCTCACCTACCATCCCACCAGCATCCACATCCAGAAGATCATCAGATGCCATTTCCGCCACCTCCAGCCTGATGCCACCACCGGACACATATTCCCCTCCCATCCTTTGTCCGCCTTCCACAGGGACCATTCCCTCCGGGGCACCCTGGTCCACACTTCCTTCATACCCAGCACCTCCCCAAAGCCCTACGGCGCCTTCCCCTGCAACCGGCGAAGGTGCAACACCTGCTCATTTACCTCCTCCCTCCCCAGTATCCAAGGGCCCAAACATACCTTCCAGGTGAAGCAACACTTCACCTGCACTTCCCAGAATCTAGTCTACTGCATTCACTGCTCACATTGTGGTCTCCCCTACATTGGGGAAACGAAGTGTAGACTGGGTGACCGCTTCGCAGAACATTTACTTTCTGCTCGAAAAAACGACCCTGAACTACCTGTTGCCTGCCACTTTAACACACCACCCTGCTCCCTGGCCAACATCTCTGTCTCTGGCTTGCTGCAGTGTTCCAGCAAAGCTCAATGCAAGCTGGAAGAACAACAGAAATAGTAAGAACGGCCGATTCAGGAGTCAGAGATAACACTGTGTGGAGCTGGAGGAACATAGCAGGCCAGGCAGCATCAGAGGAACAGGAAAGCTGACGATTCATCTCAGGAGATAACAAGCGTGGGGCTGGATGAACACAGCAGGTCAAGCAGCATCATAGGAGCAGGAAAACTTGACGTTTCGGGCCTAGACCCTTCATCAGACCCTTCATCGGTCTAGGCCCG
>JAHRHZ010000030.1:29081247-29091442 GCA_024137785.1 Ginglymostoma cirratum
TGGGGACCCTGTGACAGTGTCACTGAGGGGAGCAGGTGGGGACCCTGTGACACTGTCACTGAGGGGAGGGGGTGGGGACCCTGTGACAGTGTCAGTGAGGGGAGAGGGTGGGGACCCTGTGACAGCGTCAGTGTTGGGAGGGGGTGGGGACCCTGTCGCCGACAGCATCAATGAAAGAATTCTGAGAGACAGAATACATCTGCCCTTGGAGAAATAAGAATTAATCAATGATTGTCAGCATGGATTTGCTAATGGAAGGTCATCATCGACAAATTTAGAACATAGAACATAGAACATAGAACAATACAGCGCAGAACAGGCCCTTCGGCCCTCGATGTTGCGCCGCCCTGTGAACTAATCTAAGCCCATCCCCCTACACTATCCCATCATCATCCATATGCTTATCCGATTTGATATGCTTATCAAATTCAATCCTTTTGATTGAATTTTTTGAGGAGGTATCCTGCTGTGATGATAAGGGCAGTGCGTTTAATGTGGTCTACATGGACTTTGCCAAAGCTTTTGATAAGGTGCCTCACGGCAGGCTAGACAAGAAAGTAAGCGTCCATGTGATCCAAGGCAAAGTGGCACATTAGATCCAAAACAGCTGAGAGGCAGGAAGCAGAAGTTAGATGGCAGATGGATGTTTCTGTGACTGGAAAACTGTTTCCAGTGGAGTTTCACAGTGTACAATGTTAAGGCCCTTGCTGTTTGGGGTGTATATTAATGATTTGGACTTAATTGTAGGGCGGATGATGCAGAAGTTCACTGGCGACCCGAAAATTAGTCAAAGGGTAGATAGTGAGGAAAATAGCCATAAACTACAAGAGGATGTCAACAGTACGCTCAGGGGAAGACAAGTGGCAAATGGAATTCAATCTGGAAAAGTATGAGGTAATGTGGAGGGTTAACAAAGCAATGAACTACACCATGAATGGTAGGATCCTAAAGTTCAGGGGGACCTTGGCGTGCGTATCCACAGATCCCTAAAGGTAGCATTAAGGAGATAAAGTGGTTTGGACAGTATATGGCAGACATGCCTTTATTAGCCAAGACATAGAAAAAAGATATGCTGGAGCTGTATAACATGGGCAGGCCATAACTAGGGTACTGAGCGCAGTTCTGGTCACCACAGAATGTGAAGAATGTGATTGCACTCAAGAGGGTGCAGAATCTATTTACCAGAATGCTGCCTGGGCTGGAGAGTCTGAGATATGAGGAAAGATTAGATAGTTTGGGGTTGCTTTCCTTGGACCAGTGAAGGTTGATAGGGGATCTGATAGAGGGACATAGGATTAAGAGAAGCAGAGATCGAGTTGATAGGAGGTACTATTGCCCATAGTAGAAGGATGAATAACCAGGGAACGTGGATTTAAGGTACAAGGCAGAAGGTTAAGGGGACAGTTGAGGAGAAAATATCTCACACAGAGGATGGTGGGAGTATCTCTCTCAGAGGACAGTGGGAGCCTGGAACTCACTGCCTGAAAAAGTGAGTGTGTCAGAAATACTTGCAACATTTAAGCATTATTTAGATATTTACTTGTGAACCCATAGCCTCCAGGGCTATATGCCAAGAGCTGAGAAATGAGATTAATGTAGTCAGATCTATTTTGAACAGTGCGAGGACGATGGGCTGAATGGTCTCCTTCCTGTGCAGTAAATGACTATGAATGAATCTGTAAACGTTGGCTATGGCGGGAACTTTGGCAGAATTGCATGACCCATCTAGTGAGGCCTATCTTGATGTTCAAAATAGCTCTTTGCTACTTTTAAGTAAGTTTCGGACATCAGAGTGGGATTCTTACTGGATCGTGGCGAGTTGTCTATTTAGGGGGTTTGTTGCTACTAGCCAATGAGAGGGACAGGTCAGATTGAATCTTCAATGAAGGTATGCTCCATGTGTTGAGAATCAGCCTAGACTTCTTCAATATTTCAGACTACAATTTAATATACACAGTCTTATACACAGTAAGACAAATCAAAGGTGTTCCACCTGCAAAAGAGCTTTGAGATAGCCAAGGGAGCCCCTAGATAACTCAATTTGCATATAACACACTCTGTAGCCAAACAAAAAGCCAGATGAACACATAGTGACAAGTGAGTATTTGAGAAATGTACTTATATCACAATTTGTTCCTCCTTGCAATGGTTTATCTTGTACAGCAAAAGACATTGAAAAATGTTGGGAGTTAGTTCTGGAAAAAGTATGGAAAATAATGTAAAAAAATGTCACCACTACCGATGTCACCACAACCAGCACTTCAGATTATTTGAATTTGATTCGTTGCGATTTTGCTGTAATTCACATTCTCACTTCCTCTCCTGGCTTTGCCTAGGAAATGAGCAGAAAACTAATCACATCACACTGACGTGTGTCTTGAATTTGTTGTGTTAAGCTATTATTATCTGTGGCTCAATGGCTCAATGTTAAGCCTGAAGAAAAGGAAATAGTTGGCTGCACCTATTGAGGTCCCCTCCATGATTATTTTAGTTAACACTGGAATCTGGGTGCAAGAGTCTACTGGCATTGCAATCCCACCTCGTCAGTGAAGTTGCTTCTACAAATATGAGAGAATTTGTATGATGATGTTAAATTGTTCACGATTTATACCTAATACAGTCCTCAGATGTATTCTTGAATTCTCATTTTGCTGTAATACACATTTTTTGGTATCTACTAACAAATGTGGTATAATTGTGGTGAGCTTATTGCATCAGTTTGAAACAAGAGTCTATCCAGTCTGCAGTATACTGTGACTTTCAGATACAATATGAACACTTCGAGGACTTACAATCAACGGTGATGCTGCTAATTCATGAAACCTGCTTTGGCTAGAATCAGAATACAATTGATATTGATGATAAATGTCCACTGATGCTCTGGCTATCACTGTCATTGACCCCTTGGGCACACAGTAGAGAAGAGAAGGGAGGGCACTGCAAGATGTATCTTCCATGTCCAAAACATAATCACATCTATCTAGGGAATCCTGGTACCATCCCTGGATATTTCTGCAGGAGTTCCTCAAGGTAGTGTCCTAGACGCAACCATCTTCAGCTACTTCACCAATCACCCTCCTGCCATGATGTTACCAGACGTGGGGAATTTTTGCTGATGAGTGCACAATGTTTGACACCGTTAATGATTTCTCAGATCTTGAAGCAGTGCATGCCCGAATGAAGCAAGACCTGAACAACATTCAGACTTGGGCTGATAAATAACATTCATGCCATGTAGGTGCCAGGTAGCGACCATCTCCAAAAAGTTGGAATTTAACATTTTTGCTTGATGTTCAACATATGATATCATTTAATCCTCTAGGCTCAAAATCCTGAGTGAAATCATGGACCAGAATCAGTGATTACAGAAGCAGGTCAGAGGTTAGGGATTCTGCAATGAATTACTTAACTCCTATCTGTGCAATCCTCTCCACAGGCTGCAAGATACAAGTCTGAAGTATGATAGAATACTGTCCATGTGTTTGGATTGATACATTTTCAACAATACTCAAGAAGGTCAACGCCATCCAAGACGAAGCACTCCATTTGACTGACACCCTGTCCACTGTCTTTAGGGCAGCATGGCGGCTCAGTAGTTCGCACTTCCGTCTCAAAGCGCCAGGGACCCAGGTTCGAGTCCACCCTCGGGCGACTGTCAGTGTGGAGTTTGCACATTCTCCCTGTGTCTCTGTGGGTTTCCTCTGGATGCTCCGGTTTCCTCCCATGGTCCAAAGATGAGCAGGTTAGGTGGAATGGCCATGCTAAATTGACCATAGTGTCCAGGGATACGCAGGCTAGGTGGATTAGCCATGAGTAATGCAGAGTGACAGGGACAGGGTAGAGGATAGGTCCAGATGGGATACTCTTCAGACGGTCAGTGTGGACTCCATGGGCCAAATGGCCTGCTTCCACGCTGATTGAACATTCAGTCCCTTCATCAGCAGTGCACAGGGGTAGCAGCATCTGTCACCTACAAGATGCACTGCAGCAATTCACCCAGGCTCATCTACAACACCTTCCAAACCTGCAACATCTACCACCTGGGGGCCACAGGGAAAACCACTACCAGCCCTCCAGGTCTCATGGACTTAGAGTTATGTCACTCTACCTCATGGTGGTGAAATCAAAAACTTGGAAGTGCCTCCTTAACTGGACTGTGATCATCCCCAGACCATACAGACATATTTAAAAATTCATTTGTGGGATGTGGTCATTGCTGACTAGGCCAGTATTTATTGCCAATCCATAGTTGCCTTTGAGAAGGTGAGCTGCCAACTTGAATCACTGCAGTCCTCCTGCTGCGGGTTGATCCAGGATTTTGACCCAGCAACAGTGAAAGAAAGGCCATGTATTTCCAAGCCAGGATGGTGAGAAGCTTGAAGGAGAACTTGGAGGTGGTGGTGTTGCGGGTTTGGAAAATGCTGTCTGAGGATCTTTGGTGAATTTCTGCAGTGCACCTTAGTAGATAGTACACACTGCTGCTACCGAGCATCGGTGATGGATGAAGTGGATGCTTATGGATGTAATGCCAATCAAGAGGCTGCTTTGTCCTGGATAGTGTCAAGCTTTTTGAGTGCTGTTGGAACTTCACCATCCAAGCAAGTGGGGAGTATTCCATCACACTCCTGACTCGTGCCTTGTAGATGATAGACAGACTTTGCGGAGTCAGGAGCTGAGATAATCACCACAGTATTCCTAGGCTCTGACCTGCTCTTATAGCCACTGCGTTTATGTGGTGAATCCAGTTAAGTTTCTGATCAATGGTAGCCCCCAGGATGTTGTAGTGGGGGATTCAGTGATCATAACACCATTGAATATTAAGGGTGGTGGTTAGATTGTCTCTTGTTGATGATGTCATAGCCTGGCATTTGTGTGGTGCAAATGTTACTTGCCACTTGTCAGCCCAAGCCTGGATATTGTCCATGTCTTGTTGCATTTGGACATGGACAGCTTCAGTATGTGAGGTGTCCCAAATGGTGCCGAACATTGTGCAGTCATCGGCGAACATCCCCACTTCTGACCTTATGGTGGAGGGAATGTCATTGATGAAGCAGCTGAAGATGGTTGAACCGAGGACACTACCCTGCGGAACCCCTGCAGAGATGTCCTGGAGCTGGAATGATTGACCTCCAACAACCACGATTATCTTCCTATGCATCAGGTATGACTCCAACCACCGGAGCATTTGCCCCCTGATACACATTGATGCCAGTTTTGCTAGGGCTCCTTGATACCACACTCGGTTGAATGCAGCCTTGATATCAAGGGCAGTCACACTCACCTCACCTCTGGAATTCAGCTCTTTTGTCCATGTTTGAACCAAGGCTGTAATGAGATCAGGAGCTGAGTGGCCCTGGCAGAACCCAAACTGAGCGTCACTGAGCAGGTTATTGATGAGCAGGTGCTGCTTGATAGCGCTGTTGATGACACCTTCCATCTGATGATCAAGAGGAGAGTGATGGCACAGTAATTGGCTGGGTTGGATTTGTCCTGCTTTTTGTGTGCAGACCATACCTGGGCAATTTTCCACATTGTCGGGTAGACACCATTGTTGTAACTGTACTGGAACAGCTTGGCTAGGGGAGTGACAAATTCTGGAGCACAAGTCTTCAGTACTATTGCCAGAATGTTGTCAGGGCCTGTAGCCTTTGCATTATCCAGTGTCTCCAACCATTTCTTGATATCACGTGGAGTGAATCGAATTGACTGAAGACTGGAATCTATAATGGTGGGGACTACTGGAGGAGGCCGAGATGGATCATCCACTTGGAACTTCTGGCTGAAGATTGCTGTGAAAGCTTCAGCCTTCTCTTGTAGTAGTTCAAGAAGGCAGTTCACCACCACCTTCTCAACAGCCATCAGGATGAGCAATAAACATTAGCTCAACCAGTCACTGTGAACGAATAACTTTAAAAAAAATCGAACAAATTAATTGTGGTCCTGAATTCTCTCAGGACATTTTTGGAGAATCGGAATGGTCATGGGAAAGGGCTGCAGTCACCAGTCCAAACTGCCAATGTGTGCACCAGAATTTGCCGCGGCAGCCCATTTACACATTAATTATCAGCCCAAAAATATATCCTGATACTGCAGCACTGTAGTCAGGGAGTACTGTCTGCTCTCTCACGTGGATGTTAAAGGTACCCTACCACTACGTCTTTTAAAAAATGCACTGGGAGGAAGAAATTTTCAGTTGCACAATTTCAATGCCAGATGCGCAACTTCAGTGCCAGGAAAACCTGGAAATGACAGCAGCTTGCTTGCAGGCCAGCTTGATGGTTTCAGCATCACTGTCTCACAACATGTCAAATTTCAAACTTCTCAGCAAAGTTTTTTTTGTGTGCTTCCTCATGGCACTTCTCAGAACAGAACAATGTTAATGAACTGAATCATGACATGGCGTCTAGAGTACAGACAGACCCAATTACCAAATAGATCTAAATAAGCAGCACATCACACTTAGCTGTCAACGGTAAAGTCCTTCTGAAGCAAATGGGTTTACACCGGAGAAAGCCAGTGACATACGCGACAGGAACCACATAAAGTTCAGTCACATAGGTAGAGTGCCAAATCTCTCCTAACTTCCACCAGATCCAGTGCTGCAAAGGTTTCAATGATCTAACGAAGACAGCAGAAAGCAAAACCACAGCTCACCCAGAACCTGGGCCCTCTGCTGCACCAGGAGTGGAGTGATGCGAGCCCCGTGTTCCCCTTTTGCTGCAAAATTTAGCCAACTGTATAGCATTTTTAATCAACTAGTTATCGCTCAGCTCTGGTGCAGTTGGCACTTAAACAAGGACCTTCTACCCAAGAGGTAGGGGTGCTACCACTGAGCCACAAGACCCTATCCAACTATATCGATGACATAAATATTGAACATTTGCTAAATGTTAATTAAATTAGTCAACAAAACACAAAATATGGTTTTGAAATGATGATTTACATACCTAAGCAGAGTCGAATCCTTTTAATTAGATGGACAGAAAAGGAAAATATCTAGAAGAAAAATTCAAACATATTAGTTAGCCATGTGATTAAAGGGAATATGGTAATTAAGAAGCATTATCTACAGATATCAAGTGAAAACCTGAAAACTTATTTTTCATTGAGCTGAAGGACTGTCTTTCCTCGGCATTTTTTTTCCTAAGTTTGGAAGGTTACAGAGCATATGTAAGAGAAATATTGATAGGTAATAATCCCACTCCCCTCTTCCCATCAGTAGCAGTTGTTAATCGAATACTGGTGGCCACATGTTTCTTGAATTTAAATGTGTTCATAATGTTGAGGCCTAGGTGGTGGTTCTGTGGCATGCCCATTGCTTCAAAGAACAATAAATAATTATGTGGCCAAATAGAGAAGAGGCTGCCCATTACGCTGGGAGCTGTCCAAACCAGGTCTGAACCATTCCTCTGTTTGACTTGCTTAGGGATGAAATTTCTAACTACCAAAAACAAGTCCAGCAGAAGAGGGAACGATATTGTCAAGAGATTGGAACACCTCCTTCAGAAACCTCTACCTGACACATCCCCACCCACCCTCAACCAAAAGGTTACTCACTGGTGAGGAAATAAACATGCCTCTTTTTTTAATATTCATCCATAGAGTGTGGGTATCACTGACCAGGCCAGCATTTTTTGGGCATCCCTAATTTCCAGAGGGAAGCTAAGAGTCAACCACATTGTTGAGGGTCTGGAGTCACATGTAGGCCAGACCAAGTAAGAATAGCAGATTTCTTTCCCTGGAGGACATTAGTGAACGATGGGTTTTTCTACAATTGACAACAGTTTCATGATTGCCATTAGACTCATAATTCCAGGTTCTTCATTGAATTCAAATTCCCCTCTCTACCATGGCAGGATTTGAACCTGTGTCCCCAGAACATTATCTGAGTCTAGTGACTGTCCGGTGATAATACCATTAGGCCATCACCTCCCCTTTTGTGCAGTCTAAGCACCGTGATAAATGGGGTTAGCTTCAACAGTTCTGACAACTCACGTTTGGAATATTCGTGAGGCCATTTGGGCCAGCAGCATCAGCAGGATTGTACTTCAACAAAAACTGCAACCTTATGGCTTGACATCTCCCTGACTCTACTATTCACCCCAAGACAAGGACTCAACCCTGGTTCAATGATGAGTGCAGGAGGGTGTGCCAGAGCAGCATCAACCATAACTAAAAATGAAGTGCCAACCTGATGAAGCTACAAAATAAGACGGCTTGAGGGCTAAGCAGCAAATGATTGACAGAGATAAATGATTCCTCAACCAACGGGTCTGATCTAAGCTCTGCAGTCCTACCACCTCCAGTCATTATTGGCAGTGGACAATTTAACAACTCACTGGAGAAGGAGGCTCCACAAATATCCTTGTAATCAATGATAGGGTGCCCAGCACATCAATGCAAAACATAAGGCTTTAGTGTTTGCAAAAATCTTGAATAACAAAGGTTGAGTAGAAGTTCCACATTTTTCTACAATGAAATTGCTACATCAATGCAGGCTGTTGATTGACCCTAATTTGATCTGTCATGAGGCTAATTAAGGCACACTAAATTTATCTTGTTCATGAAGGCCCTCGTGTACACAGCCAAAAAATGATACTTTTCTAATTTCCTGTATCTTATTCATTCCCCATGGAAGTGCTAGTTATGACTCAGTCGGCTGAACTCTCACCCTCTATGTCAGACAGTTGTAGTTCCACCCGAGAGCCTTGAGCACAAAAATATATCCTGATACTGCAGCACTGTAGTCAGGGAGTACTGTCTGCTCTCTCACGTGGATGTTAAAGGTACCCTACCCCTACGTCTTTTAAAAAAAATCTATAGCGCCATCCCTGGTATCCTGCCCAATAGTTATCCCTCAAACAACATCTCAAAAAAATTCTAGTCACACCACTTTGCTGTTTTACAGGAGTTTGAGGTGTGCAAACTGGTTGCTGCATTTCCTCTATTCCAACAGTGACTACACTTTTAATGTTCTTTGTTAGTTATATAGTTAGGAGTGACTTGGTAAAACTGCTTGTCTTTCCTTCTTTGACTTTCACTTAAGTTGATTCCCTGGTCAGTAGCAGCCAATTGGAATCTTACTCAAGTGGTCTTTCTTCATGTCTAACCATGTCTTTCTCTTGTGGAAGACAGACTTGCAGCAAATTGATTCTGTTGGGGTAGCTCCATGTGGTGCACTTCTGCTGCTGGTTGAAGAGATCAGTCTGTAAGAGGCAGGCTTTGCCACAAGCATGCTTGTGAAATGGTTGTCAGGTATTGTGGGTTGTTGGTTAGGGTGTTAATGCCTGCTGCCAATCTACTGTAGCCACTGGTCATCCTGGTGATGTGCATTGGTCCACAGGTGATGGTGCCATTTTCCTCTACCATTGTTCAATGTCACCCAGGCGTGAAAGTCAATGTGTAAGGCCTTCACATCAAACTTGCTAACATCCTTGAAGTGAAGCTGGTCTTTTGAGTCTTGTTCCCTCGCCATACGGAAAATTCTGGGTACATGTTCATTGCCAAATCTGCACAGTGGCCTGTTCAATGAATGTTAACATAATGGTGAGTTTTGCCTTTGATAGGACAGTCGGATTGAAATTTTGTCCTCCCATGGGATGCCCAGGATATGCAAGAAACAGTGAAGATGCAAGTTATTGAGCTTTCTTTCTTGATTGCTGTAAGCCATCCAGGTTTTGTTGTCACACAACCAAGCACAGAGAACACAGGCATGATAAACCAACATCTTCATTCTCAGGGTCAGCTTTATGTTATTGTTGTTTTGTGTTGACCCAATGCAGTAACTGCTTTCGCTCTGCATGTATTGAGTTCTGCAACAAGGTACAGATTGTCACTGTGGACCCAAGGGAGCAGAATTTGCTAATCACTTCTGGTTGGGTGTAAAGTACGATTTGGTCCGGTACTGTAAAACCTTGTCTGTAACCACATAATCATATCTTGTCCCACAGTTTACTCAATGATTATATCAGGGGAAATGTCAAACATATCTTCATGTAAATCACCTGGTATTTTTAACCATGCAAGATGTCTCAGCTCAACTTGAAAATATCTGCTTAAGTGCACATACCTCAGCAATCTCTTTCTTCCCCTTTAGAGATAATAGGTACTGCAGATTCTGGAGAATCCGAGATAACAAGGTGTGGAGCTGGATGAACACAGCAGGCCAAGCAGCATCATAGGAGCAGGAAAGCTT
>JAHRHZ010000030.1:29091542-29143398 GCA_024137785.1 Ginglymostoma cirratum
TGGATGAACACAGCAGGCCAAGCAGCATCATAGGAGCAGGAAAGCTTTTTTTCTGATGAAGGGTCTAGGCCCGAAACGTCAAGCTTTCCTGCTCCTATGATGCTGCTTGGCCTGCTGTGTTCATCCAGCCCCACACCTTGTTATCTCGGATTCTCCAGCATCTGCAGTACCTTTTATCTCTTGACATTGGAAGCTGTCCAGAGAAGGTTCACCAGGCTGATTCTAGGAATGGAAGAACTGCCTTGTGAGGAGACATAAACTGGATTAGAAACAAAAATAGAAATTTCTGCAAAAGCTCAGCAGGTCTGGCAGCGTCTGTGGAGAGAAAGAGAATTAATGTATCAGGTTCAGTGACCCTTCTTTAAAACTGATAGTAGGTATGAAAAAGTTCCTATATATGCTAAACTTTTGTAAACAACCCATTGTCAGCCACTAAAGTTCCTCATTAGCAACAATTCATTCTCCTAGATTGACTTTTAACCATTCCTCTATCTGTTCAACTGGTTTTCTCTCTGTCTGACTCCATCTCCACCTATCGTTTACTCCTTCCCCCTTCCCCTCACTCCATCATTAGCATATATACCTACAATCAATTCTGAATAAGGGTCACTGGACCTGAAACATTAACTCTGCCTCATCTCCACAGATGCTGCCGGTCCTGCTGGGTTTTTCCGGCAATTTCCTGTTTTTGTTCCTGATATCCAGCATCTACAGTTCTTTGTTTTTTTTTAAAGTAGATTGGGCCTGTACTTATTGGAATATAGAAGAATGAGAGGTGACCATATTGAGACATACAAGATTCTTAGGGAACTTGACAGGGTAGATGCAGGAAGGTTGTTTCCCCATGTGAGAGAGTTTAGAATGAGAGGGCATAATCTCAGAATAAGGTATCTGATATTTAAGAAAGAAATGAGGGGGATTTTTTTTCTCTCAAAGTATATAGGTCTATGAAAGTTTTTACCACAGAAGGCTCTAGAGGCTGGTCATAAAGAACAGCCAAGGCTGAGGTAGTCATATTTTTCATCAATAGGGGGTCAGAGGGAAAAGTCAGGAAAGTGGAGTTGAACATTCTCTCTTTGAATGGCGGAGCAGACTCAGTGGTCTGTATGGCCTACTTTTATGCCTACATCTCATTGTCTTATGGGTCAAAATCCTGGAACTCTCTTATAATGGTCCTGGGGAATACGTACACACCACTTGTAGCAGTTCAAGAAGACAGCTCACTACCACCTTCTCAACTAATGACAATTAGGGATAAAAGGTACTGCAGATGCTGGAGAATCCGAGATAACAAGCATGGGGCTGGATGAACACAGCAGGTCAAGCAGCATCATAGGAGCAGACAATTAGGGATGGGCAATAAATGTTGGCTTAGCCACAAACGTCCACATGCCATGAACAAATTTAATAAAAAGCAGTACCGCCTTTGGCTGTCTCACAAAATAACAATGTTGACAAAGTTAATAGCAATTAAAAAATATAGAGAGCTGAATACTACTAAGAAACATTGTTATGGAGACATCCTCCATATGGGTATCATACATAGCATCAAATATCTTTGGGGTGTCGGGAACTGCAAAAACGGCTTTCCTGAGAGAGAACTGATGCTTTTCCTATAGCTGGAACAGGCAATGCAAGACGGAGAGCTACTGAGAGTGAGTCATGTACGGACCTTGAACAGAAAAACTCCAGTGAAGGAGACCACAGTCAGCTGAAAAAACCATCGTCAAAAAATAGGAAGATTATCAATATCTAACTGCCCATGTATCTGATTTCTTCCAAGAGGAAAGGATTGAAATTATCCTGATTGAAAAGATATTTTCTCCTTAATGCCACAGTGGAAAGACACCCTGGAAGGACAAGTCAATCAGACTGGATTATGTTTCTCCTGGAAAGATCAGTCACTAAATGGAAACAGTGATGAAAAACTGCATTTGATGCCATTGAGATATAGAATCCATCTGACAATTCCAATGAGATACAAAAACACTTGCTGTAAAATTATATGTTATATATAAATATTATACGAATCACAGGAAGAGGTGTTTTAACTGTGTTTTTTTAATATTTAGCAATACAGACCTGATCACCAGTCAACAAATCTGCCTCCACCTGTAACAGTGACATACAGCCAATGCTTTTAGAGATGACAACAAATTCAGTTAGTCTTTATTTTTAACCTGGGCCTTGGAAAATAAAGCTCTATACCATGCTGAGTACTCTAGTACAAACTCTGCATATTGTTCAGTGACCCATGGTAATAAACAAAATCAAATTGCCATCGAACTCATGCCAACAGACAACTCCAATTTTAAGCAAAATAAGAACAAAAATTTGCAAACCTTACTCTGAATATATTTAGCTAGGATTCATCTGTAAGATGTCCAGTAAATGGGTTTTCAGTCATTTACTAAAATCACTCCAAATAAACCCTTGGGCTGCCTTCTCTTGAGAAGATCTGCAAAAAAATTCAAATGAAAACTTTCTCCTTTCTATATGGGTAGCACCTGCAGATTCACTTGTGCTTTTTTGCAACCACCAAAACCCGTCTATTTTGTTTCACAGAAAATCGGTAGCTATATTACAGGAATCGAAACAAGGGCCCAATTCAATGAAATTAATTCTTTAAAAGGAATTTCAGCTGCAAGTATGAGGTGCTGGGGATTACTGCACAGTGGGCAAAGTGTTAAGCATATCCAGCCCCGGCAGTAGAATATCTGAGAAAACAAGTGAGAATGGGCAGCTGGCTGGAGGATGAGATTGGAAATTTTTGTCTGGTTGGTGACGTAGGTGATTTAGAGTTGGATTCCAAGCGTAGTGTGTCAAAGTTCACAGATGACCCTAAATGAGTGGTAGAGCAAAGTGTGCAGAGGACACTGAAAGTCTGCAGAGGGATACAAATAGGTTAAATGAGTGGGCAAGGATCTGGCAGATGAAGTACAATGTTGGTAAATGTGAGGTCATCCATTTTGGTAGGAATAACAGCAAAATGGACCCCTATTTAAGTGGCGAAAAATTACAGCATGTTGCTGTGCAGAGACACCTGGGAGTTCTCGTGCACGAATCACAAAACGTTGGTTTGCAGGTGCAACAGGCAAATGGAATATTGTCCTTCATTGCTAGAGAGATGGTGTTTAAAAACAGGGAGGTGATGCTACAGCTGTGTAGGGTGCTGGTGAGGCCACACTTGCAGTGCTGTGTACAGTTTTGGGCTCTTTTCTTGAGAAAGGGTGTACTGGCACTGGAGGAGGTGCAGAGGAGTTTCACTGGGTTGATTCTGGAGTTGAGAGGGTTGGCTTATGAGGAGAGATGTAGCAGTAGCTGCTAAAATCACAAGATGAAACAAAATAGACAACCCAATTCCCTTGGGATCACTTTGGATGCGTTTGGTTAAAATCGTCCCCCTGTGGCTCTGAAATGTATCAAAGTGATACCAAGGTCAATAACCGGCGCATAGAATTATATAATATGTACTTGTAACAATCGTTGCAGACAACTGGTCTCAGCCTGTGCTTGATAACACAGTGTGGAGCTGGAGGAACACAGCAGGCCAGGCAGCATCAGAGGAGCAGGAAAGTTAACATTTCAGGTTGGGACCCCTCTTCTGATTTGAGGGCTTGAGCTAACTGGAGGGGCCAAATAGTCTGGGTCTATTTTCCTTGGAGCATCAGAGGCTGAGGTATGACTTTATAGAAGTTTATAAAATTATGATGAGCATAGATATGGTGAATAACTAAGGTCTTTTCCCCAGGGTGAAGGATTCCAAAACCAGAGGGCATAGGTTTAAGGTGAGAGTAGAAAGATTTAAAAGGGACCTAAGGGGCAACTTTTTCACATAGAAGGTGGCACATGTATGGAATGAGCTGCTAGAGGAAGTGGTGGATGCTGGTACAATTACAGCATTTAAAAGGCATCTGGATGGGTATATGAATAGGAAGAGTTTAAGAGGGATATGGGCCAAATGCTGGCAAATGGGACTAGATTAATTTAGGATATCTGGTCGGCATGGACGAGTTGGACCGAAGGGTCTGTTTTCATGCTGTATATCTCTATGACTCTTTCTCACAGAATGTTCATTTAGTAACGAGAAACACTGAACAGAAACACGGGTAATATTCAGAACCTGTCTAATTCAGCGGTTTTCAAACAAAGACCTTGTCACTATTTACACTTGTATGTCAGATCATTATTTAATATTCAATGGATATTGTCATCTGCTACCAGGAAACCAGTGCAGAGCTGATCACTTCACTTTAGAAAATCATAAGGGGAAAGTCTGTGGCTTCCCAATGTGCATGTTGATGGGAAAAAGCCTTAATGGGCATACAACTTCACAGACTTCCGTGACTTTGATATAAATTCATCATCCTGAAATGGATGGAATGGAGTGAGTGAGTGGACTCCTCGGCGTCCATTCTGCCTCCTTCACTCTGCCAAGTGAGGTAAAATGCAGCTCAAACTTTCAGCTTGATGGCACTTTGTCGGAACAGAAGATCTGAAATACCAGCTCTCTTTCCCGCTCCACACATGCTGCCTGACCTGCTGAGCATTGGCAGTATTTCTTGCTTTTGTTTTGGATTTCCAGCATCCATGATATTTTACTCTTGCTGATGGTTCCTCTGCCAATTAATGAGAAGGAAGTCACACCTAACCCCAGGCAAGCAAGGAGGCAGATACAACAGGAGATTTCAAAAGGGAATTGGACAAGTGTGTCTGATCTGAAGGAAAAAAGCACAGCTACAGGGAAAGGATGGAGCAGTAGGACTTACTGAGTTGCTTCTACAGACAGGCAGCATGAATACAATGAGCCAAATTGTCTCCTGTGTGCTGTAACCCAATCTACGATCAAATCTGATCTGATTTGATTTTAATTGATTTATTTATTGTCAAGTGTGTTGAGTCACAAAATACAGTGAAAAGTGTTGCATAGTGTCACCACTCTCCAGGTGCCATCTCAAAACACAGAAAAAATCCCCAAAAGATAGAATATAAAGACAGAGAAACAAAGAAGAAGTGTTCAACTTTACAGCCATTCTTGTTAGGTGCTCTGCAGTGGGCCATCGGCCTGGCGACCAGCCATGAATCCCCTTTGCCATGTTGCTGCTGCTGGAATGAAATTCACTGCTTTTTGGCACCAGCTCATCTCCACTGATTAGAATCATAGAATCCCTACAGTGTGGAAACAGGCCCTACTGCCCAACAATTCATCACTGACCCTTGGAGCATACCACCCAGACCCACCCCCCTAACCTACACATCCCTGAACTCTATGGGCAATTTAGCATGGCCAATCCACCTAACCTGCACATCTTTGGACTGTGGAAGGAAACCCATGCAGACACAGGGAGAATGTGTAAACTCCCCACAGACAGTCACCTGAGGGTGGAATCAAACCCGGGTCCCCGGTGCTGTGAGGCAGCACTGCTAACCACTGAGCCACTGTGCCACCCCTTTGCATTAGATGGAATGCGAGAGAATTGCAGCTCAAACTAGGGTGGAGCCAAACTTTTTCACCTGACGTAGGGATATGTATGCACCACAGCACCAGAGCGAAGAGATATAAATGAACAACGTGAGGTTCTTGTGGTGCAGTGGTAGTGCCTCTACCTCTGAGGTAGGTAGGGCAGTATTCACATCCCAAAGGTGTGGAATAACATTTCTGAACAGGTAGATTAGAAAGTATCTACAAATGAATGGCATGATTACCTGCAGGGACCTATCTAGCCCACTGTGTATGTGCACACTATCTGTGAATAAATTGTTCTTTCCCGAAACATGTAGATTTTCGCATCCTGGAGTCACATGTCTTGCCTTGCCAGGAGCCCAAAGCTGCTTGCTATCTGTAGCAGTTACAGTTGTGCTGGTATGTGAAAACATTTGAATCTTGGTACTTTCTTTGTAGTTAACCTCAACAGTAATTCATAATGCTGTAGACTGCAGTTGTATTTGATGCACTCCAGTGTTGCTAGAAATATATTCTGGTGCTTAAATTGTGGATTAGTTGTTGTTTTAATTGCAGCTACTAAGAATGCACCAATCTGTGGTCTTTGGCATCCTTCCATCCTGTAAAATGAGGGTTTGTACAGTAGCAGTCAACTATGAATTTACTATCTTCTGGGGTCGCCCAGTAACGCTGCTGTACTTACTGCAAAGGTAAACCATGAGTGAGAAAGTTCACAACCAACTGGCCTTGTTTCGTCTGGGCCTTCTTCTGTGTCAGCTGACCTATTTGTGTGGCTCTTCCAACCACTCAGCCTTCAGATGGCATGGGTCTGGAACTGTCTCCCAGTTTCAATGTCCACCATCTTTATATCTTGTTGCTGTAGTCCCACCACTCCATGGGTCCCAATATAAAATAAACGCATTTCCCAGTTAATGCAATAGCCAATTTACATCAGGTTTGAAATAAAAAGAGCCATCAACCAGCTTTCTTAAGAAAACTTATTCCATGAAGATGCAATAATTGATTAATATAGACAGTTGATTATAAAGAATTATATTTATCTGTCTGAATAACCTTAACACGCAAATAGACAAATGCTCACAAACAACACACATTCTTTCTCTCTCTCTCCTCCCCCACTCTGTCCTTCTGGGTGGTAAGACAAAAACAATATATTTTTTCAGCAGATTGGCTTTCAGAAAAGAAAATGCTTTGCCAATGGGTTATTCTTGAATACAAAAGCATAAAGTGTAGAATGTTCTGGAATTTTGCCCTGATGTCTTGCACGTGTGGTCAAGTTATAGGGTCATAGAGTCATACAGCATGAAAATAGACCCTTCACTCCAATGTGTACATGCCAACCAAGTTTCCTAATCTAAACTAATTCTACTTGCCTGCATTTGGCCCTTATCCCTTTAAATCTTTCCCGTTCATGCACCTGTCCAAATGTATTTTAAATGTTTAACTGTACCTGCATCTACCACTTCTTCTCGCAGTTTGTTCCATACCCAAACCACCCTCTGTGTGAAAAAGTTGTTCCTTAGGTCCCTTTAAAATCTTTCTCCTCTCACCTGAAGAGTACGTTTTCTGGCTTTGAACTCCCCGTAGGGAAAAGACCTTTGCTCATCAGCCTATCTATGCCCCTTATGATTTTATAAACCTCTATAAGGTCTCTACTCATATATGGTTATCTCTTGCAGACACAGCTTGCTTAAGAAGTGCAATATTGAAATGTCGCTTCAATCACGCTTTCAGAAGAACAGATAGGTTTCACCCTAAACTCCGGCTTCTTTGCAAAAATGGGAGAGATCAGCTGGCTAGCCCCTCCTTAAAGGCTTCTTCTACCTCCAATGAAGACCAGGCAAAACAAGTAAAATCTCCAAGCCAGTCACTATTCAAAACAGCCCTGGCAGGCATTTAAAGTAAAGCAAGCAATGGACACCTGTTATGTCACTTATAGGAAGCCTTGTTTAAAAATAATCTCCAATGTCCGCAGTAACCTTTGAACATACTCTTTTCAAGAAACCATTCCAGATATTTCCACAAAACCTTAAATCAATTCGTTTATCCACAATCCTTCAAAAGTGAAGTCCTCCAAGAAATATAAAATATTTGACACCTTTGTAACTCCTTGTTACGTCCAGTAGGGTTTAGCGACTCATGAGGACCCCTGCAACAATTGGTCACTGGCAGCAGGAACTGGAAAATAATAAGGTAAGAAACTGCAGCACAATTCCTCGAGTGATGATGGGTGGTAACCTAGCTGGGAGGGTACCAGTTCAAGACTCTAGGAGTGTAAGTGGTGCACTTTCCCTTCAGCAATTGAGCAGCATGAGTAAGAACTGGGGAGTTGATGGCAAAGCGGACTCGTAATCCAGAGGACCAGACTAATGCAATAGGGATAAAAGTTACTGCAGATGCTGGAGAATCCGAGATAACAAGCATGGGGCTGGATGAACACAGCAGGTCAAGCAGCATCATAGGAGCAGGAAAACTTGACGTTTCGGGCCTAAACCCTTCATCAGAACACCTGCTGTGTTCATCCAGCCCCATGCTTGTTATAATGCAATAGGGACGTGAGGTTAAACCCCACCAATGACAGCGATCAGCAATTCAATTTAAATAACAAGTCTGAAACATAAAGCTGGGCTCAGTGATGATGTTCATAAAGCAATTGTTGGCACTCGTAAAACCATCTGCTTCACTCACGTCTTCTCATCTGCATTCTTACCTGGTCTAACCTGAAGATGAGTCCAGATCACCTGAAAGGGATTGTCTTTGATTTGCCTCTGAAATGGCCTACCAGGCAGATAGCAATGGTTCAAGAGGAGCAAATTACTGTTGATGCTGGGATCTGTACTGAAAACAAAAATGCTGGAAATCACAGTGGGTTCAAGAGTGCAGCTCACCTTCTCAAGGACAACTAGCAATGGGCAATAAATGCTGGCTCAGTCAGCAATGCCCACATTTCACGAATAAACAAATTAAAGAGATTAACTTAACGAGAAACGTGCTTTTATACAAGAATGTGTTAGGTCTACAAAAATAAAGGCAGGCAAACAGGCAAAACTTATGAAAAATGCTATTTTTGTTGCATATTGTCATGAAGATGAAGATCGAGCTAAAGGAGGAATTGATAGGAAATAAATTGTGGAGAATGAATGGAGATATAGCCGTCAATGGAAAGCTGTTGCTTGCAAGTCATTGAGTTCAATGCTCTGTTAGAACGCCAAACAACAGCAGTGAATTTAACATCTGTGCACGCAGGCTGCTCGGGAGTGTGAGAGAAACGGAGCTGAAAAGTAGTGGGAAGATTTGAGAAGGTTGCTATGGGGTGAATCTGAAATGTTTAAGGAAATGGGAAACCCAGATTATCTGCGACATTCGGTACAAACAGAAATCCTCAGACTGAGAACGGCTTCAAAATCATGGTGCACCAGCTCTTCAAATGAGCATCATTACCTCGTATCAATCTCCAGTTTTTTTTTCCCCCAGAACCTTGCACAACATTTCTACCCAAATAATCATCTAATCCCCTCTTGAATGCTAATAATTTAACCTGCCCCCACCACATTTCCAGGCAAGATGATGTTCCGTGAAATTGGTAATGGTTCTAAAGTATGGGGGTTTACTAGATAGAACCAATCAGGAGGTTCAACTGATGAGTTTTTATCAGAAAGTCACTTAAGTACCCAGATAACTCAGCAGGCCGTTAAAAAGCATAAACAATGTCTGTATCAGGGCAGATCAATGACACTTGATCTAAAGATCAAACCAATGAAGCTCAGTTACTACAGTTAGCACTATATTTTCCAGAAATTATTTTATCTCTGTGTGGAAAGACTCTGTCACCACACATTGTGAACACTATTCAGGCACTAGCACTCTACTGTCAAGATTGTCTTCCAGCAATTCCAGCAGCCTCTACGATACCAACAATTATTCATATCAGAGTTTGCAGAATTCACTAAGCCATTATATGATTTTCTCAAGGAAGTGAGTGGTCAGTTCAGCAGGATTGGGTGAGCAATCATTCCAATGCAGTAAATAAGCTGAAGCTTCAGCAGGCTACTTGAATGCTCCTTCCTGCAAACCAGTATTTCTCCCAGAAGTGACAGTTATGTTTGAAAGTCTAGTAACGGTACTATGCCACAATGTGTAGCAGACTGACACTAATTGTGTGTACATCCCACATCTTGATAGGACTCCACAAGTTGTTTGACTCATGTATATCACCTTCATAGCCCCTACTAGGTGTTAAAGTATTTTATTATTGGGCTACAGCAATACTTCCCTAAAACTTGTTACTAAAATCCAGTAACATTTTGGTCTCTTTAAATTGATTTACATTGATTTTGCTGCTGATGGAACATGACATTTAGAGCACCTGTACAAACGTAATGTCCACTCTGCAGAATTTTTCGTAACTAGGATTGTCACTAATGTGCCCCCTTACCATTGGAGTGCTAGGTTTCTACCCGGTCATTAAGACCCTGACAGACAATGCACAAAATGTCTACTTTGACAGCATATCTTTTATGCAAATACAAAAAAATTAATTGCTGACTTTCATTGACAACCAACTCGATAATGCCTTAAATTTAATGCTTTCACCTTTGTTATTATAATCCCTCCATGGTCTTATCCCTCCCTACTCTATCCTGCATTATGAGAAGAACACACAGTACAAATAATGATGTTATGCTTCAATTATATAGGGCATTGGCGAGGCTACACCTCGAATATTTTCACTTGAGGATGTAACACATTGGAGACAGTTCAGTGGGGGTTTACTGACTTTATACTTGTAATGAGGGTGTTGTCTTTTTGGGAAAGGTTGGACAAACTGGGCTTGTCACCACTGAAGTTTCACTGGTGGCTTCCTTGAAGTGTACAAGGTCCTGAATGGTCTTGACACTGTGAACATGGAAAGGATGTTTTCACTTATGGGTGAATCCAGAACTGGGGGACATGATTCTAAAATTAGATGTCGCTCTTTTAGGCATGAGGAAGCATTTATTTTCCAGAGGGGTTGTACAACCTTGAAACACTTTCTTAAAAAGAGGTAGAAATTGGCTCATTGAATATTTGCAAGGCATAAGCAGATAGATTATTGTTGGGCAGAAGAATCAAAGGCTATGGTGAGGAGATGGGAATTTGGAATTCAGCATTCCATCAAATCAGCCATGACCTTATTGAACGGCAGGGCAAGCTTGAGGGGCTAAATAATTTGTAGGTTAGGAATGACCTCTGCCCTGATATCCTTCTGAAAACACTGCAGTTTTGGTTGTCTGTGCCCGGTGACTGACACATCTAGGCTGCACAGTGATTGACAGCCCAGGTCCAGGTTGCTCTGTGATTGACATGTTGGGCCCGGGCTGCCCTGTGATTGACAGCACAGGCGCGGTCACGTGCTGCCCTGTGATTGACAGCCCAGGTGCGGGCACGTGCTGCCCTGTGATTGACAGCCCAGGCGCGGGCATGCGCTTCCGTGTAATCGACAGCCTAGGCCCAGACAACTGCCCAGATGGTCAGGTGACTGTCCATTGTTGACAGCGCGCCACATACAAACTTGACGGACAAACAATCCCACCCCCGTCGGCCGTTGATTGGATGATTATCAGCGTACGGCTGACGTCTTAACGATGATTGGTTTCCTGGCACGTCGCTCAGTAGACCGTGTGTTCAAGTTGGGTTGGTGCGCGCAAGCTGTGGTGATGGGGGCGGGGGGAGGTGAGTGATTATCTTCCTCATTGCAATAAGAAGGTGATGGCGGCTTTGGTAAAGGTTCATCATGAGGGCACTAACGTGTGGCTCTTATTGCTTCTTCTTTCCCCTCCAGATCTGTGGCCTGGTATCTCTGCTTACAGGAAATGAAGAGCTGTCAAAGAAGTGAGGCCTATGCGATTAGTGTAAGTATGGGCCTGTGGAGCAGGGAACCTGATCATCAAAGGTGACCATTTGGCCCATCCTGTCTCTGATGGCTCTGTGACAGAGATATCCAGGTGGTACCACTTTATTGCCCTTTCTGTGGTGTCCTACATATTTTGCCTTTACTAGTTCAATTCATCTAGTACCTGGTTGAAAGTTAGCATTGGATCTGTTACCAACACCTTTGTATGTTTGAGCATTTTTTAAAATCTCCCTATAAGAGCCACCACAACTTGCATTTATATTTTGCTTTGTGGTAGTTGCACATCCTGAGGCATTTTGCAAGAGTATTGGACACTGAGCCAAAGGAGAAGCCATATGGGCTGGGGCTAAAAGCCTTATTGAGGAGGTAGGGTTATAGAAGATCCTTTTAAAGAGATTGGGGCAGGGTGTAGTGGGGACAGTTTTTTTGAGAGCATTCCAGAGTTGGGCCCTTAATAGCTGAAGATGGGTTGACAACGTTGCTGGGAAAGAAGTGGCGATTCACAAGCAATTGTTATTTGCGGTAGAATGAATGGCCTCAGCTTTTTGAGTCTTTGCATAACTCAAGTCTCACATCCCTGGTACCATTGTGTAGAAAGTAGCTCCAGTTGGCTGTCCAAAACCTTGATACCTAAAATGTGGTGCCCAGAATTAAATGCAATATTTTGGCTGAGGCCTAATTATAATTAATTATAACATGTTAGCATGATTGCCTTGCTTTTGTATTTTATGCTCTATCTATAAAACCAAGGATTGTAGATGTCTTTTGAACAGCCATATCAACATGTTAAGCCACTTTCCAATGTGTCAATCTTGGCTAAACACAGTTGTACTGAATTTGCAGAACAGAAACCAGCTTTTTGACCTAGCTTATCATTGCATGAATGCACAAAAAGCTAGCATCCAAATTTTGGTGAGCAATAGAGAAGATGCATGAATGTTAGCCTTTATTTCAAAGGGGATGGAGTATAAAATTAGGGAGGTTTTGCTAAAACTATACATGTCACTAGTCAGACCATAACTGAACAACTGTAAACAGTTTTGGGCCCCTCACCTAAGGAAAGATGTACTGTCACTGGAGGCAGCCCAGAGAAGGGTTGCTGGGCTGATACCATATATGAAGGGATTGTCTTACGAGGAGAGGTTTAAGTAGATTGGGCCTGTACTTGTTGGAGCTTGGAAGAATGAGACGTGGTTCATTGAAGCAAACAAGATTTTTGGAACTTGATGGGGTTTTAATATAGAAAGTCATTTCCTCTTGCGGGAGCGTCTAGGACCAGAAGGCATAATCTCAGAATGAGGAATTGCATACTTAAAACAGATGAGGAAGAATTTCTTCTGAAGGTGGCCAGTCTGTGGCATTCTTTACCACAGATGGCTGGCAAGGCTAGATCATTAGATATATTCAGTGCTGAAAGAGATGTTTTCAATCAGTAAGAGAAACAAGGGACAAGGGGAAAAGGCAGGAAAGAGGAGCTGTGGATAATCAAATCAGCTATGATCTCATTGAATGGCAGAACAAACTTGATGGGCTGAGTGGCCTACTTCTGTTCCTACGTCTTGTGGTTTTTGTCGTCATCCAAATTGGTGTTTGTGCTCCACGGGAACCTTTTACTACTATGCTTTATGAAACCCTATCAACTTGTCAGTCTATTCCTTTCTTCATCATGGACTTATCAAGCTTCGCCTTAAATCCAACATTGCTATTCACCTCAAATACTACTTGTGGTAGTTTTGTAACCACTCTCTGGGTAACAGGTTTTTTATTTCTTTAATCCTGTATTGAATGTTATATTTAGATTACGTAATTTTGGACTTCCTCCACAAGTGGTAAAAACATTTATATGTGTACACTATCCAATTCCCTCCATAATGACAAACCCTTATTAGACCGTTCTCCAGCTGCTTTGTTTTACCTAAAGCTCCTGTTCCTTATACTTTCCTTATGGTTATGATCTCTCCATTCTAGTGGCATCCTGTGTACATGCATGTTGCATCCTCTCCAGCATCTCAATATCTCGTTTTCTTTTTGTAATGTGGAAATTAAATTTGTTCACATCTCAGTGTGATGCTTTTCAATTCAATTCCTCTAGAAATGAGCCCAAATGCTTTATTTTTACATTAGTTTATTACTTTGTTAAACCAAGGTAGTACTGTTAATAATTGTGATTCTTTGTTCCAGCTCTCTTTCTACCTCCTCCACTTTCAGGTTTTCATTTTTCTAAGGATTGTGTGAACTCCTTGTTATCTTATGAACATGCATTATTTCATAGCTGCCTGTATTGAATTTCAGTTGCCAATTACATGCCATTCTGAGGCCTTACTGGCCTTTTTTATATTCTGTCTCAATCCTTCTCTGTATTAACTATCATCACTTCCCCAATTTGATACTTGCAAATCTTAAAATTGTGGTTTCAGTTCTCAAATCTGAGTTGTATAAACAGTGAGCAACCGTGGTCCGAGGATCTATCTCTGAGAGAAATTGCTTCACGCTTCCTGTCAGTTTGAGTAAAAATCCTGACCTGATCCCGTTTCCTGGTTTGCAGGAAGCTTCCAACTCATTTTCCAACTTGTTCACTGACACTGTGCTTTCACTTGAGCACTCTGCTCATTTTGTCGAAGGCCTCTTGAAAACCCAAATATGTTTCATCTGCTGAATTCTCCTTGTCTACTGTTAACTTATTTCCAAGGGATTTTTTTGAAGACGCTATGGTTCAGTCATAGTATTGGTTCTTGGGTTGCCTTCACCACTGTCATGTTATTACCCTATCTTGCGTTGGAAATGAGGAAGAAGTTTGTGATTTGCCTTTGTTAGGTATTTTTCTGATCTCTTCAAATATCGACCCAATTATTTAAAGCAAATACTATGGGTGCTGGAAATCCTGAAACAAATACTGAACGATGGAGAAACTGAGCAGGTCTGGTAGCATCTGGAAAAGCTGGAGTCAACGTTTTGAGTCTGTGTAATGTCATTTATCTTTGGAACCAAATTATTGTCCATTTAATGTAAATTACCAATGTTTAGTTTTGTCTTGAGGGATTTCTACAGGGTGTAGAACTACCAGAATGTCCCATCGCTGTGTGAATTACAGAGATCCTGCCCCTAATATCTTGTGCTGCCAATCTGCTCCAATGGAGGACAAACTGCAGCTAGGATTTTCTCAGCAGCATGCCATTTCTTATGTCATAACTAGAACTGAGTGCCACTTCCTGTTTTCTCTCTACTTACGTCTTCCTGTGTGATTTTTAAATTAAAATTTAAAATGTATGAGAGCACATTCAGTTTAGCAGCTAGGAAAACTTTTCAGTGAAAAAAGCAGCTGACCAGTGGCGTATAAAAGCATCTCCTATTCAAACAGAGATTCTGCATCACTACTCACCGGCTTCCTGCCCAGCTCCATTACCATTACAGTAAGACCTGCGAACACAAAAGTGTTTTACAAAATTAAAAGTAAACATTTCACATCATGTTGGTTTCACTTGGTTCATGTGAACGTTATTGTTGTTTGTTACTTAACTTGGAGAACTAAATGTAATGGCAAGACTCGTAGTTGGCACATATAGAATCCCTACAGTGTGGAAACAGGCCCTTTGGCCCAACAAGTCCATACCAAACCTCAGAGCATCCCACTCCTCCCTGAACACTACAGGCAATCTAGCATGGCCAATCCACTTAACCTGCACATCTTTGGACTGTGGGAGGAAACTGGAGCACCCAGAGGAAACCCACACAGACACGGGGAGAACGTGCAAACTCCACACAGACAGACACCCAAGGCTGGAATCGAACCCAGGTCCCTGGCGCTGTGAGGCAGCAGTGCTAACCACTGAGCCACCATGCCGCCCCAAATGGATGGTTGCAAGGAAGTTGGAAGCATTCCCTTTTAGTCTGGAAAAAACAATGCTATGTTTTTGTGTCCAAACTTACTGAATGTCCATATTAGTGTCCAGTATTGAGGGCACCATTCTTTGGGGGGTATAGCTGCACTTGCAGGCTTAGATGGCTTTCCCTTCAATGTGTTGTTCTTAGACACTGTCCATCACAATCTCAGAGGGGATCATTGAAATGTTGCAGGTAAAATCAAAATCCTGTAAGGATGCTACCCTTGGATGGGGGCATTTTTGGCCTCTAGGTCCCTCCTTATTTTACATCACCCCCACCAACCTCCCTGAATCGTACCAGGATAACTGGCCTTTTCCACTTCACTCCTCCATGCCCCTGATCCACCCTCCACCCTCTCCTGGAACCCTCTTCCAACCTCACTTCACAACTCTCTTTACTGATTCGGTCTCTGGCCAATCCTGAACCTGCATGCAAGATTCCATACTTCTCCTCCTTCCTCTCTCCTGCCAATCAATTACAAGAAACTTGCACGAAGAACAACCTGAACACAACTCCTTTGAACAAACTGGTGAGATTCTTGAGCCTTGCTGATTTTATTGAGGGTAGGACTTTATTGAAAGTTCTGTCAATAATGAATATTCACAGCATACAAATATGTTACACTGTGGTAGTGTTCCTACCTCTGAGCCAGGCTGTCTGGGTTCAGGTTCCACCTGCTTCAGAGGTGTGCCGTAACATATCTGAAACAGGTTGTAGATTGTTTTCAAACAAACTTTCATATTGTATTGTTAAAGGATTGATTGTCCCCCTAAACTTCTTTGAGGGCTATCGTAGTATAGTGGTACTGTCCTGACCCCTCAACTGGAGTCCTGGATCTCAGCTGCTCCAGGAGTTGATGAGAAAATATCTACAGATGTATTAGAAACGTGAACCCCTCACAGGCCGTTGTAATGCTTGATACACCACAAACTTACCACTGATTTTTAACTCCGTTTCTGAACCTGCTGTCAGGAAAGCAAAATAACACATCCCACACGTCATGTTTCCTGCCCCCTTCCATGCCCATGATGTTAGGAATAATGCACTGAGCCTTGGTGCAGCAGACCTTATGGTGTTCAATTTTCTATATTCTGCAGCTTGTTGAATTTAAGTTATAGCAACATATTTCTTAAACAAAAATACTTGTGCATTAAACAGGTTATAGACCGTTGGAGTTTAAACCGCGAAGATGGCAGCATCTGTTGGAGAAAGCCAGATCCAAAGGATAATCAGAGACCTGAAGGGTAAGGATTGCTACGTCGCCGCATATAATCCACTCCCATGGGGAAGAGGATAAATTAATTGAGAGCACAATTTTCAATGCTGCTACTGCTGCATTTATCACCCAATGAAGAACAAGCGTTCACTTTTCTTGTAGCTATCAGTGGATCTTGCACCTCCTGGTGTTGAAGATGGAGACAGGCGACCTGTCTACCGGATCCCCCTTGACCAGTCAGCAGAAAGTTACCATTGGCGACACCGAGAACATCGGATACAATCCTCAGAGCCCTGAGAGGAACTATGGTCTCAATCAGGGGAGTCTACAGTCTTGAACTTCGCATAGTGAGGGATTGGCGATCTCCCTATTACACCAATAATTCAGCACTAGTACATTTAGTAACTAGCTGTACAATGCTCAGCAGATTTAATCCAAAATGGGGCATGAATTTGCTAACATAGCCAGGCTGACTCAAAGGATTGTAAAAGTGTCTTGAATCTGAAAAATCGATCAGGGCACCCTGCGTGGTGACCGTTTGACTCTGATTTTTGTTTTCATTCGCAGCTTGGAGGTGGGAGAATTCTGGACTCCACAAATCTGACATTTTTTTTTTTTTAGAAAATAGTTGCCTATGCTCCCCATTGTGACTTTTTGAGGGGAGGGGAGCTGTGGGTGGGTGTTGCAGGATGGATTAGCAGCTAGGCTGAGAAACTCCAGGAAGAACTGAGGAGGCATCTGTGTTCCACATTGACTGAGTACATAGCCATAGACTTATAGAGCATGGAAACAGATCCTTCCGTCCAACCAGACCGTGCTGACCATAATCCAAACTAACCTAGACCCACCTGCCTGCTCTTGGCCCATATCCCTCCAAATCTTTCTTATTCGTGTACTTATCCAAATTTTTTTGTTTTAAAATGTTGTAACTGTGTCCACATCCACCACTTCGTCTGGAAATTCATTCCACACACAAACCACTCTTTTTTTTTAAATGTTGCCTTTCAGGTCCTTTTTTAAATCTTTTGTTCTTCTCTTAACCTTAAACGTATGTCCCCTAGTCTTGAAATCCCCCACCCTAGGGAAAAGACACCTGCCATTCATCTTATCTATACCCCTCATGAACTTAAAACCTCAATAAGGTCACCCCTCAACCTCCTACAGTCCACCTGGATGGGAAGAAGAGTCCCAGCCTCTCCCTGTATTTCAAACCCTCCAATCCCTGCAACATCCTGGTAATTTTTTTGTTTCTGAACCCTCTCCAGCTTAATAATATCCTTCCTATAACAGACTACCAGAACTGCACACAGGACCCTGGGAGAGGCCTCACCAACATCACACACAACCTCAACATTACTTTCTAACTCCTGGACACAAAAGTCTGAGCAATGAAGGCAAGCATGCTAAGTGCCTTCCTCCACCCTGTCTACCTGTGACACAAACTTTAAAGAATTATGTACCTGCACCCCAGGTCTCTCAGTTCTGCAATGCTACCAAAGTCCCTACTTATAAGTGTAGAAGTCCTGCCCTTGTTTGTTTTACCAAAATGCAATATCTCGCATTTATCCAAATTAATCTCCATCGGCTGCTCCTCCAATCATTGACCCAATCATCCTGGCACTGTCTTAAAAATTGACATAAAAGAATAAAACCAAACATTTCTCCAGCTGTCAACCCCACTCCCCTTTTACTCCTCCTACCCCTTGCACACTCACTGCCACCAGAACCTTTTACCCATGCCCCATATGCCAGCTTGGTGCAAACTCTTGCCATTTCCATAGTTTTCCCAGCATCTTTTCCCCCTTCGACATGCTGTACGGCAGTAACTGGTATCCACAGTAACTGGCGGAGAGAATACTAAAATTCTGTATAGTAGACCACATTCTACTGAAAGGTGCACTTATTCATAAAAATATACTTGGACGTATTGACAACCTGAGTCTGTTCCTAAAAAAAAAACTACTGCTTAAATCTGTTGGAACTATCTTCCCTCCAGTCAACAATGCACAAAAGTACGTAACCTCCGAATGACACCTGAGCTACTCCAAAGCCATTCAGGACTATGTCCAAAGTGGTAGCCTGCCAATCCAAATGAATCTGCATAGTTCAGACCTGCATATAGTGGGTCTACGGTGTACGCTCCAGGATCCATACTATAGTGATGCCACAATTCTGCTTCAGGGTAGGTAGCTGGTGATTTAAATGGCCATCTACCTCCTGTAAAAGATACACATGTAAAACCTAGTCTGACTCTACCCCTGACCCAGCAAAAATGGTTAGTACTGTTTTCAGGCTGTGTCATTTTCGCCACTACGGAGAACCTCTGTTGGCAAAAATTTGGGCTGTTGTATTTAGTCACCAGGTCAGGGCTACCCTTCTACTCCTCACCTCTACTATAGAAAGTGCAGATCAGAATGCCTTTCTTCTTTATGACCTGTTGCTGAGGGCATTAAAGTCAGTGATAGTCTCCTCTAGAGCATTGCCTCTTGTGGGCTTTGTGCACTGGTTTCTTCTTCATTCTAAAGGGAACTTGATGATAGTCGTCAGTGGAGATTTGATGGTGTCACCTGATAGAGGCGCAAAGGTTTTTTTAAAATGTTCTGTAAATAACTTCTGCAAGAGTGTGCCATCTTCTAAGCAGGAATCGAGCTAACTTACAGTGAACATCTAAGCTGAGTTCTTTGCCGTTCTGTTGCTTGCTTCTACACTCTTCAATAAGACTGAATTTTTGCAAATGTACCCTGCTAATATTCAAACATCACAGCTTATTGATTCCCTTCTTTTTGCAAGATTTGCATAAATCCATAAATGTTGTAATAATATGAAAATAAGCTGTCCTATGAAGTTCTTGTGTGGAATACTGTGCTGAGTGATGCATGTGCAACTTGTGCCTTATTGGTGGAAATGCAGGATAACGTGCCTCACCGTGAAACTTTGAGAAATGTATTTGCCACTATATGAAAGAAAGCATGCCTTTTAGTGTTTAGAACAAGGATCCTTGGCAGATTCACGAAGACAGCAATAACTTAACACTGATGACGAGAAGAACGTGCGGATTATGAGAGCAACCGTGGGGAAAGATGTTCTGTTTAGGACTGCCAGGTGTTAATGCTTGAGTATTAATATTAACATTGGATGATATGAAATTTGTTTTTTTTTTTTTAAAAGATGCAATTTCAGAATTAAATCGAGAACACCATGAAAATGGTGAGCCGATCACTGATGACAGCACCAACTTGCACAAATGCTGCTTAAAATTAGAATACCTCCTTCAGGTAAGAGGGGTCTGAAAGGCAAGTAGTTTAACAATATGATTTGTTATGAAGAGAAATTCACAGCAATGTTATCACTGATTCTATTTACACACCTTGAAGCACTCCAGTAATAATGAGGGTCGATGGTTGGTATGAACACTGATGACCGCTCTTGGCGCAAAAACAGAATTAAACCTATAAACTTTTGTAGTGTATTGTTTGAAATGTTTTGTTTTTCTGTTTATTCAGCTAGTTTATACTTTTTAATGCAGTTTTTTAAAAACCGTTTGGGCTTGCAGGTTTTATTGCAAGAAAATGAGATCAGTGAGTCATAACGATGAAAACAAAAGTTGGATCAGTAAAATTTATTACTGAATACAGGAACTGGGTAGTAACAGGAACTGGACGGCATGGTGGCTCAGTAGTTAGCACTGCTGCCTCACAGCGCTAGGAACTGGGGTTCGATTTCAGCCTCTGGCAACTGTCTGTGTGGAGTTTGCACATTCTCCCTACGTCTGCGTGGGTTTCCTCCCACAGTCCAAAGACGTGCAGGGTAGGTGGATTGGCCATGCTAAATTGCCCATAGTGCCCAGGGATGTTTAGGTTAGGCTGGTTAGACGTGGGAAATACAGGGGTAGGGGAATGGGTCTGGGTGGGATGCTCTTCAGAGGGGCAGTGTGGACTCGTTGGGCCGAATGGCCTGTTTCCATACTGGAGAGATTCTATGATGAAATCTTCTGTGTTTTGTGTAAGTGATATTTATTACAGCAAAAATATTATGGTACAAATTACGAACTGCCTCACATACTTTCTCTGGTTTGATAGTGTCTGTTTTGCTAATCTGTTTCATGGGAGTTGTTTAAAATGGATTTACTGGGTGGCTTAATTCACTGACCCTGAACACGTAAGGGGCCAAGGATGCTGCCTGTTGCCCCAATTGAAGGCAGCTGCGAATTTACATGATTGCAGTGTGCAGCCAACATCTAGTGTTCCTGTTGGATGACCACATGCTTTTACTGGAGCCCGAAATCATGTGAGGCAAACCACATTTAATGACTAGCTGACAGTACTTAAAGCTAGTGTGGAGGACTTAAATGAAGAATGGCTTATGGTTAGAGAACATTATGGCAGACCTTCTACATTTGACTCTAACTTGGAAAGCACTAATGACACAGGATCGGAAACTGTGAGCACGTGATTTCCTAATGTGACATTAGTGAGTAGAGATATCTGTAAAGCCAGGGGACCTGGATGTCCTCCAGACAAACTTTATCAAGGCAGTGGGACAAGATAAACATTGGCAGCAGATGCCAGGGATCACACCCCAGGAACCAGGTGCAATGCTGCACAACTCTAATTCACCTTCTACAAGCAATTTTCTATGAATGCCATACTCCACCAACTCCATATTTTAGCCTTGCACACTGCTCAGTGAACCACACTCACTTATTAAGCACCTCTTATCAATCAGGATTCATAACAAACATTCACGGGTTCATTCACCATGCTTGCAGATAGTCAGGAATGAAACAAAGTACTGGAGAAACTCAGCAGGTTTGGCAGCATCATTTGGGACTGGAGCAGTGTTAATGTTTCTGGTCCAGTGACTTCAGAACTTTGGCACGCAATCTGAACTGCTGCATGGCTCTCTGACATGTTTTATAGCTTGGACACGCTGCCAATGAGTCAATAATGGCAGTGAATGTACACAAGCTGGTTGCACAACTAACAAGCTGCATTCTTTGTTGGGCAAAATGGAACTGAACTAAATGCAACCCAACTGGTTGGGGCAAGTGTGGCTACTGTCTTTAACTCCTAGAGGAGATGATGCTTGATAGCATCAGAATGCCCTTGCCAGCAGTGAGGCTGAAATGATGGAAGGTGACGTGATGCTTATACCTAATATTCCTTCACGCGTCCTGCTTCCACCTTCTCCCACAGCTGCTTCTGACTTTAGAAGTTGCAGATGGTGTCGCATGCACCTATTACATTTTCTTTCTTTCTCTCTCTTTTTTTTTTTTTTTTTTTTTTTTTACTGCAAACTTGTGCCTTTCTTCTTGCAGATTTTCACCAATGTGCCACCTGACCAGGCATTAGTGGATAGCGAAAGGATTATGGTGAAGAAACTGTGCCATTCAATCTCTCACTCTCAGCCACCAGCCCAGATACTGTCTCTACATCTAATTTAGAGGATAGCTTTTAGTTGGGCTATGCACATGGTAAAACACAAGGTATGAGTGACTGACAACCAGGAGACAGTCACACACAAGCTCTGGTACCGAGGACTGAGTTGAGTCTTTGGTGTAGGCTGTCATAGAAAGTTGATGTTAATGCACAGGAAACGCTTGCTGCGTTGGTCACAGTGCTCATCGGCCTCTGCTGAGGCTGGAGGAGTGTGGAGTCCTGTACCAACTTTATTGAGGACATTGCACAGCACAGAGCTTCAAGCCCAACATTTCCAGTGTTGAAGTGGTGGCTATCTTGAAATGTGGCTAACCTGAAAGTCCCCCTCTTTTTGCCTTTAACGTAGTATTGGTGAGTGGGGGTTAGCTGCAGTTACAAATGTTTTCAGGCTTGTGTGATTAAGAGAGCATAAGCTGAAATATTGTAAAATGACAGTGTTGGCATCACGTCAGCACTGATTTATACTCTGCTAACTTCTTATGGGCGCTCCTAATACTCTTACGTGATTTGCAGCAGAAGTCTGTACGTGCTGTAGATGTTCTGTTGGATGTAACAAGCGTCAAAAACCATCCAAAGAATTGTTGCTGCATGTCTGAATTTTGTGACAGTAATCTGTAGTTGTATAGGTCTCCCCACATGGAACAATGGTCATCTCCTTGTGCCCTGAATCGGATATACGTCTTTCTCAAATACATTTTAAGCACTGTATAAAGGCAGACTGGTGAAATGAGATAAGAATGTAAACCTTTAAGTATGGTGTACAGATAAAACAGCTGTAGTGACCAGATTAATTTAATGTGTATAATTTATTCTCCTATATTAATACACAATAAAGAACATGCCATACAATGCTAGTCCAGTTTGCTTTGATTCAAACCTGTCTAGCTATTCCACTGTTTCAAATCTCTCAATCATTTAACGCACCTGCAGCTTACCTGTTGAGATCTAACTGTATTTGGGCATTTTGCTGTTTCAGAAACCCTCTCTATTTGTATAACCACACATTAAATTGATGGACAGGGAGGCAACAGTTGACCTGTTAACCTGGTCTTTGTCACCTCAACGCCTAGAACATCATGACTAGACCTTACTTTTTCTTTTCCCTCCTGTCTTGTGGCTGCTCTGTAATTTGTTGATACAGGCAAATTAAGAAGAACCTTGGTCAACATTGTATTTTAAAGTCTGGAAAAGCTTTCTCTGAATGGCTACGGACCTCCAGTCCAATCCCTAAGATTGCACAGATTGTTTTCTGAAAACACAGTCATGGTCTCGACCAGGCTATCTCTGGTAAAAGAAGAATGGCTTAACATGTAGTCTATGCTAACTGGAAATGACACCACTCACCATAACGCACCGGACAGTATAAATTCCAAGCAGAATAAACACCATCGCTTCATCGGAGACCCCCTGATGATGATACCTAGCATGATGACAAAACATCTGACTGAAAATGAGCCAGCTCGGCGAGCAAGTCAACAACCTCATGTAGCCTGTCTTCCCGACAATGTCCAAACTCTCAACCCCTGATATTTCTGAATCTGTTAAACTAGCACGATCTTTCAATAGGCATGATATCCAATTATTTCAGTTCTTGTGTTATTTTTGCAGACCTTAAGGAGGCCAGATCTAAGTCTTTGCTGCTCTGAAGTAAATAAAGCAAGGTCCTTAACTTATGAGTGCCTGAGAGTTTATCAAGATGAAAATAGTTCGCATGTCTCTAAGGATACTATTAACCCACTAAACAGAACTAAAAGTGGACACAGTACTCCAACTGCAGACTGATCATTAATGTACTTAGTGACAGAATGGTGTTCTTTGAATTATGCTGAATGGCTTGATTCATCAAAAGTATTTTTTTTAGGCTACAGCCACAATTTCCTTATGTGCATTGATTATGTGTATAACAACACTTGGGCTGGATTTTATGGTGTGCTCCACCCAGCTAAAATGTCAGGGAGATCCTGCCCTCAACTGCCTGTACCAGTTTAACACTGGAAGCGGCATAGCAGTATCGATTACCTTAAGATCAGAGTCCTGCCACGTTCTTAGAGGGAAATCCTGTCTTGGAGAGCTGCCGATAATCTAAATGGCCAACAGTTCTGCAGACCCAACAATAGCAGTTAACATTGGTGACCACTGTTGGGAGTACAGGCCAAGATGCTAAGGTAAATCTGGTGACCGAATTCGTCAGCAAGGGCAACTAGAGATGGACAATAAATGCTGGCCCAGCCATCACTGCCTGTATCCCATGCGTGAATAGAAAAAAAAATCAAGAGTCTCGTTAGGTCCAAGCATCTACCCATTGCTTCCCTCATAAAATTTCAGAGAGTTTGGGAACAGACAGCAGGAAGGTCACCTGTTGGATTTCATGTGCCTCACATCCTGCCCATTTCCCCACCAGCAAAAAAAAGTCCAGGTCCTTTCTATCTGCCAGTTACTTTTGCGATCGATCACTGAAAAAAAGATGCTTTTATGTTGTCTTGGTCTGACTAATATGTGTGAAAATGCACTTATCATTAATTAAATGCGTTTTACCTTTGTCTAACCCAATGTTCCAGTGTAGCTGAATCATTTAGTATTCCATTGTCTGTATTTATTGTTGTACAAATTTTGCTGGCATCTGTAAACTTGGCATTCTCCCAACAGCACTAGTACTACAATCAATGAATAATAGCAGACCTAAGAGGAATCACTGGAAAGTACCAGTGACAACATGTCTTCTGGCTAAACCATATCTGCTAACTACAAACTTTTTAAGTGTGGGACTGGAGACTGTTCCTAATCCAGCATACAAAATTCCTTCTGCTTTCAAAAGATTCTGTTCTGAAGTGACCTCGTGAGCTTCCTTATCAAGGGCTTAATGAAAATTCTGGTCAATAATATCAACTGCATTTCCCTCATTCACTCACCTAGTGATTTTCTTTGAAGAAGCTGTGTGGTTTATTTCTAATAACTCCATTTCCTTCCCAGTGAACATCAAGGCAGTCTCACTACCTCTGTTTTCTCTGACTCCTCCTCAGCCAGCGGAGTTTTTGGCATCTGTTTGCCTTTTCTAATGGCCTCCTAAAGAGTCCGCCTCCAGATGTCGCTTTTTTTTTTCTTCATTCAGGAGATGTGGGCTTTGCTCGTTGGGCCAGTACTTATTGCATATTCCTAGTTGCCTTCAAACAGGTGGTGGTGAGCTACCTGTTAAGTCGCTGCAGTGTCCTGGTTGCCAGCATCAATATTGGCCATCTTTATATCCTGGTCCGGGTGTCTTTGTAGCTGAGGTATGCCCAGCAGGTGATGACGGAATCACCAGTTCATCATACTGAAGGTCTTTGCACTAACAGCCATCATCCATTGGACAAATGTGACAATACCAGCATGGAGGTTGTTGGCTTAGCAGTGCGTTAAGTGTATACTGATAGAATTAGCATGCTCCAGAACTACTGAGTTGGTGACTTTGTTCTGAAAGAGCTGCCGAGGATACGACTGAAGACATGCAATGTGGAAAAGTACAGTGTTTTCTCATTTGAAATTTGTACAAGACATTGCCATCAGGTGATGTTTAGTACAGCATCCACATAACGCAAATGATCATCTAATAAGACTGAGGCTATCACATAAGCTCACTAAGGACAGCTCCCTGGAATGGATATGGGTCTGATTTAGTCTTTTTCAATGTAGAAACTGCGAGAGCTTGCCTCTGGTCTCAATGTCCCTCCCTGTAGTTGTGATATTGACTATACAGACACACAGGTTTTAGACCACTTGTCTCATTTCTTTAATCACCTTAAAATAGATATTACTTGGACTGGGAGCTCTATTAATTTTGCAATTTCCTAATCTGTAGAAGATGTTACTATCTATTACAATATTAATATTATTCAACACAGAACCATTATTGCTAAGTGCTTATGAAGAGATTGAGTTTATATTGAAAGATTCTGTTTAGTCATTCTTCTTTTTAAACTCGTGTAGCCTACATACAATTGTAAAGTTTGGTTTTGACGTTTTGTTATTCACAACTTTTGTTAAAGTTTGACCAGAAGGAGAAAACTACTTTTCTCGGCACCAGGAAGGACTACTGGGATTATTTCTGTAATTGTTTGGCCAAGGTGAAAGGAGCTAATGATGGAATTCGCTTTGTGAAGTCTATCCCAGAGGTAAGGAGATGAAATTCTCCAGGGGTCAATTAATCATTTCTCAGTACTATGGTTAATTATGCTATTTGTTTCAAAACTCGTTATTCTGGATTGCAGACGAGATTTTCCGGATTTCTTCTTTAAAATAGTAGAGAGTTTGTTTGAATATTTTGGGTGACACTCTTGATGGTTTCCCAGTAATAATTTAACCTTTATTAGTGTATCTTTAGCTCTGAATTGTTCTAATGTTTTAAGTCTTTCCTCTGGAAAGCCCTTAGTTTAAAAAAAAAATCAATTTTTGTACTGGAAATTCCTACTAGTTGCATAAATATGGTTCATTTTCAAAGAATAACCAATTTGCCTCAATACCTTCTTGTAACATACATATGATTTTCTCTTATTAATGGACATTATTAATAGAGAACTAATGTATTTTTCTAACCAGAGACTCTAAACTATAATTAATTAGTAGGGAATCTACTGTGGCGATCAGGGTCTTGTCTGAAAAGCTGTGACCTTTCAAATCCTCTCAGCTGACCCTGCTGATTCATGCCTTAGACACTTCTTCAGTTGCATTAGCTGTGGCTGATCAATCATTTCATTTTGTGACTTTAGAACCAAGATTCCTTTTGCGCTCCTGCAGTTGGAATCTCTCTGTCTTGTGCCGATTGTCTGTCTGTTCATCAGTCAATGTGGTCTGCGAAACCCTGTCAGTTTCTTCTGGATCTTCTAAGGTTATTAGTCCAGCTTTCTGCTGACATCTGGCCTTATCTTTGTATCCAATACCCTGAATTCCTAATCTTCAGTCTTGTCAGAGAATTGGGCTGTCGGACTAATTTATCTTCTCGGAATGTGCATTATTCCGAAACCAAGCCTCTCGTTTACCTTAGAAGGTTTAACTTTTGGATTGGCATCTGGCGTAATTTTACAGGAGTCTGTGAAGCTCATGTTGTTGCAAGAAGCACCAGTGTCTATTCGGCACTTCATATTCAAGAACGAAAAACAGTACAGCATGGGAACAGGCCCTTTGGCCCTCTAAGCCTGCACTGATACATTTTGCCCTTCCATATCTTCACTTACAGGATCTGTATCCCTCTGTTTCCTTCCTAATCATATATTTGTCCGGGTGTTTCTTGAATGCTGCTATTGTGTCAGCTTCCACCGTGTCTGGCAGCACATTCCAGGCACTCACCATCCTTTGTGTGAAAATCTTGCTTTGCACATCTCTTTTAAACTTACCCCCCTGCACCTTGAATCCTCAAAAAACACCATCAAGATAGTGAGGCACAACCTCCTCAGCACAAAACCATGCGGTCTATCGTTAATAAGTCCATTCGCTTCTAAATGCATACCAATCTTGTCCCTGAGAATCTTTTCCAATAATTTCCCTCCCACCAATGTGAGACTCAGGCCCGTAATTTCCAGGATTATTGATGTTACCCTTCTTAAACAACGGGACACCATTCGCTATTCTCTAGCCTTCTGGGATCTCGTGTGTGGCCAAAGTGGACACAAAGATGTCTGTCAGAGCTCCAGCAATTTGTTCTCTTGCCTCCTTCAATATTCCGGGATAGATCCCAACAGGACCTGGAGACTTATCTCCCTTAATACTTTTTAAGATGCACAACACCTGTTTTTAGTAACAACTTTGCTTAGAGATTTGACACTCCCTTCCCTGAGAGCATCCTCCACCAATTCCTTCTCTTTTGTGAATACCGACACAAAATATTCATTTAGGACCTCACCTGCCTCTTTTGGCTCCACACGTAGATTCTATCCTTTGTCCTCAAGTGGGCCAACTCTTTCCCAGACTACCGTTTTGCTTTTTGTCTCAGTATAAAAAGCCTTGGGATTCTCCTTAATCCTGTTTTGCCAACGACTTCTCATGACCTCTTTTATTCGCTTGATACTTTCAGTCTGCTGTCTCCAATGCAGTAGTTACATACCATTTATTGAATCACCTAAATTTCATCTGACTTCTCTCCAGTTGCCACACTTGATTCATGCAAATCATTGTCTGACATCTTTATGGCAATCATCTTTATTATCTTCATTGTCTTGTTTGTCTGCTTCCTAACTAAACAGTTGTGTGCAAAATGGTTTAGTTTTTTTCCAGTTAAATTTTTTTTCCACACTAGAAATGCTTTTTTTAATAGAGTCATACAGCATAGAAGCAGACTCTTCAGTCAAACCAGTCCTTGCCGAACATAACCCCAAACTAAATTAGTCCCACCTGCCTGCTCCTGGCCCATATCCCTCCAAACTTTTCCAATTCATGTATTTATTTAAATGTCTTTTAAATGTTCTAACTGTGCACGCATCCACCATTCCCTCGGGAAGTTCATTCCGTACGCAAACCACCCTCTGTTTTTAAAACAAAAGTGCCCCCGTTTTGTTTTTTTTTCAATCTGTCTCCTCACCTTAAAAATATGCCCCCTTGTCTTGAAATCCTCTATCCAAGGGAAAAGACATCTACCATTAACCCTATCTATACCCCTCATGACCATATAAACCTCAATAACCTCATACGTTCCAGTGGACAAAGGTCCCAGCCTATCCAGCCTTTCTTTATAATCAAACCTTCCATACCCGGCAATATCCTGGTAGATCTCTTCTGAACCCTCTCTGGCTTAATAATATCCTTGCCATAACAGGACAACCAGAACTGGACACAGTATTCCAGAAGAGGCCTCGCCAATGTCCTGTACAACCTCCTGATGACTTCCCAACTTCTGTACTCAGAGTAATGAAAGCAATGAAGCTAACATCAAAGAATTTTGTACCTAAACCCCTATGTCTTTCTGCTCTACAGCACTACCCAAGGCCCTACCATTAATTATACAAGTCCTACTCATGTTTGTTGTACCAAAATGGAATACCTCCTATTTATTTCAGTCATTTTTTCAGCCCATTGACCCGTTTGATCATGATCCCTTTTGTTTTATGTGGTGACCACGATATAATTTGTAAGCTTGAATTTTCTGATGGCTTTTCTGTGGATATTTGTGGCTTTTGTCCACGTTGTTGCTTGATGTAAGTGTACGTTATTTTTCAGCATAGTGCACAGATCTGGCCAGCTCCTCCACATTGTTGGACACACTTCCTTGTTCTCCCATGTATGCACTATAGCTGCTGATTTACAAGCATAGAGCTTCTGCAAGTGTTTATAACTGCTTCCAGAGTCCGATTCGCTCCTTTTAGCAGGCTCACTGTCATTGTGATCTCTTGTGCATAAGATAATTCTATATTTAATTTGCTCATCTCTTAGTTGCACATGTTCACAGGTTTCGCAACTAGGGGGCATATTTTTAAGGTGAGAGGAGAGAGATTTTAAAACAAACAAGGAGCGCATTTTTTATTTTTTTTTTGCAGAAGGTGGTTTGTGTATGGGATGAACTTCCTGAGGAAGTGGTCGATGTGGGCACAGTTAGAATGTTTAAAAGACATTTAGATCTTTAAAATACATGAGTAGGAAAAGTTAATTAGATTATACTTAGATCTGTGGACTCTGTTTTTCCCCTTGGTCTCTCATATTGAATATGTTCGATTCATACATAACATTCACTTGAGACTCAAATTATGCCTTCAAAACTTTTAAAATTTCTGCTATATATTTTAGGGTGTAATATATGTTGAACCAGTCTCATATCAACAGTGATAAAGATATAGCAACTTGTACCTGAGCTGGTTTGCTCAACAAATCTGTAGCTGTTGCACATTCTATCATTTTGCATAAAAGAACTTCTAATTTTTCTTCCGAATCCCATCATTTGGACAGGAGTGGTCGCAGCAGTGTTTTCTGACACCAGGCAGTTATGCATGTATGCCCATTGGGCAATGCATAGTTCCAAACGCTGACGTCGTCGTGTAGATTTCATGTGTGACGTGGTGTGCAAATGCTTTTTCCTCTCTGTCTCCCTTCCTGGCTCCTCTGGGCTCTTTTTCCTCCAGCTGTCTATAGTAATTCGGCTGTCCCCCTCACCGCACTGCCCCACCCCCCCTCTGGTTCTCTCCCAAATCCCGATCTCTTGCCACCTACTCCGGCTGCACCACCCTGAAAACAGTGCATACATTTTTGAAATGACACACAGCAAGCACAGACTTTCAGTGAATCAGTATTTCAATTACAGCATGCTTTGTTGATCTTCCTTTCTTTCCTATTCACAGCACGCAGCTTTGTACTTACCTCCTGCCATCCTGTCAGTAGGTGCACATGTTCACAGCAGTTCAGCCCTCCTATCCATGATTCTCCTAACTCCATGTTTGAATTGTACCACCCAAAGGTGTGTTTCCCCACGAGGACTTTTATTGAAGTGGACTCAGTATACCTGCTTGCAGGCTGGGTGCCTCAGGGTGAAGGCCGCATGATGACAGCAAACTAGGAAGAGAATCATTTGTACGTGATTGCATTTCAATTCAAGCAGAGACACCGACTGCTGCTGGGCCTGTATTCACCTGAGACCTTGGATCTCAGGCCTTGGGTGCGTGATAGCGGGAGAAAATGTCATGAAATGAAGGATCGGGAAGGGGGCCAGGCTGTGGCTGAGTATGCCTCACCTTCCCGATGCCGAGCCCCTTGATCAGTCACCGGTGCAATCAAATAAAAAAACTCCGCGTGGGTTTGGTCCTTCTGCTCCTTCCAAGGTGAGTTCTTCACCTTCCCCCTCCCCACTGCTGTTCGCCCTGGCAGGGTGAGGCCCCTAAATGGGCATTTATAAGCATTGATGATGATGTGGTTATGCCTTTTCATTGTGGGGCTGCTTTTATCTAAGAATGATAAATTTTTTCAATTAAATGAATGCTTTTTTTTTAAATAAAGCTGAAAACCTCCCTTGGGAAAGGTCGAGCATTTATTCGATATTCCTTGGTCCATCAACGCCTGGCTGATACAGTTCAACAATGCTTGATGAATGTAAAAGTCACAAGGTGAGGTGCCGAAATTTGAATTGTTCAAATTACATCCCAAAAGAGGGATTTATTAATGTGTTTAATAATAGTTCAGGTGTTGCCTCATATTTAAGCTTGTTACAAGAGATGTTTTGTGAGCATTATTCTACGTTCTTCTTCAATTACTAACTAAAAATCTCTCCTTACATTGCGTTTATTAGGTGTGCATTAGGGACTATATAGCAGCTACAATTTACAATATTTCCGGTATCGTTTTTGTCTAAACATATATTAGAGTCTGAAGCAATTTTTATTAAAAAGCTGAACCGTAGATCGATTCATTAGTGAGCTAACACTGACTGAATACTTGGATTGATCTCCACTGTGGGCAAGGCTAACTGATATCCAGTGCCCTGAGCCAGGGAAGATGAAAATCAATCACAGTTATATTCCTGCACTCCAATCATTATTCACTGCACCTTGCTGGAATGCACATGATTGGATGTTGAGTGTCTGCAGACTTAGCTGTAGCACCTAGTGCAGTTGGGTTATTTGGTATACTATAATGTCTAGACTCCTACTTAATATCTGACCAGTTGTGTGAGTTAGCAGACAGTATCTGTGGAAGTATTCATCAGATTAGAATTCCAGGAAAGGGGAGAGAGTATTTGGCAAAAAAAAGGAGGTGGTAAAATGTAATAATCTATAAGGTATAGGTTGATGTGTATATAATGCCCCTGCCAATGACACAACCACTCAAATGAACAAGGGAGGTGGGCATATGGGAACACCACCGACTACTTGCAAAATCCCCTGCTTATTTGGAAATATATAGGTGGTCTTTCAGTGTCACTGCATCAAAATACAGGAACTCATTACTTAACAATTCTGATTCTAAGTACGTTTAACGGTCTGCAGCACTTCAACAAGGTGGCTCACCTCTACCTTCTCAAGTATAGTTAGGAATGGTTGATAAATATTTGTCTAGCCAGTGACACCCACATTCCGTGGTTGAATAAATTCAAAGAATTTGATTTGTTTGCAGCCAGTTAAGAACATGGGAACAGAAGTAGGTCATTCAGCTCCTCAAACATGTTCTACCATTCAATAAAATCGTGGCTGTTGTGTGGCCTAATTTCATGCACTTGCCTTTGACCCATATCCCTTAAGTTTTTGTTAAGCAAAAATATTATCTTTCTCAGATTTAAAATTGATGACTGACCTTGCATCCATTGCTGTGTGTGAGAGAGAATTCCACATATCTACCCTTAGTGCTTCCTACTAACGCTCCTGAACAGTCTGGCCCTAACTCTCAGATCTGCTCACAGTACTCCATGTGGGGTCTAACCAGGGTTTTGTATAACTGCAGCTTAATTGCTGCATCCTTGTCCTCCAGACAGTTCTTTGCTTCACTGCTGTGCTGTTGTTTGTTAGGACTTGTGCTGAACTATCCCTGATGATTAATCAGCTACACTTCTTTATCATAGAAAAACAAAGTTTCTCTGTTCCATCTACAGGAAAATTTGGGGAGCTTGAAAATAAGCTCCAACAGTTTGTCTCCCAACAAATTATTGTCTTGAAATTATTTATTTCATAATTATATTAATCATGTTGTTAAGTGTACTTTGCATTAATTGCTTTTATCAGTTAAAGGTTGTTGAAGGGTATTGAATACACTAGTGTATGCAGTGGCAGAATATTTTGTTTTAAAAAAAATGCAGCAAGCGAATATGCCTTTTGTCCAAGCAGTCCTGCTCCATCTGTATGGAAGCTGAAATAGGCCTTACTAATCAAGAACCTGTGTGGAGCTGGAGGAACACAGTAGGTCAGGCAGCATTAGAGGAGCAGGAAATCTGACGTTTCGACTCGGATGCTGCCTGACCTGCTGTGTTCCTCTAGCTTCACACCGTGTTATCTCTGACTCCAGCATCGGCAGTTTTTACTGTCTCTAATCAAGAACCTTTCTATCTTCGATAAAAACTGAAAGAACTGTGGGTGCTGTAAATAAGGAACAAAAGCAAAGATCCTGGAAAAGCTCAGCAGGTCTGGCAGCATCTGTGAAGGAAAAAAGTTCTGAGTTCTGAGGAAGGATCACTGGACCTGAAATGCTAACTCTGTTTTTTTTCCTTCATACATGCTGCCAAACCTGCTGAGCATTTCCAGCAACTTTTCTTTTGTACCTGGCTATCTTTGTCTTAAATACACTCAATGACTTGGCCTTCTGCAGTATGAGTTCCACAGATTAGCCACCTTCCTGCTGAAGAAGTTCCTCCTCATCTCAATTCTAAAGGATTATGCCTTCACTCTGAGGATGTTCCCTCAGGTCTTAGTCTCTTAGTTTCCTATGAATGAAGACAACTTCTCCTGTCCACTCTATCCAGACCTCTCCAGTATTCTACAAGTTTCGATAAAATGCTCCCTTTATCCTTCTAAACTCCAAGTACAGACTCCGAGTTCTCAACTGCTCCTCGTATCACAAGCCCTTCGTTCTTGCGGTCATTCTTGTGAACCTTCTCTGGACCCCCTCTAAGGCTGGCTCCTCTTTCCTTTAGAACAATACCTTTTCATTTTATTGTTTTCCACTGGAGAAATAAAGAAAAGGAACACAGTTGACATCAATCTAAATCTGACAGTACAACTGCTCTGAAGACAGCGAGTGACTTTAAGTGAATTTGGTTGTGACAGTCTGTTACACATCTATTAGCCAACAGGAAGTTTGTTTGTTTTCTAATGCCTTGTCTTGCCCCAGCTATCTTTCTGGTTCTTGTTGTCCCAGCTTAAACCTTATCTGCACTGTTCATCGTTGCATAAACATGTATTACACTTGTGTTTAATTTATCTCCAGTAAGGTAGCTTGGATAAATTAATCACAGTTACTTACATAATATGTGAACTTATCCTGGTCATTGCCTTTTATTGGTCAGTGCATTAAATATAGGGCTAGCAAGGTCATGTTTCCTCGGATGGTGACGGCTAGCACGAGGGCACGTAGCTTTAAATTGAGGGGTGATAGATATAGAACAGATGTCAGAGGTAGATTCTTTACTCAGAGAGTAGTCAGGGCATGGAATGCCTTGCCTGCAGCAGTTGTAGACGCCAACTTTAAGGGCATTTAAATGGTCTTTGGATAAACGTATGGATGATAATGGAATAGTGTAGGTTAGATGGGCTTCAGATTGGTTTCACAGGTTGGCGCAACATCGAGTGCCGAAGGGCCTGTACTGCGCTGTAATGTTCTATGTTCTACGTTCTATGTTCTGTGTTCTATGTTGTGGCTATATAGGACATTGGTTATGCCATTTTTGGAATACTGCATTTAATTTTGATCACCCTTCTGTAGGAAAGATGTTGTTAAACCTGAAAGTGTTCAGAAAAGATTTACGAGGATGTTGCCAGGGTTGGAGGGTTTGAGCTATAGGGAGATGCTGAATAAGCTGGGGCTATTTTCCCTGGAGTGTTGAAGGATGAAGGGTGACCTTTAAAGAAGTTGATAAAATCATGAGGGACATGGATACGGTGAATAGCCAAGGCCTTTCCCTAGGGTAGCTGGGTCCAAAACTAGAGGGTATAAGTTTAAGGTAACAGAGGACAGACTTAAATTTCAAGAGAGTGGTGCGTGTATGGAAGGAGCTGCCAGAGGAGGTGGTGGAGGCAGGTACAATTACAACATTTAAAAGGTATCTGGATAGGTATATGAATAGGAAGGGTTGGAGGGATATGGGCCAAATGCTGGCAAATGGGGCGAGATTAACTTAGGATATCTGATCGGCATGGACGAGTTGGACCGATGGCTCTGTTTCTTTGCTGTACTTGTTTATGACTCTGATGTGCCCATTCTTGGGCTGAACTGAACAAAGCTGCAGCTTCTCCTTCCCATTCATCCATGCAGAATAACTTGTGAAGACATAGCCAGATGCCTTCGTGCTGCTCCTACTTCCCATTTTGATCGACAGCTGCTTCAGTGTGATAATCCCAATTCATGCTTTAATTATTGATAGCTACATCCACACTGTTACCTATGCCATATGAGTTATACTGCATTTACCTATATTAAAACCCGTTTGCCATATCACTGTCCAACTTTCATAATTACTTCAATTATTTCTAAGATGAGGCTTTTTTTTTTTTTGAAAAAACAGTTAAGGTATGAATGAATTTGGTGCAAGGCCCATAGAGTTAAACTTCAATCAGTGACATTCAAATGAATGGGACACACTAGGGGCTAAATGACTTACTCAAGTTCTTATGTTTCCTTTATTTTTATGAACCTTGTGGATATTTAATCCTTCCTGCTTGTGTCATATATTCTTTTTGAACCTTTATAAATAATGCGGATTATGTAGCCCAATTTTGAGGAATGAAAATTCATTTTTAATGCAACATGTGGTTATAATCTGGAATGCACTGTCTGAAAGCGTGATGGAAGCAGATTCAGTAATAACTTCCAAAAGGGAATTAGATGAATACCAATGGGAAAATGGCTCTTTTGAAGGGCTGGTAACCATACAATGGGCTTCTTGAGTGGTATCATTCTATGATTTTCATGATGAGAATTTGTGTGCAGGTTTGGTCTGTGGAAACAAATATAGTGAGGGCTAGTTTAATTTCCAACAAAGTAACCAACCTGGGATAAGGCGATGGAAGTGACCTGGATAAATTGTCACTATATATTGCTTATTTGTGCAAGAGTGATAATTATCTTCCTGCTAAACAAGGGTAACAAGAAGAGTCTCTTGTTAGTTTTCTAAGTGTATCAAGAACACTTTGTGAAAACTTCTGTTTTTTGTGATATAAGTTTTGTTTGTGATCTTGCTGACTTATTTTCTGTCCTCAATTTTTAAAGTGACTGGTACTATGCCCGAAGCCCGTTGCTGATGTCTCATGTCGGTTCTGACATTATTGATCACCTGTACGAGCTGAATGAAGTGCAGTTTGACTTGGCTTCTAGAGGACACGATTTGGATGCTTCTTGGCCAACATTTGCACGGTAATGCACGTCCATATGCATTAGGTTGGATAATTGATGGTCTGTCAACTAAAATTGAGTATATGGATTGAAATGTGTTCAGGTGCCCTTCGTACTGCAGTGTGCATTAGCCCTGTAAGTGGCACTGCCATTGTTTAGTACGATTATTAGTTACTAAATCATTTACATCAGCTACAACATGTTGAGATATTTTACTTTGCAGCGACCACGTAGTTGCATGCGTTTCAGCTTAAAGTAAGAACTGAATCCTTGAGCTTCAGAGATTGAGAGGGGCTTTAATCAAGGTGTTTGAAATGTTAATAGGTTTCAGTATGGCAGAAAGGAGAAGCCTCTTCATTTTGTCAAGGAGTCCAGAATAAGCGGGTATATCTAACAATTAGAGCTAAGCCTTTTAAAAAGCAGGTATAAAATCAGGAAGGCCGTTTTCTCTCACAAGGTAGTAACAGTTTAGAACATGCTTCCTAAATGACAGCAACTGCTAAGTAATTTAAAATATTCAAAACATAAATGAATGGATTTTTATTTGCTAAGATTATCAAGGAAGGATTTGATGCTTCCTCATAGTGCACAAATAAAGAATAACTTCAAGGAAACTTGGCAATGTTCATGGGACCCTACACAGCACTAAGTCAAGGAGGTCAAGGAGGCTAAAGGGTGATTGTTAAAAAAATGTATAAATTATTATTGTCATCAATAAAAGGGAAAGGTGAACCAGACCAAATGCAAACTTGTGAGTATTATAAGTTAGAAGCTTTGTTGTAGTATTAGGACCAGTGAAAGAGTCTTGGGGCAGAAGAGATGGAGTTTAAGAAGACTCTTAAAGCTTCAGAGCTGAAGGCACTTCTGCCATTGGTGTGAGGAAAGAGTATACAGTGAGCCAAAGGTTTGGGAGGAGACAGAAATATGAAGAAGATAGTAATTGCCAGCCAAGTTGAACTATAAAGCAATTTAAAGTTAATGCCTTGGAAGGCAGGGCGATAAAGTAAATGAACTGGGAACCAATGTAACACACTGGGTCAAGTGTTCAAATGATCATCAAGGCGGCACTAAAGGCATGATGGCCCACAATTTCCCACCACCAGCTAGTGGGCCAGTCTCCTGAAATTATCAAAACTCTGGGCCATTTTCATTCGGGCGTTATTGGGGTTTGATGACTACCCACCCACAAGTAGTGAGTGGTTCATTAGGTCTAATATAGGGTCTATTAAGGGCACACTCCATATGTTAACTGAAATTTTTCACCATGCAGATCCTCTCCCCCATTGTGGATATAAGAACTGAGGCTGAAATGCAGCCAATGAAGGAAGGCAGCCTTACAGTTGGAGACCATGAAGGGAGGAGCAGGTGATGCCATGCCCCATCCAGCTGGGGAAACACTTCCCATGTCATAGTGATTGGCCCAGTTGCTGGCTGTCAATGGAGGGGTTGTTCCGTAGCCCCCTGGCAGCAGTGACATTTTTGATGGTAAAATCTCTTCAGGGGGTACCTTTAGCTTGGGTGCACTCTCTTCCTTATTGCCCTGCACCCCCCCCCCAAAAAAAAAATTCAGCAACTCCTACCTCAGACAGTGGGGCTTCTGACATCTTACTGCAAGAGGGATTTCCATTGACCAGGGAGCTTTGTGAATTTGTCTGCCTTTCTGAATTGGAGGTGATTACACTCTGCACTCTGGTCAATAATCATCCTGCTTGTTAAGAATTGTTTGGGCATCAGGTGCGGATTGGACATGTCAGGACCTGGAACTACACCTGACATTGGGATCCGAGCAGCAGAACAAGTATTCTGCCCAATATGACAAACATTTTCCATGAACTATGGAAGGGAGTATCTAGGAAGCTGGAAGGCAGATGCTGAAAATGAGAAAAGTACCAATAGGACAGCATTATTCAATGCTTGCTTCAAGTGAATTCTTTCCTTTTAGCCTGTAGAGTCCAGAACGCAGGATACACTTTCAAAATGCTTTCGGCTTCTTTTGTTTCTCCTAACGTATTTGTGTTTTGCTGTTTGGTAGTCTGAATAGCTGTCAGTACAGACGTAATGCTGTCTGCCCAACCTATTAAATCAGGAATTTACTGCAGAAAATGGAAACAAATAGTAATTATGAAAGAGGAATGTTAAATTGGGAAGTACTTCACATGAGTAATGTTTTAGAGATACATATTGTTCTGTGGTTTTGTTTCCAGTTTTGCAAAATAAATGTATTCAATTGTAAATAGTCAGTTCTGTAGAAAATGCGTCAATAGCACATATGGATAATTATAATACCTATATATTATATATAGCTGAAGAATTACCCTGGAGGGTAAAATACCATCGAAATCTGAACAACACATGGCTAGTGAGTTCCGGCTGCAGCTACGCAGTAGCTACACGACTAGTGTTTTCCACTAACAGGATGCTGCTGTCACACCAACATGACCCATTGTCAACTGCACAAATGAATAATGTATACAAATTTCAATGCTGATGCTTTGCAGGTAGGCTGTAGATTCCGACAATTGGTGGATCATATCAAATAGCACCTCCCTTTGGCTGTTTGCAATTGGCAGAGTACTGACTATATTTGATTAATTGTATATATCATACTGAGGAACAAATAAGCCAACGAAAGACCAAGTGTTTGTATTGCTGGAGTGTTTTCTGAAAGCTAAAATTTCCAAACTGACAATTGAAAGAACATGACAAAATTGGTTTGGATCTCTGCTTTTCATTTGAATAATTCAGGGTACATCTAGCTAACTGATTTGAGTTGGTGAGATAGTGAATTGTGGGCTTTGCAAGTCAGAGTCATACTGCACGGAAACAGACCCTTCGGTCCAACTCATCCACACCGACTAAGTTTCCCAAACTAAACTAGTCCCATTTGCCTGTGTTTGGCCCATATCCCTCTAAACTTTCCTATTCATGTACCTGTCCAAATGTCTTTTAGATGTTATAAATTGTACCTGTATCTATCACTTCCTCTGGCAGTTTGTTCCATGTACGAACCACCCTCTGTGTGAAAATGTTGCCCCTCGGGTCCCTTTTAAATCTTTCTCTTCTCACCTTAAAAAATGTGCCCTCTCTCTAGTTTTGAACTCCCCCACCCTGGGGGAAACATCAAAGCTAAGTTCCACAGATCTAAGAGGAGAAACAAAATTCAAAACAAAAAATTATCCCAAGTAGTCAGACTTAACTTTAATCAGGGGCTTCGATACGGGTTGATTCCTAGCATACTGGAGTACCATGAACTACTGAGCAGCATCCTATCCTGATGGTAAGGACAACCCAGGGAAGAGCACCAGAGGGAAAGGTCCTCTGGTCAGTTACACAGGAATGAGGACATAGGCAAAATGGTTTATGAGGCACTGGAAGGATTGCTGAGGAGTTTTCGCCACTTTTTGTCTGGAAGTATACAGGAGTCTGCCTCTGGGAATACCTCAGGTGAGTTCAGTACACTACAGTCCACCCTGGAGATTACAGTCCTCCCCAGAGACTCTCTGAAGATATGTGAGAAATAACTCTAAGCAGTGAGAAATAACCAAGCAATTATTTATTTGTGTATGTTTTAAGGGGGTGTGGGGGCTAGATTGCTAAGATGCCATTTTTTTTCAGTTTGGTTTTGGAATGAGTATGGATTCACATCATTTTTATGATGTTAGTAAACATGGAAATAAAAGATGCAAACAGAACACAATGATTCATTTCTGGAGTCAAGGAATTGAAAGCAGAGAAATTTTGCTAAACTTCTGTAGGTCATTGATTTTGGAGCACGGTGTTCATCTCTATCTCGAAGTTTGATGGAGGGAGATGCTGAAGAAGGTGCAAAAAAGAAATATGAGGTTACTATAAAAATGGAGATAACAAATTTGTTGTACAGAACTTGAGTTTTCCTGAAAATGTACGTATTACTGAAGCTTTCTGTCTTGTACTGTGCAGGACATTTCACAAGAATACAAACTTAAAGGGAAGCCCAACATTTCTGCTGTATGAGAGGAGAGTGTTGATTGGTCGGCGTGGACTTTGGTGGAGAAATTTCTTTCATTCATTCAGGGAATGTGGGTGTTGTTGGCTGAGCCAACATTTATTGCCCGAGAGATGGTGGTGGTGGTGGCGAACTGCCATCTTGAATTGTTGCAGCTCACGAGTTATAGGTACAGCCATGAGGATCTGGTAATGTTGATTGACAGTTAACAGCCAGGCTTTGTTTAAATTTTGACCTGGGCAGGTTGATTGTCAAGTCATCGACCTGGCCAATGAACCAAGGAATGGCTGTCACCTAGTTTTGTTGAGTTGAAACAGGAAGTGTGTGCACTAATCTTTCTGTCTGAAAAGAGAGCCGGTCCCTCTGTATTGATAATATGTTTAATATTTAAACAAAGCTTGACTGTTAGTTGTTAATCAGCAATAATAGGCGCATTCTCCATGTCTCTACTTATATCACATGAACTGAAGCTCCCATATTTACAGGGAGGCAGAATGCAATGTGGAAGACTCAACAAACCAGGGATATGAGGACCTTGCTGATAGTTAACTCGGGGCCTCATTAGCATACTGCCTTGTGCTTGGCAGCCAGCCAAATGGACAATCTGACCACTGGGAGTATGGGCAAGGAAACTAATGGCTGGAAACTATAGCCAGTGACTTGTGGCAATGTGGGTTGGCACTGAGAGAGGATTAACTGTGCTGCAATTTGCAATTGGGAGTGCTGTCATAAAGCTCACAGTTGGAAGGGTTGGCAAGGCTGCCATTTGGAAAGGCTTGTTGTGCAGGCTGGTAATTGGGCCTGAAGGGAGTGTAGGTCATGCATGAGGAGCGGAATGGGAGCATCCTACTCCTTCTGACCTCGGAGATTGTTAAGAGGCAATTATCATGGAGCTGGTTTTGGATCCTGTTTGGATCAGTTGCTGGGAATCCGACAGTGCAGGCCACCCCCTCCTGCACTGTTAAAGTTAAGTTGTGGTGCAGATTATGTCAAGAAGCATTGAATTTGGTCGCTAACTTTGAAATTAGATCCTGTGTGCATTTTGTTGGAGCCTCATTCAAGACCTGATGTCTGCATTTTAGAAAATTGGGAATGGGATCGAGTTGTTTGAATTTGAGTTAGCTTTATTGTCACGTACTCGCGTCAGTACAGTGAAAAGTTTACAAGTTGTCACTTAACGGTGCCATTTTAGGTACAAAGGTACCTAAGTACAGAATCTTGGTATAAAGCAGAAAAATAAGGAAAATAAAGTTTTAATAAGTTAAACATTATGGTCCTTCTTATTGAAAGGTAGAAAAAAACAAAGAAACACAGATAACAGTTCAAAGCCATAGACCATATGTGCCTGACCATGCTGGGCTCGCATTCCTCACAAGGGCATGTCTTCCCCTGCTTCACGCTTGATCTTGCCCCCGCCAACTCCCCGAACTGCGTGCTCTGGCTGCGTCCACCGGGCACCTTGTGCTGCTTGCTTTTCAACTGCCTTCCAGCCTGTTTCTGCTATCACTGTCGACCCAGGCTGCCTGCCATTGATGCCCAGGGACTCCTCTTACTGCGTGCTGTCCCCACGCTGGCTCTGTCTCCTCTGCGATGATCTCCTTAACGCTGCACAAACCCGCACCTTACGTAATATATGCAGATTAAACTAAGAAAAACAGGAGTGAAAGAAGAGGAAAAAGTGCAAGACAAAAAGAAGTTTAAACAGTTTGATCTTGATATCTTAATCACCAACACTACCTACCAGCCAGTTTGTTCCAGCTTGTCAGTGTAGTTTGATTTGGGTTCAAAACAGAGGGCCCTAAATATGATCATCACAAATAAATCCAATAGGAAATTCATGAGAATCTTGAGAACAATTAGAATGTGGACTGTGAGTAGCTGAGGCAAATAGCAAAGATATTTAAGCTGGGTAAGCGCATGCTAGAGAAGTGGGGAGAGGATGTGCAGCAATGGTTAGTTAAAATGAATCAGCAAGAGGCTGGTGTGGAGCATAAACACCAGCACAGACTAATTGTACTGGAGAGAATCCTGGTGTCGCTGTGGTAGTGCCTCTAACTCTGGGTCAGTGGGTCCATGTTCATGTTCCACTTGCCCCAGGCACATGTGTCAGATAGGATGATTAAAAATATCTAGACCAGTGGGCTGTGTTCATGTCTACATTTGTTGCAGGGCAGGATGTATGTATTTGCCACAAAGAACAACAATTGAATTCTTCGACCAATCCACTGTTTATTTCCTTGCCCAAATCTGCCTTGGAGAAGCATGTTGCAGAACTTAGTTTTTGCAGTGAGAAAGCAAGAACTGCAGATGCTGGAGTTAGAGATAATACAGTGTGGAGCTGGAGGAACACAGCGGGCCAGGCAGCACCAGAGGAGCAGGAAAGCTGACATGTTGGGTTGGGACCTTTTTTTTTGATCTGGAAAAGGCATAGCAGTTTCTGCCCTGTTGTTTCTGGTCTGCAGCTTTCGCAATTGAGAGACCAAACTATCTAGCACACTCATGTGAAGTGCCTCTTGCACTCTGTTTTCCAACAGCGGCCTTGACTGTTAATGTGTCATTTCAAGAGAATGGTATTGGCTTCACGAAAAATGTAAGGGGTGTGACAAAATGCCTACACCGCTACACATCTTCCGTGATCTATGCCATGATGCAGCATTCTGCAAACTGGTCCTTCAGGCCCACCACCACTTGAGGTTGCCCACCAGAGCCATCTGAGATGTGCTCAATGGAGGCTTTGCAATCTTCCAAATCCCAACCTGGAGCCACCAGATTTGTAGGGTTCGGGGGGAGGGGCAACCTTAATAACAAACTAGGGCTTTGGCAGTGTGACTTTTAATTATTCACATATTAAATCAAACTTCTTGAGTTGGAGTGGTGTTTTGCTAACATTTCGATGTAATGAACAAATGTGCATATGGCTCGACTGAGGGAAGTAGATGGAGAATATTTAGTAAGGCCAATAGGGCTATTAATAAATAGGGATGAGAAAGCAAGTTCATTTGAAATGCTCATGGATATTTTCCTGTGTAAATGAGCTTGATTCAGTTCCTTGATGAGGGGATGGAGAGGGTGGATGAGGATGGTGCAGTTGACACTATTCACCTGGACTTGGAAAAGGCTTTTGATAAAGTATCTCAATATATCCTTTGTTAGTGAAATTGATAACCATGAGATTTCAAGTGCAGTGCAGATATGAAATTGGTAAAGGAACGGAAACCAGGAAGTAATGGCAAACGGTTGCTTTTCAGCTTAGAGGGAAATATACAGTCATATTTCATAAGGGTTGATATTCAGATCACAATGTCTTTGATGTATATTAATGAACCTGACTAAGGCAGCAAGGATATAATTTCAAGGTTTGCAGGATCATGAAATTCAGAAAAGTAGTAAACAGTAAGGAGAGCTGTAACATAAACAAGCCGGTGAAATGAGCTAATGAAATTTAAAGCAAATGAGCATGCTGTGATGCATTTTTTCCCTCAAAATGCAAGAATTGATGTAATAAATAACACTGGGACAGAAAGGCATCAATGGGTCTTCCTGACATGACTTATTCAGGGTGGAAAGCAGGGAAGCAGCATAGTCATAACCTGCTCCTCCACCAGCACCACCAAATTGCCCTTGGAGGGGGGGCATTAAATACCACCCATAGAGTAGCATTATGATTCTGCGTTCATTAGAAAGTGTTCTTTGTACATCTGTTGTGGTTGTGGTCTCTTGCATAGTGTCTCTCTTTCTTATCCCAGCTGGTCACGCTCTCTTCTGTCTCCTTTCTTGTGCCATCTAGCCACACCACACCACCCACGACTGGAGCTAAACTGTTTTGATGTCAAGTGCCTGTCCAGCACCAGCAAAAATTTAATGGCCTGACTTCAGTGGTCAGCAGTGAATGGCAGGTGCTGTCTGTTCATTACACAATGGTTCCCTGTAGTAACGCTGTACTATAATTGAGTTGATTACCCCAGCCCGAACTCGCAGACTGAGCTGAGGCTCCAGACCTGTAGGTAGGCCCGGGGTCAGCAAAAGGGACGCACGGTGGACTGACGGCAGCCTCTGGAAGAATGTCAGATAGGGAACAGGAGGGACAGAACCCAGGCATCCCCAGGCTCGAGACTGCAGCTCAGATGCAGAGGTCATGGGAGTGACGGCAGCAGAGGCCCTAATCGAGACCCCAAAGCCTGCTACTGAGACCCAGGAACCCATTTCAGAGCCTCCAGATGATGTCAAGCAATAACTGAAGGAGCAACGGAGGAGGAACAAGAAGAAGAGAGAAAGATGAACTTTTGCAGTAAAATCTTGCATTACATTTCAGTACTTCAAGATGACACCAGAGTGTGGCGACACTTTGTGCATAATACGCAAAAATAACACTCTTCACTGTATTCTTATAAATGTGGCAATAAATCCAAATCAAATCGAAAACAAATCCATAGGTATTTGAGATAACAAGGTGTAGAGCTGGATGAACACAGGCCAAGTAGCATCAGAGGAGCAGGAAGGCTGACATTTCGGGTCTAGACACTTCCGAAATGGGGGAGGGGAAGGGGATTCTGGAATAAATAGGAAGGGAGGAGGAGGCAGATAGAAGATGGATAAAGGAGAAGATACGTGGAGAGGAGACAGACAGGTCAAAGAGGCGGAGGTGGAGCCAGTAAAGTTGAGTGTAGGTGGGGAGTTAGGCAGGGGATCGGTCGGTCCAGGGAGGATGGACAGGTCAAGGAGGCGGCGAGGGGCTTGAGGTGGATGGAGTAGTTAGGTGGGAGGACAGGTTAGGGAGGCGGGGATGAGCTGGGATGTGGTCTGGGGAGGGGAGATTTTGAAGCTTGTGAAGTCCACATTGCTACCGTTGGGCTGCAGGGTTCCCAAGCGAAATATGAGATGCTGTTCCTGCAACCTTTGGGTGGCATCGTTGTGGCACTGCAGGAGGCCCAGGATGGACATGTCGCCCAAGGAGTGAGAGGGGGAGTTGAAATGGTTCGCGACTGGAAGGTGCAGGTGTTTGTTGTGAACCGAGCCTAGGTGTTCCACAAAGCGGTCCCCAAGCCTCCGCTTGGTTTCCCGGATGTAGAGGAGGCCACAACGGGAACAGCGGATACAGTATACCACATTGGCAGATGTGCAGGTGAACATCTGTTTGATGTGGAAGGTCTTCTTAGGGCCTGGGTTGGGGGTGAGGGGGGAGGGGGGAGGTGTAGGGGCAGGTGTAGCACTTCCTGTGGTTGCAGGGAAAGGCGCCGGGGGTGGTGGGGCTAGTGGGGAGTGTGGAGCGGACAGGGGAGTCACGGATGGAGTGGTCCCTCCGGAAAGCAGATATGGGTGGGGTGGGGAAAAATGTCTTTGGTAGTGGGGTCAGATTGCAGATGGCGGAAGTGTCGGAGGATAATGCTTTGGATCTGGAGGTTGGTGGGGTGGTATGTGAGGACGAGGGGGATTCTGTTTTGGTTGTTATTGCGGGGAGGGGGTGTGTGGGATGAGTTGCAGGAAATGCAGTAGATCTGCTTGTCGGAGGGACCAGTCTCTCCGTGACTCCCTTTTCCGCTCCACACACCCCACCAGTCCCACCACCCCCGGCACTTTTCCCTGCAACCGCAGGAAGTGAGCCTAATTGCACCTATCTTCTCCTTTATCCATCTTCTATCCACCTCCACCCCCCCCTCCCTTTTTATTTCAGAATCCCCTTCCCCTCCCCCATTTCTGAAGAAGGTTCTAGACCCGAAATGTCAGCTTTCCTGCTCCTCTGATCCTGCTTGGCCTGCCGTGTTCATCCAGCTCTACACCTTATTATCTCAGATTCTCCAGCATCGGCAGTTCCTACTATCTCCATAGACATTTGTATGCTTTTAAGCAGCAACATTCAATCATTTGTACTTAGTATGGTGCCCTCTGCAGGCTGTCTAGAAACTGCAGAAACAGCAAGCAGCAGTGTGCCTGCTCAGGCAGAACTACTGCAGAGTCATAGAGTCATACAGCACGGAAGCAGACCCTTCGGTCCAATCTGTCCACGCCCACCATAATCCCAAACTAAACTAGTCCCACCTGGCTGCTCCTGGCCCATAGCCTTCCAAAACTTTCTTATTCATGTGTCTATCCAACTGTCTTTTAAACGTTGTAATTATAGATTGAAAGATTCCTAGTCAGGCATGCAGAGTGGACAAGTTTGTATGTGAGATCGAGAATGTTAAAATCAGGCATCAATGGACCACTAGCCATAATGAGATGACGAATGGAGGTGAATGGAACTTGGTGTAGGTTAGAATGCTGGGGGAAGTGAAATTTATGAAAAACTGAAAATTTATTAAGAGGAAGATAATATTCAAACCTGGAGGTAACTAAAACATGGCCAAGTGTTTCAACAGAGGAAGAGTTGAGCAATTAAAAGTGACGATGTTTAAAATTTCTTTATTGAGTATCCTGATTTCTTTGCTTAGTAAAGTAGTTATATGCGCACATAGGTTCTGTGTGAAATACTAGACGTTTTTTCATAAGAATTTCAATTGCATTATATTCACACTGACATTTTTGACCCTTTTCATATCAAGTCTCTTCTCAGAGGTTTTCTAAACTTTACTCTGAAATAAGTTTTCCAGTTCACCAACTGTGCAAATAATGTCATGAATCTCACCATCCATCCTGTTGTAAAACTATCACATATTTTTATCTTCAGTTTTGCCGCACATTTACTTATATAATAACTAACGATGTCGGGACTGAGCTTTCCAGCACATTGTAGTGGTAACTTTACTGGAATTACACTGGAAGTTGGGACGTGGATTAATCAGAACTACCATTAGCCTTGTGTAACACAGTGGAGTCTATGCCTGAATGGCAGCTGTGGCCTCACAGTGCTGGGTGTTCTCACATCCTTGCTATCAGAGAGATCCCACGCAAGTTTGGTGGCAATGCTACAGTCCAGGTTTGCTGATCCCGAATGGTGGAAGTGGGTCTCTGGGTTGGTGAGGGAGAGCAGATGGAGATGGTGGAATACAAGCCAAATTTGGGATCTGAATCTCCAAAGAAAAGAGGGTGAGTTTTAAAAAGATGTTGGTGTGGGGGTGTGTGGTAAAAGCATTGATTGTGGTAGGTAACTGACTTGCCTGAGTGGAATGTCCCTACCTTAACCCACCTTTGCACAGCCCAGGAGGTCACACAGCAGATTAGAACCTGCATGTAATGCAGTGGCTCAGATCCTCACCATTCACGTGCCACACAGAGGGAACGTTCCCTTCACCTGTAAACTTTGGATGGAAAAGTAGAAGTGCTGGGAAAACATGCTGATCTTTTCTTTGGGTCCACTGCACAGTTGGGTGCCTCTGTGTAAGGACTGTACATTCTGGGGGTGATTATTTTAGCTAGTCATCAAACAGTAAATATAAAGCTGGTGCGTGTATTTCTTTTCAAGGAGGTCGTTCAGTTTATCTCATTCTCCATCGCATCTTTGGAAACCACCAAGTAGATGCTCAAGTGTAAGCAGTTTGATCAGCAACTATTCACAAGTGAGTATCAGAATCATAAGCTGGTATGTACACTTTGCAGAGATAATTAAATACAGTTGATAAGTACTCTTATTTTGTGTCGTGTTATTAGTGATCTTCTCTTACTCTGATGGCAATCTTCAATTTTTCCTAACATTACAATTACCTACCATGTGTTTGTTAATTTAAGTAAAGCTCTAACATCTTATGTCTACGTTAGCGCACTTTGTGCATTCATAAGAAATAGTAGCAGGAGTAGGCCATTTGGCCCTGTAAGCCTGCCCAGCCATTTGCTGAGATCATGGTTGATCAGCTGCAGGCCTCAACTTTTCTTTTGTGCCAATTCCTCATAGCCCCCAACTCCGTGAAATTTCAAAAATCTATCTAACTTTTCTTCAAATACTTTCAATCTTCTAGCCTCCACAGCCTTCTGGAGTAGAGAACTTCAGAACTCAATACCCTCCAGGAAAAGATATTCCTTCAAACCTCCATAGTAAATGAGTGTCCCATTATTCTTTACCTATGTCAGTACTGAAGATTCGCCCATGGGAAACACCTTTTCAACTTTTACCCAATCAAACCCCCGCACAACGTTTTATGTTTCAAGTATGACCAGCTTCCGTTCTTTTAAATTCCAACTCTAGTGTTTGAACTGTTTTATTTTTCAGAATGTGAGTATTGCTATTTGGCTGCATTTATGTCCTACGTCTTGAGTAGACAATATGATGAAGGGGGACTGAAGGCACATATAGGCCAGATGGTTGATTTCCTTCCCTAAGGGTTATCAGAGAACCAGTTGATAAATTGGGGAATGGTGAAAATAATTTGTACGTTGCTAATAACCATCTTGTAGCCAGTTAGGGCCCATTTGTTCATTTGGATTCAAGGTCTGTTTTCTGAAAAAGTAAGTTATGTTGTAAAGTTACACTAAAGTTGTTTGCTATAACATAACTAATATTCAGATTCCATCTTTGTGTAGGCTCCAGACTGTTTATTGGCTTCAGAAATAAACAACCCGTTGATCGCAGAGCAGCTGGAAACCCTCGATGAGTTACGTGCTGAACTCGATCAGTCTGATATAAAGCAGAGGGAGATGCAAGAGAAGATCCAGCAGATTGAACTGGAGAAGGAACGGTTACAGAGGACAATAGCTTTGAATGAGCAAACTGCAGAAGCTAGGAAGGAATCAGTTGCTCATACCGTGGAAGTAAATCATAGGCTGAATCAGATGTTGGAAGAGTTAAATCGGGACTTCGCAGGCTCTGTTTTTGCTAACGCTACTGTTAAGGAATTTCAAAAATCTTTGCAGATATTTGAAGACAGTTCCAGTGAAAAACAGAAGGAGCTTCAGGGGAAGATTTTGGAGCTAGAAGACTGCACAGCAAAGTTTCAGTCATTAACACAAGAACTGGAAAGGATCACGGCTTCTGAGGAGACAAAAGCTGGCGTTGTTAGTGAGCTTCAGACGAAGCTAACTGCAGCAGAACAGAAGAATGTAGAGCTGCTCGCACGGATAGATGCTATTCTGACTGAAAAAGGGCAACTAACGGCAACCCACTATGATTCAGCACAGAAGATCCATGAGCTTCTTGACAAGCTGAATGACGCTGAGTGGGAGGAAATTGGGTTGCAAAGATTAAACAGTATACAGCAGTCTCAGCTGAACAAGTTAACAAATGATTTAGAATCAAAACAGTCCCTAATAAATGAGCTTGAATTAAAGCTAAAAGAGGCAACTTCAAAGCTTGAGGAGAAGAATGCTATGCTTGCAAAGAAAGATGAAGAGATAGAAAGTACCCTGAATAAATTGAGAGAAATTAAAAGTGTACAAGAAATGGACCCTACAGATCTTGAATCAGGGCAGAAGTCAGTTCAGGAATTGAGAAAAGAGCAAGAAGAAATGCAAATCAAATATGAGGAATTAAAGGTCACTTTAGAGAAACAAGTAAACAATCTTTCCAACCATCTGAAATCCAAAGAATTGGAATTATCTGCTGCTCATAACAAGGCACAGAATCTTCTGGAGAGTCAAAATAAGCTTTTGGGTGAGAAAGAAGATCTTACAAAAAAATTGCAAGGTTTAGAGGAAATACTAGCCAAGTTGAACACTAGGACAGAAGACCTTAATGTTGAATATCAGAAATTGCAAGTTGAGAGTGAGAAACACCAACAGATTGTGCAGAAACATGTTGAAAGAGAGCAAGAATTGGAGAAGACGTGTTTAACTCTTGAAACTGAGATAGATAGATTGAATGCATCAGAGATGCAATTGCAGGGCCAAATAGCAGATGCCACAGTGACAGTGGACGAAAAAGAAACCAAGATAAGGGAAGAAAACAGGCAGTTGAATGAGAAACTGCAAAATGCTCTCAGGCAGGTTAAAAGAGCAGAAACAAAGCTGGAAAAGAATCAGATGGAATTTGATGATCTGAAAGTAGAAAAAAATACTTTGAATGACCGCTTACTAAACCTCCAAGTATGTTGCCAGGCTAAGGAAGAACTGATTTCAGACCTGCAGAATAAATTGGTCGAATCAAAGCAGAATGAAGATGCACTTGTTTCCCTTCTAGATAAGAAGGAAAGTGCTTTGCTTGAAAAGGTTAGCACATTAAAGGTGTTATCGGAAAAGATTGCGGAAAGTCAGGTAGCGATAGAGGCTTTGGAGAGAGAAAAGTTGACTTTTGAGAGTAACTTTAAGCAGCAAACGGTGCTTTCAGAAAGCCTAATGGCTGAGAAAAATGCAATAGTTGAAGCTCAGCTACAAGCAAGAGAGCTTCAGGAGAAAGAAATGCGGGAGTTAAATGCAAAGTTAGTTACTACTAAAAGTCAGCTTGAAATTCAGCAGGCTGAAGTAATGAGGTTACAGGCAGAGAGCGAAGAGTTCAAGCTAAAGCTTAAGCATGCTCTCGAGGAAAAGGAAAATTTATGCAGTAATCTAAACCTTGCAGTATCTTCCAAGGAAGAATACAGAGCCTTGGTTCAAAATCTAAAAGAACAGATACAATCAATTAATCATGATCATGCTGAGAAACTCTTGCTGTTTAAAGAAAAAGAAGTTTCCCTTAAAAAAGAAAGGGAGAAATCAGTGCAGCAGGTAATTGAACTTGAGGAGCAGCTTGTGACTGCTAAAGAAGAATTGGCCCAGCTGAAACAATATATTGAAAAGATAGATGTTGAAAATATGGAGACCAAAGATCTACTCCACAGGACGAACACTGAACTTGCGGAACTTGGTATGCAGATTTGTACACTCAGTGCAGAGAAAGCCGACGCTGAGAAGAAATGTATTATGGTTTCTCAACAACGAACAGCATTTTGTGAGGAGGTCAAAGCAGAACAAAACCAACTAAATCTTAATGTTTCCAAACTCAAGAGTGAGAATGAACAGCTGCTGGAGGAGTTAAGGAGGTCCAAAGAGTCAGAAGCAACTATCATAGAATTGCAGAGAAAGCTAGCACAAGCACAACAGCAAGCAAAGAGCTGCCAGGAAGCTGCAAGAGAAGAATTGTCAGCAGTCAAATTTCAGATGAGTGGAGAGATGATGGATTATCAGAATAAATTAAAGGTGATGACTATGTCCTCTCTTTGTAAATCCAGGGAGTCTGATGTAATGGTTGTAATGTAGTAGAGAGAGAGCTCCTATTTATATCTTAATACTGTTTTAGACACAAACTAAGCTGTGAAGAACATCACGAATTGCAATGAAGAATTTTGAATTTAGCAGGTTTTATAGCCCTGAGTTTCTGTCTAACACCTGTCATTTTACCTGGCTTTGATCATTTTTAATTGAATATTTGCCCTCCGATTTCTGTTGTTTTTATTAATTTGGAAAATGACATATTTATCTTTGTTTTAAAAGGGAAAGCTTTATTTTTAGCACCTCTTTCCTGGACTTCATGTTACCAGTAAAGTACATTATATATCTAGCTTACAAAGATATCGTTGAAGGCTGTTTTGTGGTGCAGTCGTGTTGACCCTATCTCTGGGCCAGAAGGCCTGCATTTAGGTCTTGCCTGCTGCAGAGATCATAGAATCCCTACAGTGCAGGTGATGGGCTGAGTGGCCTCTGAGTATGCACCAATTCTCTGAAGAGCATCCCACTTTATCCCCATAACTCCACATTTACTATAGTTAATGCGCCTAGCCTACACACTACAACTTAATGTGGCCAGTCAGCCGAACGTTTGGACAGTGGGAGGAAACCGGAGCACCCAGAGAAAACCCATGCAGACACGGGAAGAAAGTGCAAATTCCCTGCAGACAGTCACCAAAGACTGGAATCAAACCCAAGTCCTTGGCAATGAGGCAGCAGTGCTAGCCACTGAGTCACCCTTGTGTATTATAACATGTCTGAACAGGTTGACTAAATGTAATTAGACCCAGTTTACAGAGATAATAGGTACTGCAGATGCTGGAGAATCCGAGATAACAAGGTGTGGAGCTGGATGAACACAGCAGGCCAAGCAGCATCATAGGAGCAGGAAAGCTTGACGTTTCGGGCCTAGACCCTTCATCAGGGTCTAGGC
>JAHRHZ010000030.1:29143798-29185006 GCA_024137785.1 Ginglymostoma cirratum
GCCTAGACCCTGATGAAGGGTCTAGGCCCGAAACGTCAAGCTTTCCTGCTCCTATGATGCTGCTTGGCCTGCTGTGTTCACCTAGACCCAGTTTACAGTTTCCTTTGTACTGCTGTTAACCATGTGCTTGGAGATGCATGATAACAGCCTGCTAATTTGGTCTATTCTGCCTGACCATGGGGAAAGCCTTTCTTAGCCTCCCCTACTTTAATTACCTTGCCATTTAATAATTTTGCCAGTGCATTAGTGACCTCTCTATCTGCATGTAATTCCTGATCAGGTTAGCTGTCATTTGTTCTAGCATGAGATGCCAATGATTTTCCTGACCCGAAACATCAACTTTCCTGCTCCTCTGATGCTGCCTGGCCTGCTGTGCTCCTCCAGCTCAACACTGTGTTATCTCTGACTCCAGCATCTGCAGTTCTTACTATCTCTGCCAATGATTTGCATTGCTTTCCTGAATTTTCCATTGGATTAGTGAAATTTGTCATTTCCTAATTAGGATCAAGTTTCATTATAAATGTAATTATTGCATTCACTTGATCAAGGGATATTACTTTAAGTGGAAATAGTAGTCAATTGCAACATCACCAGTATTGATGTGATGCAAAATTTTGATAATGATTCTTTAATTTTGACAGACCGTTAGTGAAGAATTGGGGACTGTGAAAAAGGATCTTACTGAGCGACAAAGCCAAATAACCTCAATGGATAAACAACTCCTCGAAGTTCAGGTGAGTCTAAAATGTACAAATGCTCAAAAATTGAAATGAGTTTTTCAGGATTTTTATTGAGGTAAATCTCAATAATATACCTGCATTTCATCATTACTTAACATTTGTAATTGTTTTTTGATACATTATCATAAAGGATCGCAATCGCAAATTAATGGAAGAAGTGGAACAAAAAGCACAGACAATTGTGGATTCACAGTTATTGAGAAATGAAAAGGAGGAGAAGCTAAAGTCCCTTTCAGAAAACTTGATCAGGTATGACTTTAAAACATGGTAGGAAAATTAATCTCGTCTAATCCATTGCTTTCTGGTTTGTGTTTTGTGTAAAGATTGCTGGAACTTAGTTGCAGATGATTGTAATTAAACCATAAACTGGAGGCAGCTTTCTATTTTCTGCCTCAAGATGTGTACAGTGTTTACTCCATTTCTTTCCGTGCGATGCTGTGAGACATCTGCAAGTCATGCAGGCTAATGTTCTATCTTTATAGCAATTTTAAATACTGCTGAGTTTTGAATATGTACGCTAGTTTATTTGCAACAGTCAATTGATCTGTGATTAACACTGTGAGGAAAGTAACAATTTGAATTTTTAACTTCCTCCAAACTACTTAGTAATGCTGAAAACCAGGAACACCAAATACTTTGTGCTCAGTTCTTTTGGGGTATAAACAAATGTAATACCTTGTTTGACATGTTTATCTTCTTTACGTGGTTAAGACTCACTTCAAATGGGGATTTAGATGTCAAGAAATAGGGCCAGCGATACACTTTCTTCCTTGCCGTCCCTTCCCCAGCCTTGAGAAATTAGTAAACACTGTGAGGTGCTTTGTTCACAGGACAGTACAATGGGCAAATCTGATACAGCGACGAACATAGCAGAGCATATCATTCTATCCAGTCAATAGTACCATTTATCTGAAGGTAAACTAAACTAGAAATGAGTTAGCCTATTAGCAAGATGCTACTGATGTCTTAATCCTTCTGTCAAAAAGACAAGCAAGTCCACGAGGCTCATCTTTCAGATCATAGCATCCAATGCTTAGTTGCATCTAATGTTTTATTGTTAAAATCCCCAGGCATCGCTATTGTTTTACTAAATATCAGGCATACTGTAGGAGATAAGATCTGATTGCAGGGGCAATTAGTGAAGCTGAACATATAAGAACTACCCAGCATCCAAAATAAAATTTGTATAGTTTAATCATTTGCATTGCTTGATGCCACACAACTTGCTGAAATCTAAATATGTTCCATCCGTAGAATTCCTTTGTTCCTTAAGATCTGTAACGCCCTCAAATTTCAATAAAATTCTTCAGCAAGGGTGTTCATAAATTCATGTTGACTCCGTGAGTGCCTTACTACCCAGTAGGAGTTCAGCTTTTATGATGGAAGACTTGGCCCTATTTACCATTGACCAGCAACTGAACTAGACTAGTCATATTAAATACTGTGGCTACAAGAGCAGGTCAGAGGCTGGGAATTCTGCAGCAAGCAACTCACCTTCTGACTCCTCAAAGCTTGTCCACCATCTACAAGACAAAATCAACAGGTGACTTTGTCTAGGTGAATTCAATTCTTCATCACTTGGAAATCTTGATACAGTCCAGGACAAATCAGCCCACGTGACTAGTACCACATCCACAACCAATCACTCCCTCCATGTAGCATCTGAGTATGCCATACACTGCAGAAATTCACCAAGGCTCCTTAGAAAGCATCTTCCAAACCCATGACCACTGCCATCAGAAAAGACAAGGACAGCAGATGCATGAGAATTGTCGCTGGGCCAAAATCCTGGACCTCCCTCCCTAACGGCGTTGTGAGTTTACCTAGAGCGAGTGAAGGAGAGCGGATCAAGAAGGCAGCTCATCATCACTTCCGGAGGGGCAATAGATGTTAGACCAGCCAACGAAACCTAGATCTCCTGAATGAATTTTAAAAATAGTCTCCTTGGCAAACACAAAAAGATCAGCTCATTTAGGGAGTTGTTAATTCTTTTTATATAATATTTTGGATATTTCAATTGCCTATTATTTCCTTTTCTCATCAGCTTATAATTATATTTACAAATAAATACCATGATTTCTATATAAATCTCTTGCCATCCTAGTAAAAACAACTTTAATTTAGTGAATAGTGGGGGGAGGGGAAATCCTCTCTCAAAAATGACAAGTAAGTGATAAGTCAAAATAAATCAGCATTTTAACAATGTCACGAAGAAAGTGAGGTGAGCGCTTAATCAGAGTGTCTTTTTTGTAGGACATTGTTAGAACAAAAATCCTTTGCCTAAGGGACCATTTGAGGCTGACCTCATTGCATCTTGTGAAGGAAAAGTGGATTAAATTCTCAAGTGGAAAAATATATTGAGCTGGGGTTGGAAGTGGGATCAAGGTGCCGGAGTTCATTTTAGGTTGCTCAAGCAAAGAACCGAAACAGGGTAGATGAACCTAGTGGTCTTTTTGTGTTCTCAAGGTCTTTGGCTCTGTCCAAACCTTAGTTTCTATGCTAATTATCCCAACCAGTTTCTTTAAAAGGTGTTAGGCTTGTCCCAGCAGTAGTGCTATTATCCATCAAAGTCATTGGAGCCAGCCTGTCTCCAAAGACTTGAACCTATAATTGACATAGGTACCTCAGTGTAGCACTGAGGGACTGCTGCGCTGTTGGAAGCAATGTCTCTGGAATGAAATGTTAGATCGAGGCCTCATCCACACTCTGAAGATCATAAAACGCTGTTTAAGGAAGAGAAGTGGAGATGTGCCCAGTAAATTGGCCATTATTTATAGGACAGTATGAAAATAGTGAGTCATTTGGTCATTATTGCCCCACACCTTGATGGCTGAATGAATTATAAAAAATGTTATACACACATTCCCTTGCGAAACTCATTTTCCCTTTCATCCACTTTTCCAAACTTGTAACTACTGTCACAATTGTGTAATGTCCTGAGAGATAAAATAAAACGGGGCCAATTATAGAAAAGATACACTGTAAAATTACTCTCTGACCCGCCTCAGGTGATCACATGGGCCAAGAATTGCCTTTTGTTCATTAAGAGGTAAATAAGTATATGAGGTAATCAGTGTTGCTTAAACAAATGTCCTGGATATTATCACACTGTGGTTTGTGAAACTTTGATGTGTTCAAATTGCCTGCCTTATTTCCTACAGCAAAATAGTGACTATAATTCACTGTAATCGACTGTAAAGCTCTTTGAGACACCTTGAGATTTTGAAAGGTACTATCCTAATGATCTTGGAGATAGCAAGAACTGCAGATGTTGGAGTCTGCAATAACACAGTATGAATCTGGAGGAACACAGCAGGCCAGGCAGCATCAGAGGAACAGGAAAGCTGATGTTTCGAGTCGGGACCCTCCCTCAGAAAGGTCCTGACCCGAAACATTGACTTTCCTGCTCCTCTGATGCTAACTGGCCTTCTGTATTCCTCCAACTCCATACTGTGTTGTCTCTATCTGAATGAAAGCCTTTTTTCTTTCATCTCCATATCACTGCACCATGTTACCCACAACTCTTACAGGAATGTTCTCAAACTTAATATTAAGTCACAAATGGAGATGTTATGGATAAATAACTAAAAGGTTGGTCAAAGAGAGAAGCTTAAAAAAAAAAAAGAGCTTCAGAAGAAGGCACAAGTCGAGCAAGGAAAATCATTTAATGAAATCAATTCATGATGCCTACAGAAAGAAAGCTTGCATTTGTTCTTTGGGGACAGCTAGTAAACTTATAGCCTGAGGAGTTATGGCATTATGCACAATACATTTACTAGACTATACTTTGTATTTAATAACTTTAGTAGTGAGTAAACTCCAATGAAATTGCTTTTGGGTTTAAACGTTGTTTAATACATTGGATGTCCTCAGGCTTCATAGAGTTACTGGTGGCTGCAGTTTGCTGTTAAGTTACTGAAACATATTTTTTTCAATAGTACTCAGCAGGAATTGGAAGATGTAAAAAAGGAGCTTGAAGATTATAAACAACACCTCGAGAGGACACAAGAAGAGACTGAGAGAAATGAACAAAAATTTGTGGCTGAATTAGCTGACTTGAACAGAACTAGAGAGTTTTTGGAAGAGCGCTTAATCGAACTTATTAAGTATGATGCAACAATCAATAAATCTTTCTTTTCCAATAGTTAAATATTATTTCAAATATTTTTACAAGGTACTTTAGGTCTAACAATCTTTGATTATTTACTTCATTGATATACATTTCATGCAATTTAGGATTCGGATTTACTGCTTTTCATTGAAAGGAGCAGCATATCTAGGATACTACATTCTGAAATCTGCCCTTAGTTTTTTTTTTCTAATCGGAACAATTATTACCAGTTCCCTATAAGCAATTGATGTTTATAATTTTCAAGATTGCATTCTAATATAAATTAGCGCTATTCTACCTTGGGCTTGATTTTACAATCAGCAATGTGGCTCAAAGCTGACTTCAAGGTAAACGGTCCACAAAAATCTTATGATTCCTGCTGTGTAGATTTCCTCTTTCCTGACTCAGTTTGAATCTGACACTAAATTGAAGGAAGGCTGCAACATTGGACCTGCTCTTAGGAAACCAGGTCAGTCAAGTGACTGAACTGTCAGTCAGAGAGCACTTTGTGTTCAGTGACTATGACTCTCTTAGTTTTCATATAGTTATGAAAAAGACAGGACAGGTCCACAGGTTAGGGTGCTGAACTGGAGCAGGGCCAATTTTGGGGCCATTAGGCAGGATCTAGCAGAGGTCAACTGGGTGAGTCTGTTTGAAGGAAAAGGAATGACTGGCAAATGGGAGACTTTTAAAAGTGTGATGTCAAGAGTCCAGGGACAGTATGTCTCTATTACGGTGAAGGGAAAAGCTGGCAGGTTTAGGGATCCGTGGCTGACGAGAGATATTGAGGTTCTGGTCAGGAAAAAGAGGAAGGCATACATTGGGTTTAAGCTATCAGGCTTAAGTGAGTCCCTAGATGACTGTAAAAAGTGTAGGAGCACACTTAAGAGGGAAATTAGAAGAGCAAAAAGCAGGTATGAGATGGATCTGGCAGTTAAGCTTAAAGATAATCCCAAGAGGTTCTATAGCTATATTAAGAATAAAAAGGTGGCTAGGGAGAGAATAGATCCCCTTAAAGATCAGCATGGCCATCTATATGGAGCCACAGGAGATGGGGCAGATTTTTAATGAACATTTCTCCTCAGTGTTTACTGAGGAGAGAATCATGGATGCTAAGGAAATAAGGGAAACAAGTAGGGATATTTTGGACCACGTACATATTACCAGAGAGCAGATGTTTGTAGCCTTGGATCGATTTTAAGGTGAATAAATCCCCTGAGCCAGACCAAGTCCATCCTCAAACATTGTGGGAGGCTAGAGAAGAAATTTCAGAGGCCCCTGCAGTGCTTTTTGCTTCACCTTTAGCCACCCTCCATTCTTCCAGAACTTCACCAGTGGCTAATGTTGTTCCATTGTTTAAGAAAGTTCGCAAAGATAATCCAGGGAACTACAGGCCGGTGAGCCTGACAGCAGACGTAGGCAAGTTATTGGGGAGGATACTGAGGGACAGGATCAACCAACATTTGGATAGTCAGCGTGGAATTGTACGTGGGAAATCATGTCTGACAATTCTTTTAAAGTCTTTCAAAGAGGTAACTGAGAGGATCGATGAGGGTAGGGCAGTGGATGTTGTCTATATGGACTTTAGTAAGGCCTTTGACAAAGTCCTGTGTGGCAGGCTAGTCATGAAGGTTAGAAGTTGTGTGGGATCCAGGGAGACCTAACTAATTAGATTTAAAATTGGCTCGATGGTAGGAAGCAGAAAGTGATGCTTGAATGTTTTTCTCAGACTGGAGGCCTATGACTAGTGGTGTGCTGCAGGGGTCAGTGCTGGGACATTTGTTATTTGTTATTTACATAAATGATCTGGATATGAATGTACAAAGCATGATTGGTAAGTTTGATGATACAAAATTAGGAGGTATCATTGATAGCAAGGAAGGTTATCAAAAATTAACAGCGGGATCTTGATCAGATGTGGAAATGGGCTAAGGATTGGCAAATGCAGTTCAATACAGATAAGTGTGAGGTGTTGCACTTTGGAAAGTCAAACCAAGGTAGGACTTATGCTGTAAATGGTAGGGTCCTGAGGGGTGTTGTGGAACAGACGGACCTAGGAGTACAAGTACGTAGTTCACTGAAAGCGGCATCACAGGCGGACAGGATGGTGAAGAACGCGTTTAGCATGCTGGCCTTCATCAGTTGAGGCATTGAGTGTGGGAGTTGGGACGTCTTGTTACAGTTGTATAAGTCATTGGTGAGGCCGCACTGGAAGTATTGTATACCGTTTGGTCACCCAGTTATAGGAAAGACATACTTAGACTGGAGAATATGCAAAGAAGATTTATGAGGATGTTGCCAGGACTAGTAGGCCTGAGTTGTAGAGAGTGGTTTGCCAGGATAGGACTTTATTCCTTGGAATGTAGGAGAATGAGGGTTGACCTTATTGAGGTGTATAAAATCATGAGGGGCATAGATAGGATGAATGTATATATTCTTCTTCCCAGGGATGGGAAATTGAAAACTAGAGGGCATAGGTTTAAGGTGAGGGGGGAATAGATTTAAGAAGGACCTGAGGGGCAATTTCTTCACGGAGAGAGTGGTGCATTTATGGAATGGGCTGCCAGAGAAAGTGGTCAAGGCAGGTACAATAGCAACATTTAAAAAACACTTGGATAGGTACATGGTTGGGAAGGATTTAGAGGGATATGGATCAAATGTGGGCATTTGGAGCTGGTTGAGTGTGCACCATGAACCAGTTTGGGCTGAAGAGCCTGTTTCCATGCTTTATTACTCTATGGCCCTATGGAGAAATCTCCAGAAGCTCAGCAGCAGTAAAGTCATGGCAGGACAAACTGGGCCTGTATTCTCTAGAGTTTCATAAAATGAGAGGTTGACAGGATAGATGAAGGGAAGATGTTTCCATGGTTTGTGAGTCTAGGGTCGTAGAGTTGTACAACATGAAAACAGACCCTTCAGTCCAACTCATCCATGCTGACCAGATAACCTAAATAAATCTAGTCCCGTTTCCCAGCATTCGGACCATATCCCACTAAACCCTTCCTATTCATGTACCCATCCAGATGCCTTTTAAATGTTGTAATTTTACCAGCCTCCACTATGTCCTCTGGCAGCTCATTCCATACACACACCACCCTCTGTGTGAAAAGTTGCCCTTTAGGTCTCTTTTAAATCTTTCCCCTCTCACCTTACACCTGTGTCTTTCAGTTTTGGACTTCCCAGCCTGGGAAAAAGACCCTATCCATGCCTCTCATGATCTTATAAACCTCTATAAAAGTCACCCTTCAGCCTCTGGTACTCCAGGGAGTATAGCCTCAGCCTGTTCAGCCTCCCCCTGCAGCTCCAACCCCGGCAACATCCTTGCAAATATTTTGTGAATCCTTTCAAGTTTAACAACATCTTTCCTATATCAGGCAGACCTGAATTGAACACAGTAGAACATAGAGCATAGGAAAAATGGCCTGACCAATGTCCTATACAGCCACAACATGACCTCCCAACTCCTATACTCAATGTACTGACCAATATAGGGAAGCAAACGAAATGCTGCCTTCACTATCCTGTCTACCTGCGACTCCACTTTCAAGGAACTAGGAACCTATGTCTTGCTCTTTTGTCTCACGCACACGCGCGCACACATAAATCTATGGATGAACTTGTGTTTACAGATATGTTCTATTTTGTTCAAAAAGCATACAATTTATAGACAGTCAGTAAATGTGGCATTTTATAAATTCCTACTTTAGAAATAAAACCAATCTGACTTCAAACCAAAACACAAACAGATTCTAAACAAGACCTGACACCTAAACATACATTGTCTGACTACTTCTTTACACTGATAAATCCTTTAGTTCTCTCAGGACCGTGACTTGAAAGGAATTTGGGGATTAACATATACATATTAATCAATTAAAACCTTCTAATTGATTAAGGATTTAACAGCATCTTAGGTTTGTTTAATATATCCTCATCAGTGCTGTGACCCTTTTGATCTTTTACTTATAAATTCTGGGTCTGGTATTATCTCTCTCACTACCACCTGAAGAAGGAGTGGGGTTCCGAAAGGTTGTGTTTTCAAAAAACCTGTTGGACTCTAACCTGGTGTCATGTGATTTCTGACCTTGTTCACCCCAGTCCAACATTGGCACCTCTGCATGATCATTACATTTTAATTAAAAGTTTATAAAAACAGTGATTCTTTTTAATCTTCTGATTTTTTGGCTGTAAAAATAACTCAATTTGATTGATTGCTTACCCTGGTTAATGACATTACCGCTATTGGCCTTTAATTCGGTTCCAGATTCAAATTGACATCCAGAAAGTGAAATCTGTGCCTTCTAGGATACAGATTCTTTCTAGACAGCCAGTGAAAGCCACATCAGCAATATGCATGTTTCTTTGGCCATAATACATTTTGCAAATTGTTTATTTGTTTTCATTTCTCAGAGATAAGGATGCCCTGTGGCAAAAAACTGATGCATTGGAATTTGAACAGAAACTCCGTGCAGAAACTCGATGGCTTGGTGACAAGGAGGTTAACCACTGCCTGGACTGCCAAAGTCAGTTTACATGGTGGTTACGTCGACATCACTGCAGGTAAGTCTTTAATGTTTAATAAGATTTAAATAGCTTTCAGTGGCTTGACATAAAGAAAACTACTTGGGATTTTTTGGCTTTTTCTCTCAATGTTCACGTAGGTAAGTGCAGAAGTGTAAAACCCCGACTACCGTTTTCAAATGAGATTATTGACCCCTTTTTACAATAAGTGAATGGAAAATCTAGCTCAAGTTGCTTCCTATGTCATGTAGCACTTATCAGAAGATCATTCAACAGTAGAATTTGTACATAATTAACTGCTACAGCATTTATTTATGTAATATTTTCTGATGTTTTGGGGGAATTTATTGAGACTTCATGTAAAACCCCAATAGGAGAAAAACATGTATTTCATGAGATTTTATATTAATTCAATTAATGCTGTTGTTTTTCTATTAATAACCATATTACTGAGGCTTGCGTCATAGATACTTATGTTAGTCTTATCCATGTTGCAAAGATCCACATTGCAATGTTCACAATAATGCGCTTAGCATCATAAAATAGTAATACATAGAACTTAAAGTACGTTAACAACCCTATCAGTCAGCTCAAAGGGTCTGTGCTGTTACTTAAGAACCACATCCCATTTCTGTAGTGACAGCTTGGTTATATTTCAAAGAACAAAGAAAATTACAGCACAGGAGCAGGTGCTTTGGCCCTCCGAGCCTGCGCCGATCCAGATCCTCTATCTAAATCTGTCGCCTATTTTCCAAGGATCTGTATCTCTCTGCTCCCTGCCCATTCATGTATCTCTCTAGACGCTATCGTGCCTGCCTCTACCACCTCCACTGTCAACACGTTCCAGGCACCTACCACCCACTGCATAAAGAACTTTCCACGCCTATCTCCCTTAAACTTTTCCCCTCTCACCTTGAAATCGTGACCCCTAGTAATTGAGTCCCCCACTCTGGGGGGAAATAGCTTCTTGCTATGCACCCTGTCTATACCTGTCATGATTTTGTAGACCTCAGTCAGGTCCCCCCTCAACCTCCATCTTTCTAATGTAAATAATCCTAATCTACTCAACCTCTCTTCATAGCTAGCACCCTCCCTACCAGGCAACATCCTGGTGAACCTCCTGTTCACCCTATCCAAAGCATCCACATCCTTTTGGTAATGTGGCGACCAGAAATGTACACAGTATTCCAAATGTGGTCGAACCAAAGTCCTATACAACTGCAACATGACCTGCCAACTCTTGTACTCAATACCCTGTCTGATGAATGAATGAAAGCATGCCGTATGCCTTCTTGACCACTCTGTCGACCTGCGTTGCCACCTTCAGGGTACAATGGACCTGAACACCCAGATCTCTCTGTGCATCAACGATCCCCGGGGCTTTTCCATTTACTGTATAGTGCGCTCTTGAATTGGATCTTCCAAAATGCATCACCTCACATTTGCCTGGATTGAACTCCATCTGCCATTTCTCCACCCAACTCTCCAATCTATCTATACTCTGCTGCATTCTCCGACAGTCCCCTTCACTACCTGCTACTCCACCAATCTTAGTTTCATCTGTAAACTTGCTAATCAGACCATCTATACCTTCCTCCAGATCATTTATGTATATCACAAACAACAGTGGTCCCAACATGGATCCCCGTGGAACACTACTGGTCACAGGTCTCCATTTTGAGAAACTCCCTTCCACTACAACTCTGTCTCAATTTCAATCCATGTTTCAATCCAATTCAACCCAACATCAGACTTGCGTAAGTGCCACCCAAATCAGTAAATACTGCTTTTACACCAAATACCCTCATGAATGTATTGCAGTACCCATGTCAGCGGTGTTTCTAATCACAGTGGTAATGGTTTTTTTCATGTCACAGTATTTAAATGTGTTGCCAATGTGGAAATGCATACATCGTATTATCCTGATTAATATTCATTATTATACCTTGGTTATTGATACAAATGTTATTCATATGCTTTAGATATTCTGCTGTCTGAATCAGAAGATTAGCCCCAGAACCTGAACATGTCATCTGTGCTTACATTTATGTGCTGCACTGAGGATGCATTACATTGGAAGTATAGGTTGTGAGATTGGACAATACCTGAAAACAGGGGCAGGGATTATGATGCACAGTTAACCCTCACCTGTACCTTCTGAAACAGGGAGCAGGCACACTTTATTCTGCCTGCTAATTCCAATGATTACAGTGTGTAACGAGTAACATATGAAGTTAGTGGCTGTACAACTGAGCAGGGTTTGCAAATTCATGAAAGGCTAGATCGAGTTCAAACTAATCTGCATTCCTCAAACCAGTCTGCATCTTTTAATGGGCAGGTGCATTTTGACTGAAACATGTGTTGAAAGTCATTCTAAACATGGATTTGACCAGGGAAAGACACAAGAATAGCACAACACAGCACAGTACAGGCTCCAGGATTTTCTGAAGTGGAACTGCAGGTGGAGAGGAGGAGTGATGTTACCTGACCAGAGGAGGCCCTCCAGACACCCTTCAGTAGGCGTGCGGGCCAGATAGATGAAAGATTGTTGCGAGGACTCAGGCCCTGTGGACCTGGATGCAGCAGCGGAAAAGAAGTTTAATTACCTCGCAGGAGTGGAAAAATAAATCGGATAGCTTCAAATGCCATATCCACCAACTGAATCACTAATTGCTTAATGCACCACAGCCCCATCTTTCACCTACGAGCAATCTCTATCTATCCGAACTTCAACTTAACATTCATTGCTACATCTGACCCTTACACAATTAGCGCTGCAGCAAGCCTTGTTTCCACATGCAGTTGCTTGCACACTGTACCAATAGTCAACCGTGACAACCACGTCACTCATGCACTGTGCTCACTGACCCTTCCTTGTTTCTTGCAGGATAAGGTGTCGCATATCCAGAGGAAGCAGCACTCAATATATGAGGGACAGGAACATCTGTAAGTCCTTACCCCATTCGGGTGATGTACTTGCCGTGACTAAGACTCTAACCAACAGAGGGTCTGAACCCAACACAGATGATGATGCCTTTAAACCTGTCAATTCAGAGACCCTCTCCTTCATCTCACTTCTCCTGTCATCCCACAATCTCTTCCGATTTATAAGCTACAGACCATGGAAGTTTGCATTACTTGCCTTCTACCACAATCCGAACCAGAGCCGCCTTCCTTTCAAATATACCAGAACTACATCTAAAGCAGTTGTGGAGAAGCAGGAAGATAGGAGAAAGAAATACCATCACTTGCTCTTACACCTGCATTCATTACTCAGATACTGGCGTGTGTTTTAGAGGATAGCTTAGTGGTGCACGTTCTGATGCACTAGTCATGAATGACCTGCTACTAGAGCTACAGCATAGGCTCTAGCGCCCTGATGGGCTCCAGATAATCTAGACAAGGATTTCAATGGTGTAGCCTGCACAAGAAGACTGACAGGCATGCAGAATGAAACACTCACTGAAATGGTGCTCATGTTGCAGGCAGTGTTTCAGATGTTAAAAAGGACTCAGTAATGTGAAAAACTGACCGCCACCAAACTGAATTCCACAGCCGCAGCCTTTGGCCAGACTTCAGTTAACCCACCAGCTGGTGTATTCCCACCAGCATATTTCTGAAAGCCATAGGAACTCTAAACATCAACACCCACATTATTGATAACCACTTCAGTAACAATGACATCACACACACTTCTAATTGAAACATCCTCATTGTACCATTCACATTCCCACAGGAGTCACGCCCACATCCCATTAGCTATATCCTAATGACCACATCAATAACATGTTTCTCATGATATCCACATCATGTTCTGTTAATGACATCCACTTTAGTGAAGTACCCAAGAAAAGACACTGGATTTCAATGCTCCCATTGTCTTAATTCCCAAAACAGGAATCATATTAGTATTAATATTTTGGGTCCAGTGGCCCTTCCTTTGAGGATCCCAGTTCTCTGATTTTTTTTTTTTTTTCTTCATATATGCTGCCAGACCTGCTGAGCTTTTCCAGCAGCCTCTGTTTTTGTTCCTGATTTGCAACATCCGCAGTTCTTTCAGCTTTTATCATATTAGTATTCCCATGTCACAATGGTAGCGACCTCCTCCATAGCAATTACTATATTGTTACATTCCAAAAGACACATCAATGATAACTTGGATTACAAACTTTCCTGCACATGGATTTTAATTGCTGATTTTTCTATGTCTGCTTTCTTTTCTTTAGGTGCTAAGTCTTTATTTTTAGCATGAGGGACAAATCGGGGCAATGTTTGAAGTTCAGACACTAAGAAAATTAACTAGAATATCACAACATAATCATTATAAAAATTTGTTCCAATGGAGAGAAATTTTCAGGGACATAAAGCATTTTAGGAGTGAAAAACATTCTTAATATGTGTAAATGAAACACACACTCTGAAATATTGATGTCTGAATGTTATGCTTTGCTCAAATGGGCATATCACCAGCATAGTGTTATTCAATTAGTGTTTAAGTCTGATAGAAACATAAAACAGGTGATGCTAAAAGCTTAATTTTGGAGCTGAATTGTTATGTTGCAGTTGTTATCTGCAGTTTGTTGATTTTTTTTTAAAGAGCTTTACGCCTTAACAAGTCTGTTGGTACAATTCGTTTTTTCTGCTTTCCTCAAGATGTCATTGTTCCATACAATAATTGTCTTAAATGGGCAAGTCATGATGCACATTTGCACATTTTGAAACGCAGTGTTTTATCTCCATTCTGAAAATCCTCTTACTTTGCTTAATTGAGTCACCTGAATGTTGATAAGTGATGTACTTCACACTTGTGCTTGAATGACTATTGCTCAGCATGCTGCTTGCATTATTGCATTTTCTAGCGTATGAATTAGGAGTAGAAGTAGACATTTAGCTCTTCAAGCCTGCTCGTCCATTCATTAAGGTCATTTTTATGTTCCGAATTCCACATTTCCGTCCACCCATCCATCCTAAAAGAGTGACCCTATGCTTTAAAACTGTGCTTCTGGTTCCAGGCAAACCCACGAAAATAAATATCTTTTCTATATCCACCTTATCAAGACCATTCTTCTAAACTTAAATGAAATTACTCCTCGCTCTCTTGTGATAACAAGCCTAGCCTGTCCAATCTTTCATCATAAAACAACCCGCTTATTCCACTGTCAAGCACCTACTTCCTCCTGACCCACATCTTATAAGACCCTGGGATGAAATCCATCAGGACCTAGGGACTTGTCAACTAGTAGCTCTATTAGTTTGCTCAGTGCTGCTTCCCTGGTATTATCACCAATGCTGTCTCTCTGCCTCCTGATTGAGATGTATGACTGGGATGTCATTTGTGCCCTCTACAGTGAAAACAGAAGCAAAATATTTATTCATTACATCTGCTATTCTTTATTATCTATTAACTCCCCATTCTCACCCTCTAAAGGAACAACACTCACTTTACTGTTTTCCTTTTTAGGCACTTAGTGAAAATGTTGGTATCATTTTTACATTTGTAGCTAGCTTTCTTTCATGCTGTAATTTATTTGTCCTGATTTAATGTTTCAATCATTCTCTGCCCTTCTTCAAATTCTGACCAGTTGTCTGACCAGCAACTCATCTTTGTGCAATTATATGCTTTCCCCTTAGGTTTATGGCTCTCTTTAATTTCTTTAATTAAGCATAGATGGTTAATTCATAGATGGTAAATCAAATCCTCCCCTTAGAATTATATATGTAGAAGGATTGTATTTATTCTGAAATATACCTTTTAAATGCCTGCCACTGTTTTTCTACTGATCTATATCCCAGTTCTCTTCAGCTAGCTTAGCCTTCCTGCCCACACAGTTTTCGCTTTTTAATCTCAAAATACTTGTCTTAGATCCACTCTTTCCCTTTCAAACGTGGATGTAAATTCAATCATGTTGTTATAATCACTGCTATCTAGAAATGCCTTTATTCTGAGTTCATTAGTTTCTTCATTTTCCCCGCTGTGTAAAATCTCCTCTAAGTTATTTAATACCTTGGGTCACGTTGCCTCTCTTAAGGTGCTGGATGTCAGTTCTTGGAAATGCGTACATTGTATTAGTATCATCATCATGTCTGTTTTGTGTGTTATCACTGCAGTGTGTGAGAAAATGTTACTGACTCTACACAGGTACATTTTGGTATCATTAAGACCAATGAGAATCAATTTATTTGCAGATCAAAAATCAGATGTTCTTTCCCCTGAACATCCTGGAAAAATCTGAGAATTTGTATCAATGGAGATTTGCTCTGAAAAATATCTGAAAAGTCAGTCATCATTTATAAAAGTTATGGGAGGTAAATAGGTAACTTTTGAGTCATTCACATTACATGATTGAAGTTACATGGGCAAGGGTAATATGTTTTGAAGCAAACTAACTGGGCTTTTAACATTAACCTACAGTCTTCAGTCATTTTTCTACTGCATTCTCACGCTTTACCAAACAATCAAATTCGATATTACAAGTTGTTTTATCACCATGTAAAATCCTAAAATCATCTTTGTTCATCGTACCTGAATTACGTTCTTTGAAGACACTGAACTCCATCTGAAACTACAAAGATGATTTTACCAGTGATCTGTACAAGATTAGACTAGTTTACTTAGCAAGTAGGTTCAGTACTGATATCCTGTACCTCACATTAACAATACATGTTACAGCAACTGAAGGAAAACAAAAACTCCACATCAAAATAATTTTCTAGTGATGCATGTGCTGGTGATACCCACAGAGGTAAAGCCTTTTCCAAAATGGTTAAATTTACAAGATTCAAATCTGTACAAACCACATTACTGATTCTTTTGTCAGATTTTGATATAATTAACACCACATTATTTGCAACCCAGATTAAAATTGAAAATTAGCGAGCTACAATTAATGATACCACATCCTTAACAAATACAATCAGAATTCTGACTTAATGATGTGATTCAAGCTCACTTTTTTTATACGCATAGTATAGTGTGGCACATAAACACAATTTAAAGATTTCAAACACTCTGGAAAGCTATGGAGACATATGATGTAAGTGGGTGAGGGCATAGGGTATCAGATGAATATGTGGGGGTTAGGATGTCAGTTAGATAGGGATGAAAGCTTAGTGGGCAATGAGGAGTGCGTCAGGCAGGAAGAGTGGCAAGTGGTTGATGGTATATGAGTGAGAGGTTAAGGAGGCAAGTAAATGGGTGGGGTGTGGTAAGATGGCCATGTGGGTGGGCGAGTAAAATGGCAGGTAAGTGGGTAGGGTGGCACATGGATTATTGAGGCGGTAGGATTGCAGGTGTGTAGAATGACGGCAGCTGGGTAAGGACGTAGGGATGGACCGGGGATAGGGTGGAGTCTTGGAGAGAGGAGTTGTGGGTTGGAGGAGAAAAGGTCAGAAGGCTGGGGAGAGTCAGTTGTCCAGGGATGTGGGTGGAGTGCCTTTTTTTTTTTAATGTACTCATTCACAGGCCGAGGGCATTGCTGGCTAGGCCAGCATTTATTACCCACCCCTAATTCCCCAGAGAGCAGTTAAAAGTCAACCACAATGCTATGGAGGTCGGGACACTCATGTATGCCAAACCAGGGAAGGATAACGGTTACTTCCCTAAAAGACATTAGTGAACCAGATGGGTTTTTCCGACAATCGTTTTGAATTCAATTTCCACCATCTATCGTGCAGGATTCATACCTGGGTCTCTTGGATTAACAGTCCAACAGTAATACCACTTGGCAATCACCTCCCCTAAAGTGTGGTGGGGTGTTCAGTTGTTACTCGGGGAGGTGTGGTTGTTTTTACAGTTACCTTGGAGTTGGAGAAGATTTTAATCCTCCGGTGTTTCCTGGCACCTTCCCTATCCAGATAAGTAAGTTGGAACTTTCTAAAATCTCCCAATCTGACTCTGACCCAGCTGATCATTAGTTGTATATTTGTAGATGATAGTGCGTTGTGTAGGTGGGAACAAAAGGTTATAAAGAGACAGAAATTCTTCTGTGAATGGGATATCTGTGGAGTTTAATGTGTGAGATCATCCACTTTGTATCCTTAAGAAGAAGATTTCCTGATAATGAGTAGTTAGAAACTGGTGAAGCAAATGGGTGTCCAGGATACAAATCACAAAAATCCAGCACACAAGTACCAAACATAATCAAGGATTCCTGAAATGTTGACCACTATTACAGGAAAAGAACTGTGAAGAATTTATGCTGCAGTTTCTCCGAGCCCATTTGAAATGTTGCAATCAGTCATGGAGAGGCACTACACATTACAAAAGTTGATTTTTATAGCATTTTTGTACCAGAACAGTAACAGCTCCATTGGTTAAATTACAAGGAAAAGTTGCATTAACTTGCATACATTCCCGTGGATTCAGAATGATGCTGGGTAATCTAATTGAGGTACTATCTTAAATTATGAAATGACCCATTGAGACAGATCTGGAAGGATAATCTTAAAAATCAGAGCTCAGCCGTTGGGGAATGAAACCAAGAGGAAATGTTTCACGTGAAAGATCGTAGAACTGGGGAGGCCTCTCAGAGGGTGTAATTGCTAATTCTGTTGAAATTTTCGAGTCTGAAATTGTTAAGATTTTGTTGGGTAAGGATTTCAAAGGGCATAGGAGCAAAGTAGGTCATTTGTCCCATTGAGTCTGTGCTGGCATTCAGATGAGATTGTGGCTGATTTCATAACCCTCAGTTCTACTTTTCTATCTTATCCCCATAATCCTTGATTCCCTTAATGCTTAGAAATCTGTTTATCTCAGCCTTGAATATTCTTAATGATCCAGCCTCAACTGTCCTCTGCAGTAAAGAATTCCACACATTAACAACCCGCTGAGCGAGACCCTTCTCTATGCTCTCAGGTCCTCTAACAACCTGTCTGCATCCACCCTGTCAAACCCCCTATAAATCTTACAAATTCAATAGGGTCTGCTCTCATTCTTTTAAATTCCAATGCATATGAACCCAACCTACTGAACCTTTCTGATAAGAAAAGCCTTTCATACCCAGGATTAACCCAGTAAACCTTCGCTGGACTGCATCCAATGTCAGTATGTCTTAGATAACAATTCCAAAACTCTTCACAGTACTCCACATGTGGTTTGATGAGTGCCTTGTAGTTTTCGCCAGGCCTCCCTATTTTTAAACTCAATTCCCTTAGAAATGAAAGCCAAAATTCTCTTTGTCTTCCCTATTAATTCACTGAATTTAAGTGATAGCTTTATGCGATTTGCATGTGAAGACCCCCAAACCCCTCTCAGCTGCAAATTTCAGCTTCTTTCACCATTTAAATAGTATTCAACTCATCCTCCTATCCCTCTCTTTTTAGTATCTCCCCCTGCCGCTGCCTCCTTGTCCAAATACATCCCTGGCTTTTTAAACAGTCTATGCAGATATTTAGCATTGAGGCAGATGTGAAGTTCAGATCTGAAACTGTTTCTTAAGAGCCCTCTGCGAGCTGTGGACTGGTGTCATTTGTGAGTGAGCGGAAGCCACATCAGCTGCCAGTAGCAGTGAAGTGCTGGCAAGAGTGGACCCATGAATAAAAACTGCCTGAAGACAGGAACCAGATGAGCAGACAAAAAATAAAGCTAAAGAACTGCGAATGCTGGAAATCAGAAACAAAAGTACAAATTGCTGGCAAGACTCAGCATGTCTGGCAGCATCTGTGGAGAGAAAGCAGAGTTAACTTTTTGGGTACAGTTCTAAAGAAGGGTCACTCGAGGTAATTATCAGAAGAAGGAAAATAAAACAATAATCATTGATCCTGATAAAAAGGAGTCAAACAATATCTGATTGACATGGACGAGTTGGATCAAAGAATCTGTTTCTGTGCTGTATAACTGTGATTCTCTCACTCTTTTATTTTAAGGCTGGTCATTTCACATATATTGTAATTAGGAGGTTGGTTAGCTCGATTGTCTGGAAAACTGATTGGTGATGCAGAGCCATGCCAAGGTACAAGTTCATTTCCAGTGCAGGCTGAGGTCACTATAAAGGCCCCACATTCTTGACCTCATTCTTCAGCTGTGGGGTGTGGTGACCTTCAGGTTAAACCACCACCAGTCATCTCTATCTAAAGAGAGAACAGCTCTGTGGTCCTGTGGGACTGTGGTGGCTTTACAGTCGTCTGGGTAAAAATACTGCTTATCTCAGTTGTACCTTGAGGCTATAGTGGGTATTCTTTTCTAATTAGGGATTTCTTTTAGAAGCAATTTCTAGTTCCTAAAGAGGATCCTTGGAATTGGACTTGGTTTAATCCATCTACATTTTCCAGTACAGTTTCCTTTGACTGTTTATCTTCTGTAATGGGTCTTCTGCGTACTCCTGAGATACTCCTATAGACCTGCTGTCACCTTCTTTTAAAAACTGATCCAGCTACTTACTAACCGACTCCATCATTACCTCATTCTTGAGTTCAACTTGAAGCATTTATTTCGAAGGGTAGAATCTTCCCAGCCCCTGAATGGTATGGGCCACGGTGAGAAATTTGGGAAAAATAGGTGAGACGTCCAGCGAGAGTGTTCCCAATGTTGAGATAAAGTCCCATTTTCCAAGCAAGTGTTGGACTCAAGATTCTCACACATGAGCGGAGAGAGGCCTGTTTACGTGGATTTGTGCTCATTATCAACCTCCTTTACTATCTAAACTCACCTCATTGACGTGGTTTACTATACTCTCATCCACCAGATAGAAACGTGACACCAAGAATTCCCAATGTGAAACTTGGCAGGTAACTGGTGACTCCAGCTCACCGCGTGCTTGTTCAGACCTCCATCTTGAACACCTGGTACCATGTGTCGGGACACATGCCATGAGGCAGCAATGTACTGAGCCCACTTCCATGGGTCTTTGCATTCAACACATACCAGCCTGTTGTTGGTGTCATCATGGCACATCACTGATACGCTTACAGCACACTTCTTCACTGCTGCAGTGTGGAGTGCACCACTACCTTTCATTGTAGTGCTACTGCCAGGACACTTGACACACAGGGACAGGTTTCTACCTTCTGGTTTGAACTAGGCTACATTTCAGGGATGCTTGCTTGCTGTCTTGGCACTCACTGACTTTGTACCTACTTCGAAGCTCGCAGCATCCTTGTTTTGTCTTGCCTTTCAGTGTAGATATAAAGCCAGGCAGCTTGCCATGGTTGTCAGCAGTCATCATTCAAGAGGATTAACTTATTGTTGTACACCATCGTGATGCATCTGAATTGTACTATGTGCCAGCCATGTATGCACCAAATGCACCCATTGTGCTTCAAGCAAACGGCCATGTCTCAAAGCCTAATGGGAGTAATCCCCAGTCAAGTCTAGGGAGACACTTTTCAAGCTTGTAACAGTAAGTCAGGGGCAGCCTCCGATATCAGTCTAGAGCCTTGGGACAGTGAGTGTTTCCATCCTTTCTTTGAATACCTTTCTTTTGTGTATTCTAAATAAAAGGCTATTGTTTTGCACAGATTCTTATTGTGCAAAAATACTTCATGTACATAGGTAGGAAATTGAAAACTGGCAAAAGGACTTGTTAAATTTAATTTCCTCCCTGAATTGAAATTTGTTTTCACCTGGAAAATAATCATCCTGTTTTATTTTCAGGCTCTGTGGGCGTATCTTCTGCTACTACTGTAGCAATAATTTTGTAATGACAAAACACAGTGGTAAAAGAGAGCGATGCTGCAGAGCCTGCTACACAGAACATAGTGCTGTGGTTCAAAGACTGAATGATCCTGGATCTTCCAGTACTCCAAACAGCCCTGATGAATCACCTTCACACTCCGCTTCTGAAGGACCAACTAGCAGAAACACAGGTAATGATTACTCAGATGGTTTGAGAACAAATTATTCCTGTAATCATGGTACAAGTTACAATGTAGGTACTAATTACCAATACGTTTCAGATGCACAATAGTTCGACAACTAATTATTAACATAATCGGTATTAATTACGAAGTAGGTTCCTGGTTCTGTATCACATGATAGGTTTATATGCGTAATTCAAGCTTTAGGCCAAATAGGATCTTGTGATGCACTGCTAGTGTCCCTACCAGAAGACCTCAGTTCAACTCCCACCTTCCTCAAAGGTGTGTAATAACGTCTCTGAATAGAGTAATGCAGAATGGAAACAAAGCCTTTGGTCAAACTTCTCCATGCCGAGCAAGTTTCCCAAACTAAACTAGTCCCGCTTGCCTACTCTTGGCCTGTAGCCCTCTCAACCTTTCCTATTCATGTGCCTTTCCAAATGTCTTTTAAATGTTGTAACTGTGCCTACATTTACTGCTTCTGGCAGTTAATTCCACATTCAAACCACCCTCTGTGTGCAAAGGTTGCCCGTTAGGTCCCTTTAAAATCTTTCTCTTCTCACCTTAAAAATATGCCCCTCTGTAGGTTAATTGAAATAACTATAATTGAGGCTGACACTCCACTACTGAGGGAGTGCATCAGTATCGTGGATGCAGACTTTTAAATATGTAATTGAAGCTGTCAAGTGAATATAAAATATCCTGCGGTACAGTTAAAGAACCATTATCTTACTGTCCTAGTTAGCATATGTACCTCAACCAGAACAATATACAACCGAAAGTGCTGGAGAAACTCAGCAGCATCTGTGGAGAGAGAAACAGGGTTAAGGTTTCAAGGCTGATATGACTTCTTTATAAGAATAAAAAAAACCTTGAACCATTAACTGTTTCCTTCTCCATGGATTATGCTAGACCTGTTGAGTTTTCTGTTTCAGATAGACACCATCTGCAGTATTTTGGTTCTATTTCATTCAGAATGATAGCTCAAATGAACAGTTTAAATTATGGGACTGGGTTACATGAACGAGGCTTGATGCCCCTCACATGTAGGAGGTTGAGAGATGATCTACTTGAGCTGTATAAGATGATATAATTGATTATGTGGCGAGAAACAATTTCATCTGATGAGAAAGCCCAAAACAAGGGGAGCACTATATCATAAAGTTTTCAAGTAAAAGGTAGTGAAAATCTCAAACTCACTCCACAAGACACAATTATGATGAGGCTGGTTTAAAACTGAGTTTAATTGATTTACAATAACCAATGAAGCGATTACCTGGCAGTTTAGTACAATTGCTGTTTGTAGAACCTTACAAAGAGCTCAGGCGTCTTATCTAGGTCAGATGCATTGCTCAGCTAACCACAGCATTCAGACAAAAGTCCCTCAAGTGAATTTAAAAATAACCTCCAACTACACTGCATTCCGCCAGCATTGCGTTTCAGTGTTGTTCTGAGTTATGTGCTGAAGTTCTTTTGAGGAGGAGCTGGGGGCAACAGGATTGATTTCCTTACTAACTGTACCTTCAATGAAGAACACGAAGTATCAGGGTTTGCAGGCTGGTTAATAGTATGACAGGATTCAGTGATCACTCCTCCCATGACTGTAACCATATCTAAATACTGACCAATAGGGTGGTTCGATCTGATCAGCAGTTGGAATTTTTATTCATCTTTTGATAGATGTGGGCAATGCTGGCAACATTTATTGTCCGTCCCCAAGTGTTCAGAGGGCAGTTCAGAGTCGACCACCTTGCTATGGGTTTGGATTTGCATGTTGGCCAATTTCATGCTGGGAACTGGGTTGGGTGAACATGACAGGTAAGTGTTTAGATGCACAGGGAGGAGCAGGTGAGAGGGAAGAACGAAGGAGGGCAGAGTTGAGTGTGAGGGAGTGTGCATGTGCAAGAGAGGTGGAAATGAGGGTTTGAGTGAAAGACAGAACGGTAAGTTGGGGGAAGGGGGGGTGGGGTCCCTGACTTACGAATGGTCAACTTGCAAACACTTGTACATATGAATGATCCCACACAGGGGTGTATTAATATGAATTTTAAAGATCCAACATGCAAATATTTCCTTATTCTTATGAAAAGCTGTTTTATATTAATATATTTATATTTATATTTATATTTATATATTGTCCCGCATTGTGATCTGACTTACGTACTAATCAATTTGCGAACAGACTCGAGAACGTAACCTGTTCACAACCCAAGCACTGCCTGTACTACTAAATAACTAGGTTTGGGAATGTGTGGAGTTGGGAGAGTCGTGGCATTGCGAAAAACAAGGAACGGGTTTAATGAATGAGTGTTGAGATAAGAGACACAGCAAGTAGATTGAGAGGGAGTGAGAAAGATAGAGGTGAGATAGTTATGTGGGGAAAAAATGAGGTTTTGGAGGGAAAGGGAACTGGTTGACAGGGAGGGAGGAAGGTCGAGAGTGCAATTTGCTCATTTTCATTCTTAAGAATTCCTGTGTGAATAGTTGTTTTGGTTGTGTGGAACTTGAGCGTTGCTCAATAAAGACACATTTTGTTGAAGCTTTTTAATCTTGCATTCATTGGAACAGTTCACAAGAAATATCAATGTAAAAGAAGGACAACGTTTTAAACTATGATAGGAGAGTACTGATTATTTGGCATGAGAACTTTGGTTGGTAGGGGTATTGCAATGGAGAATGTGCATGGTGTGTGCAAAGAATTACGCTGACAACTAATTTAGGATTGTCAGTTGGGCACGCAGTGTGGTGTACTTATATGTAGTGGGAGCTACTATTAATACTCAGGCCTGTGTTCTTCGCAGTCAGAAAGAACATGTACATACATTGTGCCTGTTTCATTGCAACAAAATAGGTGATAGTCATTCTCTGTATCAGTTCTCAGGGCAATGTCTTAACCAATCAGAGTCATCCAGCCTGGTTTGAAATTTTAAAAAAAGCTTTGTGGTTAACCATCAGTCATCACAGACAGATGCATTCTCATGGCAACGGTTCTACCAATCAGAGTCCACTTGCCAACCAATGCGAATCTATGTGCCAATCAATCAGCACTCTCCTCTCATATAACATTAATGATATTTTCCATTAACATTGTATTTCTTACATGTTAACCTGATACAAGATGAAAGGCATCGAGAAAATGCCTTTTTCAGCAGCACTCCATTTCTGTTCTGCTCAACAATGATATATTCCCTAATTATACCATTTAACCCTTAGCACACAACTTATCTAACTTGTTGTGCTCAACATGACTAGTACTTAAAAAAAGAAGCTTGCAACTGCACACATTCCTTTGTCAACTTTGTTCTCTATAATTTGTAATGATTATATTTACTGTAGTTCTTGCCCAGTTAGTAAATTTAATAAAACTTTTGACTGCTGTAGAATACAACTTTTTAATCTCTCGGATCTTCAGTCTGTTCTGCAGATTTGCAATGTTGCAACTTACAATGTTCTAACCGACAGCTCAACTGCGTTGCTTCGAAAATGGTTTGCACATTTTCTTTAACTGTAAATGACATAAAGCGGAAATATTGCATCAAAATAAATATAGAATTTATGTTTTGAAAATAGAGACTAAGTTATGTCTGCGTACCCTGATTTGGATATCTCCTGTCTGCTCATTCTGTTTTGTCTGAAGACACTGTTCACCATGAATTCCTTTATACAATGCCTCTGGCTAATAACAAATATGTTTTGAAAGTTGTGCCATAACCCATATTGGCATAACACTTCCTTGTGAAATTCCTCTTTCTACAAGTGGATCTGTGTAGACTGGATTATCTAATTGGGTATACCCCTGATCAAATTCCAAATCTCCGTGTTGGAGTTTAGTAACTTGTGGGCAAGCATCCAGTGTCATTTTCAGCACAGCTCATGGCCTTAGCAATCAGTTACAATGGAAGAAGGGGGTGTTCTAAAACTTACAAGCTCTGAAGAAGAAATTTAAGATTTCTGCAAACTAAGAAGAGAACTAAGAAAGCTCATGTCCAGTAAAAACCGAAAGAAACGCGGATGCTGTAAATCAGGAACAAAAACAGAAGTCGCTGGAAAAGCTCAGCAGGTCTGGCAGCATCTGTGAAGAAAAAAATCAGAGTTAACGTTTTGGGGCCTGTGATCTCTCCAGAAGAAGGGGTCACAGGTCCTGAAACGATAACTCTGATTCTTTTTCTTCACAGGTGCTGCCAGACCTGCTGAGCTTTTCCAGCGACTTCTGTTTTTGAATCTCATGCCCAGCATTGGTTAGGCACAGATAGATTGAAATGCTGCATTTCACTCATTTGAGATATAATGCACCGTCCCATTTGTATACTGCCTGTCCCACCAGCACCCAACCTGGGTATTTTATACATACCAACATTTTTTTTTGTTGCAAGTATCTACTTGCAGCTAATACATACTTCCTCCAATGTTGGAAGATATGTTGAGGTAAAATCAAGTGCATATGTAAAGTAATAGGTGTCTGCCCTTTTATTCTCAGGCTGATTGTTCCTTTGGGAGTGATGACACATGCCACAATTGGACCTGGCTGCATGACCTCTCCCTCTCCCTAATATTCTCCGGGTCCCCTTGATTCAGTTGGACTCTAGGATCTGTCTAGATTCTGCCTTGACTGGCCACAGTGCAAGGTGTTAATATCTTCTCGAACGATGCCATTTCCTGCAAATCTCTGACTTCACTGCTGACAGATCTTACTTTAGCTACTAATCTCCTGTTTTAATTGAATTTTCCTTGTGACATTCATGAGATTTTCTCAGTTATTGTTTAGGAACTTCCCACAGCATAGTATTATACTAACCAATATTGTATTACTGTAGTGTGGAAGGCCCAAAACAAGAATTTGGAAAGTAGGAATGCAACACATCACTCCAAGTTTTTAGACATTGGAATCCCAATATTAAATGATTAGAAGGTGAAGGCCTACACTGAAAGAATCCTTAAGAACCATGACGTAAAGGGCTGTTTTATGTCCTGGAGTTAGAATTCAAAAGTCTGAGATGCAGAATGTCACTTTTGCTCCTCTTGGCTATAGAAGGAAGACAAAAAACATAATTTGCCCTGGATCGTCTTTCTGTTAAGCTCACTTAGTAGGCCATCCACAAAGGTTCCTCACTCAGCTGCATTTAAAGTTGCAGCCAGTGGCTAATGATAGCAGCAGACTCCGATCTATATACTTAAAGATGGACTGTGCCAACTTTAGACAGGTGTCCATTTTGCATTACTCAGCAAAGTAGGATAAATAAGGTAGAGGAGAATTTGGGGTGTAGCAAAGGAAAGCATCTGGGGAATGGGGAGGATAGAATCAACAACAATGGTCCATGTTGATATCAGAACAAATAGTACCAAAAAGTAAATCAGAAGTCTCACGACAACAGCTTATGGTCCAACAAGTTTATTTGAAATCACCAACCTGTTGGACTTTAACCTGGTGTCGTGTGGCTTCTGACTTTGTCCACCCCAGTCCAACACCGCGCCCCCACATCATCTCAAAAACTCGACTAAACTGGATTTAGTGGGTGTTAATTTCCAGATTACTAGCCAAGCTATGCACTAAGTATAACAAGGCTAAAGAGGTCGGAAAGTGAATGTGTAGTTAAAAGACTGTGTTGTTGGAAAGAAGGATTCCATTCTGTTGGTCAGTGACATCAAGAGAGACAGAAGGATCTTTATTAATGGATTGAGCAGAACCTAAACTGGACTGAGACTAGTATCTTAACAGAAAGTATAAGTAGGGTTGTGGAAAGGACTTTAAGCTGCAATGAACCGTGTAAATATGAGAGGCCCATTTACCCAGTGCCACAGCAGCAGAGAAACCGTAGTAGAATTCCGTAGTAGAATTGCACAAATCAATTTCAGAAATCAGGGGAGGTTAGACAGCATCTGTGGAGGGAGAGAGAGAAAGAGAGAGAGATGCAGTTATTATGTTGCTTTTTGGGCTAGAGGCCTGTGTCCAGCGCTATGCTAGATTAATTGCTTTTTGTCATTTATGTAAATGATTTGAATGTGAATATAGGAGGTGTGGTTAGTAAAAGTTTCCAGATGATTTGCATCCCACTACCAAAGACATTTTTCCTTCCCCACCCTTATCTGCCTTCCGGAGGGACCACTCTCTCCGTGACTGCCTTGTCAGCTCCACACTCCCCACCAGCCCCACCACCCCCGGCACCTTTCCCTGCAACCACAGGAAGTGCTACACCTGCCCCTACACCTACCCCCTCACCCCCATCCCAGGCCCTAAGAAGACCTTCCACGTCAAACGGATGTTCACCTGCACATCTGCTAATGTGGTATACTGTATCCGCTGTTCCCGATGTGGCCTCCTCTACATCGGGAAACCAAGCCGAAGCTTGGGAACCACTTTGTGGAACACCTATGCTTGGTTCGCAACAAACAACTGCATCTCCCAGTCACGAACCATTTCAACTCCCCCTCCCACTCCTTAGACGACATGTCCATCCTGGGCCTCCTGCAGTGCCACAACGATGCCACCTTAAGGCTGCAGGAACAGCACCTCATAGTTCGCTTGGGAACCCTGCGGCCCTCTGGTATCAATGTGGACTTCAGAAGCTTCAAAATCTCCCCTCCCCCGACCGCATCCCAAAACCAACCCAGCTTGTCCCCGCCTCCCTAACCTGTCCTTCCTCCCACCTATCCCCTCCTCCCACCTCAAGCCCCACCCCCATCTCCTACCTACCAGCCTTATCCCTCCCCCTTGACCTGTCCCTCTCCCATGGTCTGACCTATCAATCCCTAACTCCTTACCTTTACTGGCTCCACCCCCGTCTCTTTGACCTGTCTGTCTCCTCTCCATCTATCTTCTCCTTTATCCATCGTCTATCCGCCTTCCCCTCTCTCCCTATTTATTTCAGAAACCCTTGCCCCTCCCCCATTTCTGAAGAAGGGTCTAGACCCGAAACGTCAGCTTTCCTGCTCCTCCAATGCTGCTTGGCCTACTGTGTTCATCCAGCTCTACACCTTGTTGCCAATATTGCTGGTGTAGTGGGCAGTGAAGAAGGTTACTTCAGAGTACAATGGGACCTTGATCAGATGGCCAGATGGGCCAAGGAGTGGCAGAAGGAGTTTAATTTAGATAAATATGAGGTGTTGCATTTTGATAAGGCAAATCAGGGTAGGACTTGTACACTTAATGATAAGATCTTGGAGAGCGTTGCCGAACAAAGAGACGTTGGGTGCAGGTTCATACATGAATGAAGGCTGATGCACACTTTAGGGTCAATTTATCAGTCTGCTACTTCTTCCCATCAGCCCTGCTTCCCCCAAAGACAATCTTTTTTTCCAGGGAGGGTCTGTTCAGCGCCTTAACCATTGCCACCCACTGCTGGAAGCCTGAACACAACTGTTTGAGCTCCCCTGCTCCCGACCCCCTCTCACTGCTGACACCCTGCTACTGGAGCTTCCATTCTATTGTGGAGGACAAGTCATGCCTGACTGTAATCTCAGGAAAGCTCTGCAGACCGTGGTGGGTGAGCAATATTGATTCACTGGAATGCTGTTAGGCAAGCAGTAACTTATGAGGACAGACTGTGTCGACCAGATTTCTATTCCCTGGACCCTGTATAATTAAGGGTGATCTAATTGAGGTGTTTAAAATTCAATAAAGTAGGCTCAAGGACGTTGTTTCCTCTGGCACCCAGAGGTGATGACGAATGATGTCAATCTTCTCAAGTGCAGTGCTCGTGGTTAAAGCTGTGTTGCCAACTAATTACCAGTTCCCGCTCTGAAAGGCCGTTTGAAATGCTTCAGCCTGTTGAAGCCTTGTTTGAGCAAGGTCGAGATTTTAAATTCATTTAAAAGTATTGAAAGATACAAGTCTAGTAAAAATCTGTGGTTCATTGGGTTTCACTGTTGAAGTTGCTGTGTTGCTTCACCTTGGTGTGACTGTTTCAATATGCCCATTTGATGACAGTTTGCTACCTAGGTATATAACATCATCCATTCTTATTTCCTCCACAGGGAATAAATTACATAGAACTTTTCTTTTGAAGTTTACTCAAGTGGAGTCAAAGAACTTATCATTAATGAAAGGAATAGATTTAATGACTTAGTCTATTTTTTCTCCTATTATCTTATGCGTTGAACATTCTGTGGTAATACTGTGTTTTATCTGTTTCACCTGTAAGTCAGTGGGCTATTCCAATTTTGGATCTTGCAGAAAGTTTCACCAAACCAGACGATGCAACTTTTGACATCATTACAGATGAAGAGGTGAATGACATTGATAACGATTGTTCTTCAGAATTAGGAAACCAACATCTCGTTCATTCCCTGTGAGTAAATACTTTACAGAAAAGCAATAGCTTTCATGTGAAACCACTGTCTTGCGATGATATAATGTTGCCTGAATACTTACAAAAAGCCAGCATTGAAGTGAGTAAAGGATTGTGTCGTAGTGGTAAGTAAAGCTCATTATTATAGACCCAAGAAGAAGCGTACACTAACATTACCTGCATTAGTTCGTAACAATATAAACTGTTTCAACACTCAACTTAGGGAATGATTGTGCCTCGAGTATATGTCATTTCTGTATTGAATATTGTTTGTTGTGGCTGTAGAAACTGAACTGTTCTTTCCACAGCAGATTAATTTGTTGTCCTGAGATTAAATAAGTTTTTCTTTCCTTCCAAGTGCTCTGTGTTCCATCTGGTCATTTCTTTTCGCTTTTTACTCTGCATGTCTCTAGCCATTCTGGTCTGCAGTGAGGACAAATAGCAATTACAAATCCAACCTTTTAGCGAGAAGTATATACTTTTTTTAAGTGTGGAAAGTATAATAGACACTTGGATAGGTATAACATGCTAAGCCGAAATGTTAGGTATTTAGAAGCTAGAAAGTGCGGATTTCTAGTTCTTGATCCATCTCCATGCCATCGATAACCCAATAAATCAGCACCCTACTCATGCTGCATAAGCTCCTTTTAGCAATGTTTAAGATGTTTTGAATGCAGAATAATGAATTCTGAAAAGGGTCAGAAGTCACGTGACACCAGATTATAGTCCAGCAGGTTTACTTGAAATCACAAGCTTTCAGAATGCTGCCTGTTATTCAGGTGAAGTGCAGAGAGGCACATAAGGCGCAGAATTTACTGCAGAGTGATCAAAAGATCATACGAATGCTGTGAGTGAGTGTCGACAGGTTGCATAATAAGTCTCTGCAAGCGATCAAAGTGTCTGACGTTGTGAGTAAACTGTCAACAGCTGAATAACAAGTGAAGGGATGACCTATAATCTGATTAATTGAGGCAGAGAGATCATTGCAAAAAAATCAAAATAAGTTGGCGCTGGAGACAACCAAATGGCTGGAATAACATGATAGGTATAAGAATTGCATGCCGAGGGTGTAACCAAAGTAACAAGTAATCCAAAACCATACAAACTAATTAAAGCAGAGAGATCACCAGTTATCAAAGTGATGGTGTCAGAACAGAACAGTAAGGAAAATTTTACAGATACAGAACAGTGTGATGGGATCACATGTTGCGCTACATGAACCCAAGATCACAGTTGAGGCCATCTTCATGGGTACAGAACTTGGCTATCAGTCTCTGCTCGGCAATTCTGCGTTGTTGTGTACCATGAAGGCTGCGTTGGAGGATGCTTCACGTAAGATCAGAGGCTGAATGTCCTTGACCACTGAAATGTTCCCCAACTGGGAGGGGACATTCCTGTCTAGCAATTGTTGCTCAGTGCTCATTCATCCGTTGTCATAGCGTCTGCATGGTTTCGCCAGTATACCAGGCCTCGGGGCATTCTTGCCTGCAGTGCATGAGATCAGAAAGTACACGACACCAGGCTATAGTCCAACAGGCTTATTTGAAATTGCAAGCTCTCAGAGAACTTCTCTTTCATCAGGTGGAGTCAGTGAAGCAGTCCAACACTGGCACCTCCACATCATGGCTGCAATGTATCTGGTAGACAACATTGGCCAAGATGCTTGAGTATCTGCTGTGTACGTGGTGGGTGGTTTTCCCACATGTGATAGCAGGATCCATGTCGATGATCTGACATGTCTTGCACAGGTTGCCGTGACAGGATTGTGTGGTGTTGTGGTCAATGTTGTCCTGAAGGCTGGGTAGTTTATTGTGAACAATGGCCTCTTTAAGGTTTGGTGGTTGTTTGAAAGCGAGAAGTGGAGGTTAGGGTAGGAAATGGAAACGTGTAACAGACCAAGAATTTTCTAATTGTTAGAAAGCCAGGTGATTACTGTTTGGATATGAATTAAGTGAAAGTAAGTAAAAGACAAGAGAATAATATTTTGAGTATTTGAATATACTCCAAGAAATGCACTAAAATGGATATGTAGTGACAAACAGTGCTTAGTGGTGTGCAAGTAAATAGGGAAGAAGTTGTGCGCAGCATTACATGTTGTATATTGATTCCAGGAAAGACACTGATGCTCCAGCACAGTTCTAGTGATAGCATGACACTGACCAAAAAAAAAGCATTGCCAACCTTTCACTTGATTCTAGAATCAAATCAATTAAATAATTACTAGAAACGCTACATAAACATAGCATTTGAAGTAGGCAGGTTATCTAATTGGGAACCCAAAATTCTAAACATGTGCAGGATTGCAACGTCAGATAGGGATGTGACTACTTATTTTGTTTATATTTTGGAGACAAATGTCCTATGAGTTTTAATAAGTCACACAATTAATTTAAATAGTTCTTATAACTTTTTCAAAGACTGTGCATGTATGGTTAATAATGGAAGAAAGATAAGGTGGAAACAAAATTAAGGAGCAACAAACTTTGTGGAGACGTAAAATAGAGCTTGATAATGTGGCACATTATTTAATCCCTGTCATTAGTATCTATGACATGCAAGTTCTGAATGTGGATGCTCTAAAGAGCGTTGTTTTTTACTCAGGGTGTTGTCATCACTGTGTATTTGAGTTTACACAGCTGTTGTACATTTTGAAACCTGTTCTGCTTTTAATTCATTACTGTTTCTGCTAACTACAGAGGCTACAGGGAGTAGGATGTAGGACCCATGAGTGTTGAAGAACACTCTATGAATGTAAAATATCTTCTGTTCTGAAGAAGAGTCACTAAACCTGAAACTCTGCTTCCTTTTCACAAATACTGCCAGACCATTTGAGCTTTTGTTTTTGTTAGCCATGAAGAGTGCGTTAGCACAGTTACATCTGGTGGTAACAAAGGAATGGACATCAGAAGAGCTAAGGCAGGTATGGAAACAGATGGTGGAAATAAGCAGTGTTAATGATGGCAAAGTTATGTGATTGAAAGCCCAGCTTGAAGTTAAATGTGACACAAGACCTGGCTCAGTCTGGGTCAGTTGTCAGGAAGAGGACTGGAATTTGTGGCTAGGGCACAGAGTTTGTAGCAAAGATCAAAGACCGTGGTTTCACTCCAACGAAAAGGATTGTGTGGTCAACCACATCAAAGGCTGTAAACGGGCTGAGAAAAGGGGAGAAGGGACTGTTTGAGGGATGTGATTTGTGATTTTTATTAACTGATGATTGATTTTATTTAAAAAAAGGCAAGCAAAGTATCAAGGAAGTTAGTTATACTGAAGTAGGCATCAAAGGTTCATGAGGGGACTAAGGAAAGAAAGATTAGAGGCCCTATACCTGTTTTTTCAAAGGTCAGCTAAGTGTGAAATGTGCCTATGATTCAATCTATTAATTATCCTCTGAAATGCCTCCAATTCAACTACATCTCTGCTCATATAAGGGGATCAAAACTGTTCACAATACTTCACCAACACCTTCCACCCCAACCTGAAGTTCACCTGGACCACCTCTAACACTTCTCTCTCCTTCCTGGACCTCTCTGTCTCCATCTCGGGTAACCACCTAGAAACCAATGTCCATTTCAAGCCCACTGACTCCCACAGCTACCTGGAATACACCTCCTCCCACCCACCCTCCTGCAAAAATGCGATCCCCTATTCCCAATTCCTTCGCCTCCACCACATCTGCTCCCAGGATAAGGCATTCCACTCCCGTACATCTCAGATGTCCTCATTCTTCAAGGACCGCAACTTCCCCCCCCCCACCGCAGTGGTCGAGAACGCCCTCGACCGTATCACCCGCATTTCCCGCAACTCATCCCTCACACCCCGTCCCCGCAATAACAACCAAAAAAGAGTCCCCCTCGTCCTCACGTACCACCCCACCAACCTCCGGATCCAACGCATCATCCTCTGACACTTCCGCCATCTGCAATCAGACCCCACCACCAAAGACATTTTTCCCTCCCCACCCTTATCTGCTTTCTGGAGGGACCACTCCCTCCGCGACTCCCTTGTCCACTCCATACTCCCCTCCAGCCCCACCACACCCGGCACTTTTCCCTGCAACCGCAGGAAGTGCTACACCTGCCCCCACACCTCCTCCCTCACCCCAATCCCAGGCCCCAAGAAGACTTTCCACATCAAGCAGATGTTCACCTGCACATCTGCCAATGTGGTATACTGCATCTGCCGTACCCGTTTTGGCCTCCTCTACATCGGGGAAACCAAGCGGAGGCTTGGGGACCGCTTTGCAGAACACCTGCGCTCAGTTCGCAACAAACAATTGCACCTCCCAGTCGAGAACCATTTCAACTCCCCCTCCCATTCCTCAGACGACATGTCCATCCTGGGCCTCCTGCAATGCCACAGTGATGCCACCCGAAGGCTGCAGGAACAGCAAATCATATTCAGCCTGGGAACCCTGCAGCCCAATGGTATCAATGTGGATTTCACAAGCTTCAAAATCTCCCCTGGCCCAACCGCATCCCAAAACCAGCCCAGCTTGTCCCCGCTTCCCTAACCTGTTCTTCCTCTCACCTATCCCCTCCTCCCACCTCAAGCCACAGCCCCATCTCCTATCTACTAACATCATCCCGCCCCCTTGACCTGTCCGTCCTCCCTGGACTGACCTATCTCCACCCTACCCCCCTACCTACACTCACCTTTACTGGCTCCATCCCCGTCTCTTTGACTTGTCTGCCTCCTCTCCACCTATCCTCTCCTCTATCCATCTTCTATCCACCTCCCCCTCTCTTCCTATTTATTTCAGAACCCTCTTCCCCTCCCCCATTTCTGATGAAGGGTCTAGGCCCGAAACGTCAAGCTTTCCTGCTCCTGTGATGCTGCTTGGCCTGCTGTGTTCATCCAGCCCCATGCTTGTTATCCTACAATACTCCTGGTGCAGTCTCACTAATGCCTTACACCATTGGAACACCTCTCTAGTTCTATGCTGTGCTGCTTTAGCAATAAATGCTAAAATTCCATTTGCTTCTGTACTAACATATTATTTTTCAGTGATTCATGCACAAGGATACCCTACAAGACACGCACTATCCTGACTCAGAAATATATTGTCAGTCCTTCACTGTCGCTGGGTCAAAATCATGGAATTTCCTCCCCAAGGGCAGTGAGCGTCTACCACAGCACATGGACTGCAGTAGTTAAAGGAGACAGCTCACCATCGCCTTCTCAAGGGCCACTAGGAATGGGCAATAAATGCTAGCCAGCCAGTGATGCCTATGTCCTACAAATGAATTCAAACAAGATCCTTTTACACTGAATTATTCAAGTCTCTCTCCATATAATTCTCCAGATAATAATTTGCCTTTCTATTCTTTCAACCAAAATGGATAATCTCTCACTTATCCACATTAAACTTCAATGCGCCAAGTTTTAGCCCTTTCACCTAACCTAGCTACATCTGTTTGTAAATTTCTCATTTCTTTATTTTAACTTACTTTCCCAGCTATTTTAGAGTTATCTGCAAATTTAGCCATAGTACCTCGCATCCCTGCATCCGAGTCATTAATATAGATTGGAAATAGTTGGGGGCTATGGTCTAAACCCTGTGGCACCTCATTAGTTACATCTTGCCAACCAGAAAAGGACCCATTTATTCTGACTCTGCTTTTCGTTGATTAGGCGGCCTTCTATCCGAGCTAATAACTTATTCCTTAGCCAATAATTTATCCCCAACCCCATGTGATCTTACCTTGTCTATTACCTTTCACGCAGCACCTTATCAAATGCTTTGTGGGAGTCCAGAAATACTATACCTACAGGATCCCCATTATCCACTTTGCTTCTTATATTTTCGAAGAACTCCAGCAAATTAGTTAAATACAATTTACCCTTCATAAAACCATGCTGACCATGATGGATTGCATTTGACTTTCCAAAATATCCTGTTGTTACTTCCTTAATAATGGATTCTGACAAATGCCCACTGACAGATGTTAAACTAAATGGTCTATTGTTTCCTATTTTGCCTCCCTCCTTTTTTGAACAAGGACATTATATTAGTATTTTTCCAATTCACTGTAATCTTCCCCACATCCAAGGAATTTTACAATACGATAACCAGTGGGTCCACTGTCTCTGCTCCCACTTCCTTTAAAACCTTAGAATACAGGCCATCATGTCCTGGGGACATGTCTTCCTTTGCTCCCAATAGTTTGCACAGTATTTTTTCTCTAGTGATTCTGATTGTTCTAAATTCCTCCCTTTCTACAACCTCTGCATTACCTGTTACTACTGGAGTGATACTAGTGTCCTTCACTTCCCACTTAACTCCCCAGTCTCATCCTTCAATGACCTTTATTCACTTTAGCTACTCTCTTCCCTATTATATACTTATTGAAGCTTTTGCTGTCCATTTTTATGTTTTGCACTAGTTTTCTTATGTAATTTACCAGGACTTGAGTCCCAGCATGATTTCAGGTAGAGGTCGTCCAACCTTCCTCAGCAGTGGTGCCAATGTCCCGTGAATTCAAACTCATTTAAGGCACACCTATCTTTGAGTCAAATGTTTACTACTTTAATTTTATTCATCGTGTGCTGATTAGCTCATCACTGGCATAATTATCTGGAGTTAATTACCTTTTTGGTTCTGCTTTTTAATTTAGCTCATATTCCCTCAGCAGAACCGCTTCCCTCCTTCAGTGCATATTGTTGGTACTTATGTGAATTATGACAACTGGATCTTTCCACTGCTACTCCAAGTTCCTCTGCAACCTAGATGAGATATCTTGAACCCTGGAACCAGGCAGGCAACACAGCCTGTGGGACTGTCAATCCTGGCCACGGAAAACAGTGACTATGCCCCTAACTGTCCTATTCCCAATTGCCACTACATTTCTCTTTTCCACCCCAACTTGAATGGCTCCCTGTATCATGGTCACTTGCTGTTTTCCTCACAGGGTGCAAGAACCTCAAACCTTTTGGACAAGGTCAAGGGCTGAGGTTCCTGCAGTGCTACGTCCTGGATCCCTTTCCCTGCCTCACTCATAGTCACACCCTCCTGTCCCTGACCACTGACCAAATTCCTTAGATTGACTACCTTGAATATGACTACCTCTTGAAACACGGCATCTGGTAACTCATCCCCCTTCCTGATGTACCAAAGTGTTTGAAGCTCAAACTCCAGCTTGTTAGCTCTGAGCCGGAGCACCTAAAGCAACTAACACTTGCCACAGATGTGGTCACTAGCAACCACAATAGAGTCCACCAGTTCCCACATCATGCAGGTACAACAAATTACCTGGCCCTGAATCTCTGATATATTTAATTAGTTTCTTTAAAAATTTCGTACAGGTCTTTAGTTTTGTAAACTGTAAAATATTTCTCCTGTTTACCTTTAGGGTGGAATATTCTGGGCTTGGCCAAAGATTTTGGAAGGGTGGGCAGCAGAACTAAACTTGGTTGGAGGCAAAAACTTAGATTCCCACTGTGTGTTAAAGTTTTTCCATAAAGTATTCAGAATTTTTCAGATGAGTCAACCTTACTGACCTTCTGTTTTGCATTCATTAGTTTGTCATGAATACCTATTAACACCCCAACCTGTTGGAAAATTAGTCAAATGCACAGTTTTGTTACCCAAACTGGCAAGCATGTTTTCTGAAATGTACTTATATAAGGCATGTACCTGGCAAAGTGGGCTTCGTTGCCCAAGATGTAGGGAGTGCAAACGTCTTCAGTTACTTGGCTCCTTCATCTTCAAGGGCTTTTTTTTTTGTGCAAATGCTCACAGTGTTAGGAGTGAAGCCTCTCCATGTTGATCATGTCATGAGAACTGTCAGTCATATTCAGTCTTGCTCATTATAGTTAAACGTTTGCAGTGTTAATGGTGAAGCCTGTCTGAGCTAACAAGCCTACCCAAGCGAGGCTGCCCCGCTGGCTAACACCAGCAAACCAAACTGGGAAGGCAAACAGTGCTGAACCCAAATGGAGCTCAACTCAAAAGACCGTTTTTGTGGTTGTGTCTTCATCCTGTGCAAACTTCTGGCGAAAAGCTATCAGATGAGCATGTTCTCCCAGTTGTAATGAAAGGCCTGTGATCTGTTAGCGCATGAGTTGCTGAATAATGTAGCTCCTTTTATGTTTTAATTGTGCACCTGGGGGTAGATGTGTGCTAGGCACCACCACTGTGGTACAGGCAGTGCCCTGAGTGCGAGCTTACATGCTTTGCCAAACATGCAGCAACTCTTATCAAACACTGGTTTTAATAACAGTTCTTATTCATTTCAGACTACAATTTTAAATAGCACCAAAATGAAAAGAGACCGTCTTTACACACTCAAGGTGTGAAATTAGCTAATGATATATTAAATAGAGATTATTAAAATGTGAGATGTAATGGTGAACCTGCAGTTTCAAGTTTCACAAATAAAAAAGGATATTAGGAAGAATGTGCTTTGTCTTGTCATGACTTGACCAAGGAAGAACAATTCCAACCCAGAAGGTACAATGCGGTCCTGGATGATGGAGAGTGTTTTGAACATTTAAGAGGAGTTGAGCAATGGTGATAGGGAGCAGTTTCCAGTTTCACTGTGGAGCCGGGATCACCGTTCCTGCTCTTTCTGATTCGGGTAACTAAAATTGCTTACCTTCTTGTGACCATTTTCAGTGGTATTTTTAAGAACACTGGTTTGTCTCCTTTAAGCAGTGGTAATTAACCATTTGATTAACGGGTACAGTGATTAGTCACAGTTGAATATCGGTAAGGGACCTGTGACCAGTGTTAGGCACAGTAGGGGGCTTAAAACTGGTTTCAAGTTCCATCTTGGACAACTCTCAAGCACCCAATACAATTCAGTACTCTACTGGAATAACTGTCGTATTGAATTTTGGTGCTGCACAATGACATTTCTGTGCCAGAAAGTGTTGCTGATAGGTTATGCACAGCATGTTAAATTGTAGCAAAAAATGTTTTGTGAAAATAAATACACTTATGTCAGCAATGCATAGTATGAATGACTGCATATTTACAGCTTCAGCGATTTTATACCTTCATGCTTTCCTCTGGAGTTAAATGATTACAGGCAGAGCTAGTCATAAATGATTGACCCAGCTTTTGTGCTCTGACCTCACTAATCATGAAGTGCTTCGAGAGGCTGGTCATGGTCTGCATCAACTCCAGTCTCCCAACCTGCTTTGATGCCCTACAATTTGCCTTCCGACACAACAGGTCCACAAAGGATGCCATATCCCTAACCCTGCACTCATCCCTGGTACATCTGGACATCAAAGGCACCAATGTCAGACTCCTGCTCGTTAACTACAGCTCCACCTTCAGCACCATTAGCCCCTCTAGACTGATCTCAAAACTCCATCACCTTGGTCTTGGCTCTGCCCTCTGTCTTTAGAAAGCTGAGGATCCAGTTACACAGACTGCAATCAGTGAGGATGGGTAACTGCACCTCCTCCACAATAGCACTCAACACTGGAGACCCCCACCCCGAAGTGATGCGTCCTCAGCCCCTTACTGTACTCCCCTTAACACCTATGACTGTGTTGCTAAATTCCGAACGAACACCATCTATAAGTTCACTGACGACAGCACCATAGGGGGACGGATATCTAATAATGATGCGTCAAACTCAGGGGAGGTGACGGCCTAGTGGTATTATCTCTGGACTATTAATCCAGAGACTCAGACAATGTTCTGGGGACCTGGGTTCAAATCCCGCCACGGCAGATAGTGGAATTTGAATTCAATAACTATCTGGAACTAAGAGTCTAATGATGACTGTGAATCCATTGTCAATTGTTGGAAAAGCCCATCTGGTTCACTAATGTCCTTTAGGGAAGGAAACTGCCATCCTTACCTGGTCTGGCCTCCATGTGACTGCAGAGCCACAGCAATGTGGTTGACTCTCAACTGCCTTCTGGGCAATTAGGGATGGGCAATGAATGCTGTCATGGATGTGGCAGTCAAGAAGGCACAACAACGCCTCTTCCTCAGGAAATTTGGCATGCCTGTAAGGTCCCTCATCAACTTCTACAGATGCACCATTGAAAGCATATTGTCCAGGTGCATGACAGCCTGGTATGGCAACTGCTCTGCCAGGATTGTAAGAAACTACAGAAGGTGGTGTGCGCAGCCCAGACCATCATGGAAGTGAACCTTTATCCATGGACTCCATTACACGACTTGCTGCAGTGGAAATGCTGCCAACATCATCAAAGACCCATTGCACCTTGATAATAATCTCCTACAAACTCTTCTGTCAGGCAGAAGATACAGAAGCCTGAACACATGCACAAACCGGCTCAGGAACTGCTTCTTCCTGGCCATTATCAGTCTGATGAATGGACTCTGTAGCCTCAAGTAACACTGATCTTGCTAATGTTGATCTTACCTCGTGCATGCCCTGTGTAATGTAACCTGTATGCCTCTGTACTAAGTCTTTTTGATCTGTATGTCCTTTACTAACTATGATCTGCCCTTACCACTCATAAACAAAGCTTTTCACTGTATTTTAGTGCACATGACAATAAATCAATCAACCGATCAATCAATCACTGTAACAGTATGAGAACTTATCTTTATATTTGGATCAGTGTAGATTTTATTTATGTGAAGTTGTTTGCAAATGTGATATTTGTTAACATAGTACCAGAATTACATGGTGTCCAGTAAGTTTACCAATGGTGTCAATTCTTTGTCACTGCATTAACAAATATTTGCAATCTCTCAAACTTTTTAAAAGTGTATTCTCGGGATGAAGACTGGTAAGACAAGTTTTTAAGTCTGCTCCTGGTTTGGTGAACGATTGAGGTTGAAAAAGGTCATCAGATTCTAGCTGCAAAATGAGTAATAGTTCTGAGAAATGGTTCAGAAAGTTTGTGGTTAAACAGCAGAAGTGCTCTTTTTCAATTTATTGCAAAAATATTTAAAGTTCTGTTCTCCTTGTTTGAGAAAGATCCTTAAAATCCATCAGATAAGTAAGTGTCTGGCAAGTTTTTTTTTTGGGTGGGATAATATCTTGTAGAGAACTAGCTCCTCAGATGCTCTATTCTCCTTCACTGTTCTTCACCCGTCTTTGTTAAAATTAAAAACCAGGTATTGGTTTGTTCAACCACAACAGTGACTTACTGTTTGGAACAAATAATTCCCTGTCCTTTTTAGGTGCAGTTGGAGTGAAATGCACATGGAAAGGAAACATAAACAACACACCAGCCTGCCTTTACACTCTCGTGTTGAGTGTGCAGAGACAGACTAAGCCCCATCTCTGTGAGTCTGATCCGGAAGGAAGTGACTCAGAAGGTTGATTTTTCATTGTGGGATGGTAGGGCTCCCTGGGAGAAGGACTGGGTGACCGCGGAACCAGTATGGAGATGGCTGGGTGCAGAAGCTGGCTGGTCGGAAAGGCATGCCTTGGTCCTGTGGAACCTAGTTCAATTTATTTTAAAATTTAAAGAATAATAAAAACCAGCCCCACCCCTCTCCTCACATTCTCCTTGCCCCAACCGTGCTTCCACATGTCCTTTATCCACTGCCACGATCCCTCATGCCCCCATGCCCAGCTTTTCACTCCCTATGTCCCATCATAATCCTTATGCATCTTTATCGTCCTATCCATTCACCCAGTATCAACCATGATAAGACCTCCGGACACATACTGAGTTAAAAGAGAATGTATCAGCAATAAAAGGTACTGCAGATGCTGGAGAATCCGAGATAACAAGCATGGGGCTGGATGAACACAGCAGGTCAAGCAGCATCATAGGAGCAGGAAAACTTGACGTTTCGGGCCTAAACCCTTCA
>JAHRHZ010000030.1:29185406-29195406 GCA_024137785.1 Ginglymostoma cirratum
AAGGGTGAAGGGTTTAGGCCCGAAACGTCAAGTTTTCCTGCTCCTATGATGCTGCTTGACCTGCTGTGTTCATCCAGCCCCATGCTTGTTAAAAGAGAATATAGTTGTGTGTATTGATGGCTTCGCTATTTTAAAAATAATGTCATTGATCTAAACAAACAATAGATTGAAATTCCCTCAATTACTGTTAGGAAAGCAAACATTTTAATCAAAATTTTTTTAATGCAGCACTAGACATACCTGAAAAATGAGGTGTCAGCTTGGTGAAGCTACCAAACAGGACTTTATCCAATTCAGTTCACTCCACATGATGGCAAGAAACAGTTGGAGGCACAGATTCTGCAAAGGCTGTAGACCCTGACCACATTCCAGCAACAATGCTGAAGACTTGTGTTCCAGAACTTTCCATTCCCCTAGTCATGTTATTCCAGTGCAGCTACAACACTGACATGACAATGTGAAAAATTGCCCAGGTATGTCCTGTACGCAAAAAGCAGGACAAATCCAACCCAGCCAATTACCGCCTCGTCAGTCTACTTTCGATCATCAGTAAAGTGATGGAAGGTGTCATCATCACGAGTTATGTGGTTGGAATATCACCTTGGAGTGAAAAATGACATTATGTTTGTGAATTGTTGGTTAGCTAGGGAGAGGATTAGAAATAGTGGCTAAGTAATAGGAGTTTGTAGCAGAAACCAAGGCGATGGATTCAATCTTCCCAATTTCTAATTGGAGAAATGGATGAGTTAGCAACAATGAAATCACCATGAAAGGAAGTGGAAGTGGATATTCACAAAACTGTGTCTAATTAATTTCATTCTAACTTACTGTTAGTGTGGACTGGAGGACATGGCATGTTATCTGGTAATTCTAGTGCTCTGTAGTGCGATGGCCAGATAATGTAGCAAATTATAAGGCAAAACCCAGTGGAAACCTTCCTGATCCCTGGATCAGTTTAGGATGCAACACTGAATAGGGCAGAACTTCACCATAAATGACACCTAAGTTTTGGACTGTGAACCTACTGCAGGTTATTCCTGCTCCTAAGAATGCTACATGTTGAATCAGGTCTGGTACAGTCTATAACTCCAGACCCACACAATGCTTTTTGCTCTTCATTTGGCTTCTAAATTGGCTTAACAAGCAAGTGTATGGGGATATGTATGTACTCCGGGTGCTTTTACTGAACCACTACTGACTGATTTAGCTAAGCCTTAAAGAATATCTCTGCCAAACTAGGTCTGGAGCAGATAGTAGGAGAACCAGCACAAGGGGAAAAAGCTACTTCAATTTGCCCTTTGCCAACCTTTCATCTACAGATTCAACTGTCCATGATAGCATTGATGGGAGTGACCACCACACAGTTCTTGTGGATAAGAATCTTGCCTTTACACTGAGGGTACCTTCCATTGTGTTGTGTAGTACCATGACCAAGTAAATAAGAGATTCAGGTCAGATGTATCAGCTCAAAACTGGGCATCTATGAGGCACTGAGTCATCAGCAACAGCTGAGTTGTACTTCACCACAATCTTTACCCCCGTGGCTCAGAATATGCTCTACCCTACCAATGCCATCAAGTCAAGGGTTGAATTCATTTCACTGAAGAATGTAAGAGTGCATGCCAGGAGTACCTAAAAAAAAAAAGTGGTACTCATTTGGTAATGCTACAACACAGGATTACATGCATGCTGAATATCAGAGACAACACTAATTTCCTCATTCAGTTCATTGAGTTTACGATTTACCCTAAAAGACCTAGGTATTTTGTGGATACTTGATCCATACAGTTTATATGTAACGAAATTTATAACTATCTTTGCATGTGTGTGTAATAGGCTGCTTTGCCTCAATTTATTTACAGTATTTTTAAAGTGTCTATATTCTGCCTTTTGTTTGGCATTGTTGGTATCAATGAAGAAAGTGTGTTTTCCTTCATAACATACATTAGTACAACAGTGTTAAATGTTGTTTCTTGATGGTTGCTAAGTTCAAATCCATGAGTAGCAAAAACAAAAGTTACGGAAAAGTTCAGCGGGTCTGGCAGCATCTGTGAAGGAAACATCAGAGTTAACATTTCAGGTCAGGTGACCCTTCCTCAGGTCCAGTCAAATCCATGAGTGCTCTGCCTAGTATTCCTATGAGTCACGCTATGTGGACTGCAGTGGCTCAAGAAGAAAGGCCACCATCACGTGAGGGCAGATGGAATAGACAGTAACTGCACACCTTCCAATGTTGTCCCCAATCAAAAAATTATGAAATAAAGTTGAGATAGTGAGAGGACAGAAACTGGTTCAAGTTACTTTTTTTTTCTGTCATGAGCCCAGCACATAGCAGTCGCAGATACTAAGTTGAATATATTTTTCCAAACAACACAGGTTTTCAATAATTTGGGGAACATAGTTATCACATATCCAAATATTTTCCTAATATCTAGTCATGTAAAATATTCATTGTTTTAGCTTTTAACACCTTAATCAGGATGTGTATATCTCTACTGCTGGCAGTGCAATGTGTGACCTTAAATTTCCTTTTCCTTTTTCTCATTTTCTTTTACATTTGTCACACTTTCTGACCTGTTACTCAGCAGTTTGAAACAGTGAACTGGATTCTAATGTGCTGCGAGCACAGTTTGGAGCATTAGGGTAAAATAAAACAAAGAACTGGCAGATGCTGGAGATCTGAAACAAAAACAGAAATTGCTAGCGAAACTCAGCATCATGTGAAGGATCACCAGATCAATATGTTGATTCTACTTTCTTGCCTCAGATGCTGCCAGATCTGCTGAAGTGCACCAGCAATTTGTGTTTGTTTTGGAGGAGTAGGGGATTGTTCAGGAACCCAGTGGCAACCCGAAACTAAGTGCAGCCTGTCTGTTGGTAGCTTTTTAACCAACTCTGTGTTATCCAGTTTACCGATCGATTAGCTTCAACGGGTATGATGATGATCATCGTCATATCATTTCAATGCCAGTGTTTAAAGGGACAATCTGAACATGCAATCAGATCGATTTGGAATTGGGGGGTGTAACAAAAAGAATTGGCAGAATGCAGTCCAAACATTCAAAGGCTAAATCTTGCTGGAATGATGCTTCCGTGGATGGCATGGTGACATATACAAGTATACGCAAACAGCACAAATATGCCCAAGGAGATAGTGTTCCCTACTGATAGGAGAAAGAAACTTACAGGTGAAGCAAAGAAGGCTTGGCTGGAGATTCAGAGTGAGATCCACTGCATGAGGGTGGTGCTTTGTTCAATTCCAAATCAATTTAAAGAGTTAAGCAGGGATGGTAAGGTAAGTCCAATCGCACATTCATCTATATTCTGATGTGTGTATCACAATAAACCTTTCCTACTGCAATCTTCAGCCTGCTCCAATACATCATTCCTCACATAAACCAACCTGGTAGTTTCTCCAATTCCTCACTGCTTAACCATTTTCTGACATCCCCATGTGTCTGTCCATGTCTGACACTCCCCTTAATGCAATGTTACATCCCTTTCCCTTGGTCACCCTCAACAAACTTACTCCATCCATCTGTTCTACACATGCCTTTACTCCCATTCATAGGCCTGTTCTCCCTTGCAAGAGTAGAGAACACAGGCCATGATGGAGAGACCGAGAACCTGGGGGCAGCAGCAGTGGCTCAGTCATTAGCACTGCTGTCTCGTAGCACCAGGGATCCAGGTTCAAGTCTAACCTCGGGCAGCTGTCTGTGTGGAGTTTGCACGTTCTCCCTGTGTCTGTATGGGTTTCCTCCAAGTGCTCTGATTTTCTCGCGCAGTCCAAAGATGTGCAGGTAAGGCAGAGTGGCGACGCTAAGTTGCCCCATAGTATCTAGGGATATGCAGGCTAGGTGGATTAGCCTTGGGAAATGCAGGGTTACATGGATAAGCGGGTGAGTTTGGATGGGATGTTCTTCAGAGGTCAATGTGGACTCAATGGTCTGAGTGGCCTGCTTCCACACTGTAGGGATTCAATCATTCTATGAACCAATGACTACAGAGGGAGGAGGCTTTAGGCATCAGTGACATGCTTGACTATCTGAGATGGAGAAATGTGAAACTCTCAGTAATCTGGTGCCAAAAGTAAACATTAGTCACATCACATACAGTTCTCTGACATATTGACTTGATGTCTGCAACATGTCAAACATGATCACGGGCAAAATGATCACTTAAAGCATTCTCACATTGATGGTTTAATTCGTGTTTTTAATCTCCTATTGCAAGTTTCCCACTAGAAAGGATGATTCAGAAAGACAGTTCCACAGATGATAATATGCTTTTTCTGGAAGTACACCATCTCAGAATGTATGCAGACCCCAGCTCAGCGGTACACACACTTTAGTGGAACAGACAGGGCAGAGAGCAGATGTTGGAGTGGAGGGTGAACATCAGTGGTTGCAGAACACTTCGGCCTGTTCAGCTGGATGCAGATGACATACCCCGGGTGCTGGGGCATGCTCCTATTGAAGAACGGGATACTTCTGGAGCAACAGAACAAAAGAATTGCAATGTGGTGATGTCTTTGTCCATAGGAAGAGTGGCCCACCTGAATGATGCATCAAACCAGGCAATTAAACAAGTGCATGCGGGCCTTCACCACTTGTACGCTGGAATATTGTTTCCACCAATTAAGTTTGTCATTAGCCTCTATAAAATCCTGTCTTCCAATTCTACTGTCCTGAACAAAATAAGATGGTTTCTCATCTTCCACAGGATGTAGTCCTCTTAGAATTCTTGAAGCAGCAATCAGTCCACCATCTCTCCACTACTGAGAACTTTCCAAGTGTGCATAATTGCTCATCACAGTCCAATCCCTCCATCTCCTCAATCTGATTGCTCTTTTCAATGACCGTTCAATAGCCACGGTTCATCTTGTACACTTTTCTTTTGAGAATGTGCCCATTTTTCATAACCAGGATTCTAGATCAGAGCTGCAATTCCACTTTCAACCAACGCTGCCACAAACATAACCAGCCACTGAATTTAGAGGACTTTGCTATGTATAAAACACCATGTATGTATGGCCTGTAAATTGCTTTGCGGTGTTATCAAGAACTACCGGGTGTAATAAGTGGAGGGGGAGAAAATGCTTCCTCTTAGAGTGGATTTATTTGCAGAGCACTGGTAAGTTTTGGTCACTGTACTGCAAAAAAGAAGTTAAAGCGTTGGGACATTTTTTGACCTTAATCAGATTATCAAAGCTGAAGAATGACCTTTAAACAATTGGAATCTAAATAGAAAGTACATAAAATATTGTTTACATTTCATATTTCAGTATTAAGAAAGAAAACTAGGATCAGAAATATAAATTAATGAAAAATAAATTTCAAACAAAGGAGTTGATCTTTTGTGCAGATAATGAGGGACAATGCACTTCATTCTATTGATGGAGGTATTATAGGAACATAGGGACAGTAGTAGGCCATTCAGCCCCTCCAGTCTGTTGATAGCTGATCTGTGATCTAAGACCATAGACCTGCCTTTGGCCCATATTCCTTTATTGCTTTGCTGTGACGATGCTATGGCTTTAAGAGGTGTAAATTGTGAATTTTCTTTAATGAAGAAAGGTTGAGACAGAGGTACCGAATGGTCTGCTCAAAGCTAACCAAAGTAAACAGTTTGGGAAGCTTCAGGCTATATTTTTTTAAACGTTGGAACAATAAAAGCTATCCTGAATGGGTGGGGTCAATCTCCCACAGAACCAGGATTGTTAATTTTAGCTTTCTGCAGTTGTTGGTGTCTTGAAGCTGGTTGTGGAAGCTCTTATTCCTGTCTCTGTTACAGCTAGAAGCTGAGGTTCTCCTCCTGCTGCTAGAATTACATGTGAGACAATCTACTTTACTTAATTTGCCTGGGCCAAGGGCATGTTTATCGGATGTTACTGTATTGGAACAGTTAATTACTGGTAGTTAATATACATTATTTTATTAAATATTTCAATAGCATTATCGTTAAGCCAGTTCTTTTCTTTTTATTTTGTCTGTACTTTAACTGAAGAATGTAAATAAAGTGTGTTTTGCTTAAAGTCGAGTAGTTCGACCAATCGAATTGTATCTAGAATGCAGTGCCTTACACTTACCTTTAAAGTAAGAATTAGTTAGGGTCTTGGCTATCTACTTAATATATTTTGAGAGGGGTTGATCTGGTCCATAATAAAAAGTTGTCTGCCTCAGATATAAAATTAGCAACTGATTTTGCATCCACTGTCATTTGTGGAGGAGAGTTCCAAACATCATCTGCCCTTTGTAGAAGTGCTTCCTAACATCTCTTCAGAACATTTAGCCCTATTTTCTAGACTATGCCCCCTAGTTCTAGAATCTCCAACCATTTCACCCCTTAACCTAAATTTGAGAGAAAATGACCTAATTTGTATAATCTTTCCTCAAACCTAACCTCTGAAGTCCAGGTATCATTCTTATAAACTTATGTGTAGTCCTTCCAAGGGCAATATATCCTTTCTAAGACTCAGAAGAGTTGAATGAACGATTCCGTATGGCTTAAGTCAGAAGTAAACCAAACTGTTTCCCTCCAATTATTGAATATTTTGCATGTTGCTTTCTGTCTTGTCTTCCACTCTTCTTTTCTCTTGCAAACATTTCTGTTTTCTCAGTATATCATGCAGATCACTTTATACTGATCATAGCTTCTGTCTCAAACATTCTTTAATTTTGCCTTTACCTTTTGGACTAATTCAAATACAAATTATATACATATCTTGCAGGAAGTAACACTTTGAGATACAATATGAGTAATTTGAGACATCATCAAACAATAATTTACATTGCCTTTCTTCATTTCAATTATATGTTCAGTTCTTCCCTATCTAGAAGTAGACTCCGGAAGTATGATAATTTCAGGTGTGATGCTCATAAAAAGTGCCAGGAATAAGTTTTCGTTTAAAGGAGTCATTCCTATCAATTACCTAAATTACATGTTTAGAAACATCTGCAAATCTAGAAAGCAAGCACAAACAGGAAACTAATCAATTAGAGTGATAAGATTTCATAGCTCAAATACCCTAGACATCGTCATAATTGTTCTTTTAGTAGTCACACACCACGCAAATGTACATATATGGATGTATATATGGAGGGCCGTTAGCTTGGTTGGCTAGTTAGCAAGCATGAAGTTCAGAGTAATGCCACTTGTGTGGGTTTGATTCCCATTTGAACAGAGTTGGACTTGGGACCTGCCTTTTGTGCTTCAAATGATATCACTTGGAATGTGGAGTGGCATCTAGGAGAGAAGATTTTCACTCCTTTGTCGGCACTTTTTGTCCTACTAGGCCTTTGAAATAACTGGCTCTACTTTTTCTGTAAATTACAAAATGTTGTGAACTATTGGTCAAAGAGTTTGAAAAGGTTAAGGTTGAAGGACTAAGACAGCAGAAATAGTAATTGCTTGGTGATTTTTCCCACTGAAAATCCACATGGCTCAACGTTGAACTCAAGATTGCTTCAAAGCCAGTATCATTATCATAAACGTAAGAAGGGTCACTGGATCCGAGATGTTAACTCTCCTTTCTCATCACGGATGCTGCCAGACTTGCTGAGTTTTCCAGGCAACTTTTGTTTCCCATTTCCAGCATGCACAGTTTGTTTTTGTAAACTGCTACTCTTGATTAAGTACAGCATGAGCAGTATTTTGAATAATTTTCTCATGCTGAAAACAAATCAACTCCACTAATTGAGTGGTTTTCTTTCTGAAGGAAGTTTTGTTTTGTATTAGTTGCATTTTTGCCATATTTCCTTTCATGTGATACCAGTGTACATGCTGATAGCAATCTTCAAAACTGGTGTAAAACTGGTCACTGAAAATGCTATTTTTTTGTAAGCCTGCAGAAACTCACATATATGAGAAATTGCTGATCTTTCCAACAGATGTTTTTCTTCCACTTGACTCATATTCTTTCAATTACTGAATGCACCAACCTCCACCTCCATGATATCATTCTTCACCCATCTCTGCTGTTGCTTCAGCCCAACTGCTACTGAATCCTTCTCTGTCTCTGTAATCTCCATCAGCTCTACAGCCTTCCAATCTGCATTCCTTCCAATGCTGGCTCTTAAGCATGCCTCATTTCCTTCTATCCCCAGCATTGAAAACTATACTTTAAGCTTAAGTTCTGGACTTGCACCCCGCCCCCCCCCCCCCGCCCCCCCGCAACCCCATAAACCATTTTCCTCCCTTTCTTTTTTCAGATGTATTCTTTAAAACCTGTGTGTCACCTGTCCTAATGTCTCATTTCAAGTTTTTTCCCGCTGGATCTGTAGTGAAAAACTTAGGGACATTTTACAACTATAAAGATTCTGTTTTTGCTGCTTTTTCACTTTCTTGTTAATGGCACACACACCGTCTTATTTCTTTCAGTTTCTCTACGACCCAGTAGGTTATACTCTAATTTTTTGCACTTACCATCTTTGCTGTGTAGCTAGTCCTAGGTGTTGACCGTATCTGATAATGTCTTCAGCTTCCCATCAGTGAGAACTTGGTGACATTCTGAGGCTTTTTTGTGGGTTCTTACTTAAGTAGGTCATTAGCCTCATACCAGAAGGACTACCAAAATGTGATTTAGAGGTGAAGGGCCATAACTTCCCTCCTATTGGATACAAGCATCTTGCTGTATTTTGACACATTTTAAATTAGCTGGAGTTTCGATCTGCTGTCAGTCCACCATGAGCAAAGGCTGCTGTGCTCCTGTTGGATCCTGATATTTGCCAGAAAGGATTTTCACTTTGCCAAGGTTAATCTCTACGGAAAGATCAGAGGAGTATTGTGTTTACTCTTCTCTAAACTATCAGTAAACTCTAGACAAGTAGGAGAGCGGGAAGTATCACTGACATGAGAGAAGTGATTCCTTTGCTTTCACATAGGTTTAATCAGTTATAATACCTGATATTCATCATCTTTCTAAGACCACTGAATATAATATCCTTTGTTCTATGGTAATGTTGGTCTGTGAATGATCAATCCAGTTACAGATCGGGTCTTTGTAATTTTTCTGTTGTGAAAGTCTATCCTTGGTCTTTGGAAACACAGCCTGTTGTTTGTTTCCATGGATTTTTTCTACCTTGGTAATAGCAGTCTAAGCAAGCATTTCAGAAATTACCTTTGGGCATTTTCTCTTTAGGTATTTGAAGTAATTCTCCAAGATGATCTATAATGTCCGCAGTGAATGCTGAGCAATGTTTCACCTCCATATAGTGTTGCACTGCCGATCAGCAAGCCGGCTTGGTGTGCTAACACCATCCCACCTCAGAACCATTTTTCTGAAGGCTTATTTGAAGTAGAACTGCTGCATAAACATGAACAGCGAGTAACCTGGGTGTTAGCATTGACTAGAAACTGAAATGGACCAGCTTTTTAATTGTTATGACTACAAGAGCCAGTTAGAAACATGGAATTCTGCGGTAATTAACTCATCTTCTGTCTTTCCAATGTCAGTTCATTGTCTACAAGGCCCAGTTACGAGTGTGATTGAATACCCTCCACTTGCCTGGATAAATGTAGTCCCAAAATCTTTTAAGAAGCCTGACACCATCCAGGGCAAGGCCTGTTGCTTGATTGGCATTCCATCCAGTATTGTTCAATACCTACTCCCTTCATCACCAACACATAATGGCAGCTGTGTGTACCATTCACAAGATGCAGTGTAACAACTTGGTAAGGCTTCTTCAACAACACATTCCAAACCCACAATCTTTGCCACGTCAAAGGACAAGGGCAGCAGATGCATGGGAACAGTGTCATTTTTAAGTTTCCTTCCAAGCCACGCACCATCCTTAGGTGGAACTGTGTCACTCTTCCTTCATTATCGCTGTATCAGAATCTTGGAACTCCCTTCCAAACAACACTGTGGCTGTATTTATACCCCAAAGAGTGTAACAGTTCAAGAAGGCAGCTGAAATCACCTTCTGAATTTGAGATGGGTAATAAATGGTGGTCTGGCCAGTAAAGCCCACATCCAATGTGTGTGGAAAATAATTATCAG
>JAHRHZ010000030.1:29197906-29229477 GCA_024137785.1 Ginglymostoma cirratum
TTCCAATTTATCCTCTTCCCTTCTGAAAGTTATTCTTGAGTTGACTTCTATCACCCTTTAAGGAGATGCATTCCAATAATAACAACTTGCTGTTTATAAATATGCGTCTTCACCTCCCTGTGTTTTTTTTTGCCAACTAGCCTTCTATCTTTATTCTTTAATTACTGGCTGTTCTGTCGATGGGCACAATTCCTCTTTAGTTGCCTTATCAAGACCCATTATTTTATCCTGGCACTTCTTTTTTGGGGTTCTCATGGTACAGTGGAAGTGTCCCTATCTCTGAGCCAGGACACTAGGTTCAAATCCCTTTGCCCCAGTGTTTAACCTGAATAGGTTGATTAGAAAATATCTATCCTGACTGCTTGCCCTCAGCTCTGCTCTCTTAAGTCCAAGACCACACAGACTTGAACAGAAATGGCAGACAAATGGTTTAGTCATTCACCAGCAGACCTGACAAAACCACATAAATCGCTATTAGATTCTGCAGTTATCTGTGAAAACTTTAAAGCCACCATAATATTCAAAGATAGCTTTGGCTTTCTTTTTCCACAGCAGAACACCTTCCATCATCACCTCTTCCCAGACCTACCTTGTCAGACTTTTTTTCTAAAGCTCTCCACTGCCCTACTCCTCGACTCACATTGTCTGTCGTTTCTCTTCAACTCCCCTCATTCCCTCTCCAAGCTTATCTTGTCTTTGAGACCCATCTTCCATCTACAATATCCCGTTCTCACTAAATTGCCGACCCACCAAATTCTCTGCCGGGTTTTTAAAATTAGATGATTTTGTCCATGGTTCTGTCTCTCGAGGTACTCTACAGTCTGACTGTCCTTCAGATCTTCTGTTACCACCCTTTTCACCAAAGAAATCCATGATTCCACCATCCTCACAAACTAGTGCCCTATTTCCAACACACCCTTTCCTCTACAAAGACTTTATCTGTGTAGTAACCTCCCATCTTTCCTGAAACTTTAGTTGTTTGAATCGCTCCAATTGGGTTTGTGCCCCGCTACGGTGTCGAAATGGCTTTTGATGTGGAGGTGCCCGTGTTGGATAAGGGTGGACAAGGTCAAAAATCACGCGACACCAGGTTATAGTCCCAAATAATATTCTATATGATCGTGACAAAACTAAATTATTCCCTTTCATTGTTTCTCCATTAGTGTCCAGCTGGCTGAGACAGCATGTTTTAGCTCATCTATCTATTTATAGCCGGAGAATTACCTGAAATAACTTCTCTTCTCCTTCTCACTGTTACTTCTGATGCCCCCCAAGAGCCTAACCTTGGGATTGACACTGCTGTCATCAGCATGCGGTCCCTTGGTGAAATCTTCTGAAAACAGAGCCTCAGTTTTCACTTGTGCACTGCCAGTATCCAGTCTGATTCACCACCACTTTTCTCAGTGTTTCCACTGTTGCTAACTCATCCATTTCTCTAAATAAAAATTGGGAAGATTGAATCCCATTGATTTTGTTTCTGCTACAAGCTCCCATTACTTATCCATTAATTTCATCCCTCTCCCCAGCAACTGTCTGAGGTTAACCAAATTATTCACAAGCTCAGTGTCACATTTCATTCCAAGTAGAACTTCCAACCACATACTTGTACTGCACTAAGACAGCCTATCTCCTCCACTGAAATATCACCCAATTCCCTCCTGTCTCGGCTCATCTACTACTGAAACCATGCCTTTGCTACCTCCAGACATTGACATAGTAATGTTCTGCTGGCAAGCTGGCTGCCCACATTCTACCCTAGACCAAAACTCTGTTGCTTATTTGTGTCCTTAATTTTGTCAAGTTTAGTTCACTCATTACCACTATTTTTGAGGTCCTACATTGACTCACATTTAAGTGACACCGCAATTTTAATATTCTCATTCTAGTTTAAAAATCTCCCCTTAGCTTGTCCCTGTATGTATCTGTAATCTCGTCTATCCCATAACCATGCAGGATAACTCTGCACAACTAATCCTGGCCTCTTGAGCTTCGTGATTTTATTTGCACCGTCAAAGGTGTGCCTTCAACTGCCAAGTTGTGAATCTCTGTAAGTTCTTCCATAACAGCTCTGCCTCTGTAGCTACCTCTCTTTCTTCCTTTAAAAAATATTTTAGACCTCCTTCTTTGACCAAGCATTTGATCATTTTCTGTAATAGATCCAAATGTGGCCATGTAAAATTTTACTTTGAATCTCGTGTGACGTGCTTGGAATGTTTAATGATGTTAAATGCACTAAATAAATATGCTGTTGTATACGTTTTTGGACAAATCTGTTAAAGTAATCAGTCTAGAACATTGTGGCTGCATGGGAGTTCGACAAAGATAACCCATTTCAGGAGATCCGAAACTATTTTTATCAATAACTGAATCTTTTAATCAAGTACTGAGTTCTTGCTTATCTTCTTGCCTTGCACTATTTTATCACGTCATCACTGCCAGTGCAAAACTTTTCATAACTTACAAATGTCTCACTTCATGAAACTTATAGAAACAATGTTTTTACATCTTGAATGACTGAAACTAAAAACTGAATGTTTGCTGCTAGACTGCATAAAACCAAAATCTATTTAATGTGTTCAGAATTAAAAGTTTGAGGGGTCAGTATGTATATTGTTAGTACATTAAGACACAGAGTTATGGAACCCCTAGTACAGAAGGAGGCCATTCAGTCCATCATGTCTGCCCCGACCTGCCAAAGAGCATCACACCCAGACCGGCCCCCAACCATATCCTGTAACCCCAGATCTACTATGGCTAATTCCACCTAGCCTGCACATCCCTGAACATTGTGGACAATTTCCACACAGCCAATCCACCTAACCTGCATGTCTTTGGGAGGAAATCGGAGTGCCCGGATAAAACCCACGCAGACACAGGGAGAGCATGTAAACTCTACACAGACTGTCACACAGCTGGAATCGAATCTCGGTCCCTGACGCTGTGAGGCAACAGTGCTAATCACTGAGCCACTGTGCCTCCCTGTTTTAGTGTAGCCCATTAATGAGTGTGGCTAGGAAAGCATGTATAAATGTTCAATAAGGCAAAGAAAGGGACAGGTGCATCAGAAATGACTCAGGCATCAGTTGAGTAACAGCAATGTCAGCTCAGTCAACCCTGCAAACTCTTCCTAAAAAGCCTCTGCCAACTCGTGCTCAAATTGGGAAAGTTGTTCCATAAGCTCGTGAAGTAGTCGTTCTCACAGTGTGACAGCTTTCAACTAATACCTTGAATTCTCCTAAAATCAGTCCCGATATATACTTCCACCAGGGGTTTGGGTACACTGAAATACAGATTAGTGGGGGTGGATGTGGATACAGGAAAGACTTATTCCAAGTCCTGTGAATTATCATAGTTTCAGGTTGAGCGAGGCCAAGGAAAGAACCTTTCCACGTGTACCGCCCAACACAAATTGTTGAAATGACCGCAGGGTACTGTGTGGCTTCCATGATACTGGAGAATCTGAATGGCTACACTGCAGATATCCTACAAAAACTTGAATACCTTTTGCTTTAAACTAAAGCAGTAGGGCGATATGGGATGACAAGGTGTAGAGCTGGATGAATACAGCAGGCCAAGCAGCATCAGAGGAGCAGGAAAGCTGACGTTTTGGGTCGAGACCCTTCTTCAGAAATGGGGGAGGGGAAGGGGATTCTGAAATAAATAAGGAGAGAGGGGGAGGAGGATAGAAGATGGATAAAGGAGAAGATAGGTGGAGAGGAGACAGACAGGTCAAAGAGGCAGGGTTGGAGCCAGTAAAGGTGAATGTAGGTGAGGAGTTAAGGAGGGGTTAGGACGGTCCAGGGAGGATGGACAGGTCAAGGAGGCGGGATGAGGTTAGTGGGTGGGAGATGGGGGTGGGGCTTGAGGTGGGAGGAATGGTTAGAGAGGCAGGGATGAGCTGGGCTGGTTTTGGGAAGCGGTTTGGGGGAGGGGAGATTTTGAAGCTTGTGAAGTCCACTTTGATACCCTTGGGCTGCAGGGTTCCCAAGCGAAATGTGAGATACTGTTCCTGCAACTTTCGGGTGGTGTCATTGTGGCAATGCAGGAGGCCCAGGATGGACATGTCATCCAAGGAGTGGGAGGGGGAGTTGAAATGGTTCACGACTGGGAGGTGTAGTTGTCTGTTGCGAACTGAGCATAGGTGTTCCACAAAGCAGTCCCTAAGCCTCCACTTGGTTTCCCCAATGCAGAGGAGGCCACAATGGGAACAGCAGATACAGTATACCACATTAGCAGATGTGCAGGTGAACATCTCTTGATGTGGAAGGTCTTCTTGGGGTTTGGGATGGGGGTGAGGGGGGAGGTGTAGCACTTCCTGCAATTGCAGGGAAAAGTGCCGGGGGTGGTGGGGCTGGTGGGGAGTATGGAGCGGACAAGGGAGTCACGGAGAGAGTGGTCCCTCCGGAAAGCAGATAAGGGTGGGGAGGGAAAAATGTCTTTGTTGGTGGGGTCAGATTGCAGATGGCGGAAGTGTCAGAGGATGATCCTTGAATGACATGTCCATCCTGGGCCTTCTGCATTGCCACAATGATGCCACCTGAAGGTTGCAGGAACAGATTCTCATATTTCGCTTGGGATTCCTGCAGCCCAAGGGTATCAATGTGGACTTCACAAGCTTCAAAATCTCCCCTCCCCCGACTGCGTCCCAAAACCAGCCCAGCTCATCCCCGCCTCCCTAACCATTCCTCCCACCTCAAGCCCCACCCCCATGTCGTACCCACTAACCTCATCCCGCCTCCTTGACCTGTCCCCTCTCTAACTCCCCATCTACATTCACCTTTACTGGCTCCAGCCCTGCCTCTTTGACCTGTCTGTCTCCTCTCCACCTATCTTCTCCTTTATCCACCTTCTACCGCCTCCCCCACTCTCCCTATTTATTTCAGAATCCCCTTGCCTTCCCCCATTTCTGAAGAAGGGTCTTGACCCAAAACGTCAGCTTTCCTGCTCCACTGATGCTGCTTGGCCTGCTGTGTTCATCCAGCTCTACACCTTGTTATCTCAGATTCTCCAGCATCGGCAATTCCTACTATCTTTGTAACAGGGCGATGTGGGAGAAGTGTTTAATTAAAATTGTGATGGAATGAAGGCATGGTGGTTAGAAGTTGGCTTTCTCCAACAGTTGAGAAGAACAGTCAGGAATGAATAAAAAAGAAAAGAGAGACATGTAACAGGTTCAAAGAAAGTAAAACAACAGAGGCACAGAGGAGCAAAGAACGTGCAGGGGAGAACTTCTGAAAGCAATACGGAGAGCAAAGAGGCAGCATGAGAAAATGTTGGCGGCAAGAGTAGGGAGAATCCTAAAATATCCAATGAGAATATCAAGGAGAAGAGAACAACCAGGGAAAGGATAGGGACTGTTAGGGACTCAAGCGGCAATCTGTGCATAAAGGTAGAAGACATTTGTTGAGTGTTAAATGAGTGCTTCTGTCTGTCTTTACTGGGGAGAAGGAAGGTGCAAGTACTAAATTTGAGAAGGTAGACTGAAGTTCTTGAGCGAACTGATATACGAAGTGGGGAGGTATTGGAGGCTTTAACAGAATTAAAAGTGGATAATTCCCCAAGTCTGGGTGAGTTGTATCTCAGGCTACTTTACGAAACCCAGAAGGAAATTACAAGAGCCCTAACTCAAATTTTTAAATCATCTCTAGCCACAATGGAGATGCCAGCGGACTGGGAGACAGCTGACGTGTTTACACGTTACAAGTAAGGTGGTAGAGATAGACCAAGGTACTACAGACCAGCCAGTAGTATGGACCCTACAGCCCTCCGGACTCAACATCAAGTTCAATAATTTTAGGGCCTAAACTCTCCCATGTCCCAGACCCCTACCCCACACACTGGGCCTTGTTACCACATCGCCTGCCATTACACACCCACTGTTGTTAGTCACTAACAGTCCTCATTAACAACTATTCACCCTCCCAGCCTGATTGTTAGCAACTCCTTTGTCTGTCGAACTGTCTTTCTCTCTCTTTGGGCTCTATCCTATCGTTTTCTCCCTATCCCACCCACCTCCCTGTTTTCTGCATATAAACTGATGTTTTCCCACCCACCATAAGCTCTGAGGAAAGGTCACCGGACCCGAAACATTAACTCTGTTTTTCCCTTCACAGATGCTACCAGACCTGCTGAGCTTCTCCAGCAACTTTGTTTTTGTTCCTGGTTTAAAGCGTCTGCAATTCTTTTGGTTTTTATTAAGTTGGAACTAAAATTGACTTAGTTACAGGAGACGGACAATGGTGATACAAGACCATTTGTGTGACTAAAGCACATGTGCAGTGGTGTATCACAGGGATCACATTTATAAATGATATAGGTGAGAATGTGGTTTGGGGTTGGAGGGGAGAGGGGTGCGCAATAAAATAATCCGTATGTTTGCAGATGACACAATGATAGGCTAGATGGTTGACAGTGAGGAGGAAGATATTAACTTACAGGGGGATATAAATGGATTGATCAAATGGGCGGATCAGCGGCAGATGGAATTTAATCCTGATAAACGTGAGGTTGTGCATTTTTGGAAGAAGGGAGAACTCAATGAATGGCAGAACACTGGGAAGCTCAGGTGATCATAGTGATCTTGGGATGCTTGTCTATAGATCCCTAAAGGCAGAAGGATAGTTTAGGAGGATAGTTAAGAGGCATACAGGATGCTTGCTTTTATCAGTCATGGCATTAACTATAAGGGCATCTTTGGGTGCTCCGGTTTCATCCCACAGTCCAGGGGGAACCCACACAGACACGGGGACAATGTGCAAACTCTGCACAAGCGGACCCCCAAGGGGGGGAATCAAACCCAGGTCCCTGGCGCTGTGAGGCAGCAGTGCCTACCACTGTGCCACCCTAGGTAGGTAGTAGTTTATTTTTGGCAGTACAGACTTGATGGGCTGAAGAGCCTCTTCTATACTGTATGATTCTATGTTTCTGTGAGTTTCGATTGACAAGGAGATTCAACCCCATATCAGCTGTGTCATTGTCAGCCTTCCAACAAACTACAGCAGCGAGAGTTTGATAACAAGGCAACAAAAATGTAAAGTAGTTATCATGAGCACAGATGAGCTTCGGGAAGGCAAAAAGAATTAAATATCAGAACCGATTTATTATTTTAAAAAATGTGATCGTTGAAATGCTTTCTCATGCACGCACCTTTGCTCATCAGGAATGACTCTAAATTGTCACTGTAAATTCTTTGAAAATTAAAAAATGCCTGACAGCGCTCCTGCTGAACTATTAGCATTGAAACACCAACAGCCATAACACTAGATGGAATTTTATCAACCATCTGAACTCATTATTGCTTTTTGGATGTAACAGAGAAGTACCGTATTTTGCAATTATTTACCACCAAAGCTATTACCACCATTATGCAGTGTATCCTGTCGCCTGCCTTTCTGAGTTAAACTCTAAGTTGTAGAGCTGTGTTCATTTTTCTTCCCATTGTGATGTGGTTGAATTGCCTACAGCTTACAGCCCAGCAACAAGTTATTTGAACTGTTAGACCTGTATGGGCATTTGTGCTCCAGCAAGGTTGAACAGATATTTACATTTGCGAAAATTTATACAGGAAATTTAATGTGCTTTTAAACACATTTATTTAATACACATTTCTTAAACAATACTGAAGTTTCTCTGTGCATATTTACAAATTTGTGTTTAATTAAGCCACATTTTATATCCACAGATGGTAAGAAATGAGCTCACAAAAATTCAGAATAAATCGGTAAAAACAGCCATTTGTGTTGCTGCTTTCATTTACAATTATAGGTCCAAATGTGTATGTTTTATAAAGGATACATTGCCGTTGTTTCGGATACAACCGAAACAGGTTGTGATGTCTCACACTCCGTTTTCAGAAGCCCAGCCAATTGTTTCTGACTGATGCAGCCAGCATCTTTTAAAATCTTAAGAAAACTATTTCTAAACTTCACTCCAAGAAATACATAAAGAATAGGATTGAGACAACAGTGTACATAAGCAATGCTCTCCGTTACAATAATTGCATAGTTTACGTTTGCATTGTATTCACAACTAGTTTGTTCTTGCCTGATGATCTGTAGAGTTTGCATCAACAAGACGATGTTGAATGGCAGCTCACAAATCACAAATGCAGCAATAACTGCAAAGATAATCTTTAATGACTTGTGCTTCTGAAACTTGTTAGCTTGGAGCAGGGTTTTTACAATGACTGAGTAGCAAATGGTCATGGCCACAAAGGGTATCAGAAATCCCACTGCCATCTGTGTTACTTGCACTCCCACTCTGATCATTTGGGTCTGATTAATTGGATGCACCATCTTACAGACAGATTTATTTGACGTATCAGTTTCAGTTTTAACTTTACTTAAAATGAATTCTGGAAGAGCCAAAATGATTGCAAACACCCAAATGCTCACACAGACTAACTTACTGTGAATTATTTTCTTTCCATCATTGAGCGTTTTTGTTGCTTGAACAATGGCTTTGTACCTGTTGATGCTTACACAGGTGAGTGTTAACATACAGCTATAAAGGTTGACAGTGTATGCCCCATTCACAAGTTTGCACATAAAAGTTCCAAAAATCCATTTATTGTATGCATCAACTGCCCAGAATGGCAGCGTGCAGAGAAAGAGCAAGTCAGCAATCGCCAGATTCATCATGTAGATATTTGTCACAGTCTTCAGCTTCTCATAGTAAACGTATGTCACGACGACCAAAGAATTCCCCAAAAGCCCTGACAGAAATATAACGGAATAAAAACAGGGCATAAAAACTTTCCTGAAATCTGCAACTTCGTCATTCTCACATAATACAGCAGGTGGAAAGGTGAATGTGCTGTTTTCATCATAATATTCGTATTCTGTCATCGTTGGAAACCAGGAATCAGGTCTGCAGAGCACACCTGAAATGAAGCACAGGATCTTGTCAAGACACATTCTTATTTGGTACTTCCAATGGACTTGCACAATTATAACATTAACCAAAACAAAGTTATGATTTGTTCAAATAATCTGATAGTAAATGCTCCTTGTAGTAATTTTATTTACCAAAACATTTTTAAGTGGGATGACCTGCCAAGTTTGTTTTCTCCTATTCTCTAAAGGCACTTAGTCCTTGTTGTGTCACATAATAATTGCATATCAAAGGAAAATATATAAGCATTTGGAAAGTAAATGTTTTTAAAGCATACTTTTTAGGATACAATGTTGAAAGCGTCTTAAGAAAACTTACCACAATTCAGGGAATTGCTGCAACTTTTGTATCAACAAATAAGCCTGCCAGCCATTGGGTTTTCAGAATACCTCACGCCTGGTGTTACAGGTGAATTGGGTCAGAACCCAGAGCTGTTTTATATGTTGAAGTTCAAGGAAATAACACATGCTTTAAATACAGAACGAGATTTCCTGCTGCGAATGGATGTTTATCATTCTTGTGATGTACTCATTTCTATGACATAAATTCAATTGGTAAAGTGATACCACACAAAGTAGATCAATCAAGCCACCTATAAAGGAATTCGTCCTACTCACTTGTTGATAGCACATGGACCTGTAGATTTCTCAAGTATTAGTCAGTTGTTTTGTGTATGGTAGTACTGAGGCTATTCCAATAACCCTTTCTGTCACTGCATTCCTGATAATTACAACTTGCTGCATAGGAAAGAGCGCTCCTCATCTCACCTGCTGTTTCGACAACCACCTTCAACCATCTTTTCCAGTTACTGCTCCTACTGCTACTGAAAATTGAGGCCACAAAATTTAGTCAAGCCTATAAATGGGAGCAGTGGTTGAGCTGCTCAATTAACCCAGACCCACAACTTCATATCAAAGCAGAATACTGTAGATGTGGAGAGCTGAAACAAACACAGAGAGAGAATGCTGGAGAAGCTCAGCAGATCTGGCAGTGCCTGTGGAGGGAGAAACAGAGTTCATGCTTTAATTCCATATAACTTCTTCCAAACTGAAAGGAGTTGGAAAGTGGTGTTTTTTTAAATCATTTTGATAGAGGCAGAGGAGGGGAATAGATGGCAGGACCCAGTGAAAAAGACAAAAGTGTTGCTAACTGGGGTGAAAGAGAAATAGAGATATAAAATAGAAATTGCTGGAAAAGCTCAGCAGGTCTGGCAGCATCTGTGGAGAGAAATCAGAGTTAACGTTTCGGGTTGAGTGAATCTTCCTCAAGTCTGAGGGGTGCAATGGTGAAAATGGGTCCTTTCGGCTGAGAGCAAAGTAAACAAGACATAAACCAGACAAAACTGTAGGATTGAAAGCGGGGAGAGAAGAATGCATGAGGAATGAAAGACAAACTTTGTAAACATCAGGTTCTAAAGCTGTGGAATTTAATATTGAGTCCTGGAGGCTGTAATGTGCCTGAGTAGAAAATGAGATATTTTCTGATATGTGCCTGAATAGAAAATGAGATATTTTCTGATGAAGAATCACAGAGTTGGATCTGCTTTCTCTCCACAGATGCTGTGTTTCTCCATCTGTGCTTCAGGTCTCTAGCATCTGTAGTTCTTTCTTTTATTATGGAGGTTCTTCAGTTCAGAAGAAGGGTCACTGGACTTGAAAGGTTAACTCTTGCTTTCTTTACCTCCAACCAGCCCACTTCCATGTTTCGCAGTGGTGAGACAAGGATTAAGTAACAGATAACCTCAGAAGGCAGGTGTCAGTTCACAAATACAAGGCTGCAGGTGGTGCCACATTTAACCTGTTTTACGACTGTTAATCTTGGATAATCACATTCAGGAAATCTGGCACCATTCCCCAAACCCAAAGCCAGAACGGCTTTATTAACTGCTTGTAGACCGAAAGGAGCAAGACTGCTTCCTATCCCACAGCCCCACTCCCCTCTCTCAGTATTTATTGCCCATCCCCCTAATCACCCTGGAACTAAGTGGCTTGCTAGGCTATTGCTGGAATGATATGGTAAGATCAGGTAGGGACAACAGATTTCCTTCCTGAAAGGGCGTTAATGAACCAGATGGGTATTTACAACAATAGTTGCTTTGAGGCTAACTTTTAATTCTGTATCTTATTAAATTCAAATTTCACCATCTGCTGTGGCGGGATTTGAACTCATTGCCAGAACATTAACGTGGGGTTTTGGATAACTAGCCTAATGACACTACTGTCTTCACCACCACCTCATCAGATGCATGACAAGGTATAGAATTCAAAATCCAAGAGGTAGTGATGAGCCCATACGAATCTTTATTACAAGCTCAGTTAGAACAACGTGTACAGTTTTAGGTTCTGTGCTGTAGGGAACGTATGGAGCGTGCAAAACACGTTCAGCGATGTCAGACCTGGTATGGCAAAAGGGGAAAGAAAGCCTTATAAAATCAGGAAGGGTGGTGGTTTCCAAACGGCAGCACAATTGCAGTGTAATCTTCCACAAGTACTTTAGATTATAAAACAGCAGTGCGAATACCTTGCAGAGTGAGTGACCTCAACTTCCAGGCACCATCCCCTTCTGGCTGGGAAGCCCTGACCTGATTTAATGGTTGTGGGGCTGTTAATTAGCTCGGAACAAGACTTCAGCCCCACCCATGAAGTAGTCCTGCTTGCAGTGGCTGACAATAAATCAAGAGGCTGGTTACTGTCCTGTCCCAGCAGCATCAGCAGGAGCAGAGACCTTTGTTGGACCAACAGCCAGTCCCCATTCTGCACTGGGCACCCAACGATGACCAGTGTTTCACAGGGGCCGGTTATTTGTGGGGTGAGGAATGAACTTGCAAAGATGTGCTGTACTGAGGGATCGCCTCCAATATGTCTGACAGGAGGGACCCCCCTAAGCTCACACAACAGCATGTAAAATACCAGCAGCACCTGGAAAAGACCCTTAGGTGGACATTAGGAGGCCACTTTAGAGGCTGAATTAGCCCAAGGATAGGTTGGCTGCCCATTGTATCCTGCACTCCTGGTAGAACACCAGCAGCAGCAGGTAAGCAAACGCATAATGTCCACCGATGTTTTGACCAACACACAGCCATACTGGAGGAAGAGGAGTGATAAAATTCAGGCCAGTGGGTCAGTGTAAATTCCAGTAGTTGGGTTGTTGGATCAACGATTATGGATTCATTATTACTACTGTAAAATCTTAGGATTCATTATTAAATCTGAAGGGATTTTGTACCAACAAGATAAACAGTTTGCACAGACTGTGGAATTAATTTCCGTAGTTGAGGGAAAAACTATATCCTGAAATCTGAGGAATCTGTTTTCTGAAGAAGGGTCTAGATCCGAAATGTCGGCTTTCCTGCTTCTCTGATGCTGCTTGGCTGCTGTGTTCATCTGGGTCTACACCTTGTTATCCTGAAATCTATTTGCTATGATTTAGAATGTTATTACACCTCCCAGTGGCCAACTGGGGAGTTAAATGCAATTTCTCAGAAAACCTGTTTGCATCTCATTCATGCAGGCGTTGGTCAAACCTATATGTAAAATTGACATGAACAACTGAGTGATGTATCAGAGGCAAGGTGGCTAAATTTGCGGATGACACAAAGATAGGTAGAAATTTATGTTGTGAGGATGACATAACAGCGATGCAGACAGCTTTATGGTTGGGTTAGGTGCATGGACAAAAATCTAGCAGATGGAGTATTATGTGGCAAAGTGTGTAGTTATTCTATTTGGCAGGAAATATTTAAAAAGCTGCATTACTTAAATGAAGAAGGACTGTGGAATTCCAAGGTGCAGAGGAATCTAGGTGCCCTAGTGTATGAATCACAAAAAGTTAATACGCAGGTACAGCACGTAATTAGAAACGCTAATGGTATGCTAGCTTTTGTTGCGAGTGAATTGGACATAACAGTAAGAATGATATGCTTCAGTAACATGGGGCCTTGGTGAGACCACATCTCAAGTACTGTATGCAGCTTTGGTTTCCTGATTTAAGGAAGTATGTAAGTTGGCTGGAGGCAGTTTCGAAGAGGCTTACCAGATTGATACGTGGACTGAGGATGTTGCCTTTTGCTTGAAATATTGGACCTGCTGGGGTTGTTTTTACTGGAGCTTAGAAGAACAAGGGGTGCTTCGATCCTGAATGGCCTTGACAAGTTGGACATGGAAAGAATGACTATTGTGGGTGAGTCCAGAACCAGTGTTCTAAAATTACAAGTTTTTTTTAGGACAGAGATGAAGGGATTTTTTTCTTTCTCAGACGGTTGTGTGACTTTGGAGTTCTCAGTCTCAGCAGGTGATGGGGGAAGGTCATTAAATACTTTTAAGGTGAATATAGATAGATTATTCAACTAAAAGCAAAATGCTGTGGATGCTGAAAATCTGAAATATAAACAAAAATTGTTGGTGAATCACAGCAGCATCTGTGGAGAGAGAACCACTTTCAGTTCTGAAGAAGTCATGTCAGGCTCAAAATGTTCGCTCTGTTTCTCTCTCTGTAGATAGATTATTGTTTGCCATGGGAATGGGAGAGTAGATGGGAATGTGGAATTCAGAATACAAATGAATCAGCCATAACCTTATTGAATGAGAGATCAGATTTGAAGGGCCGAATGGCCTATTTCTGCTCTTATTTTGTATATTCTTAACTTCCAAGAAATCTCTTTGCAGCCTCTGAAGTGTACTGGCTAGCCTGCACTCATTAATTGTAGCTTAGAAGTAAGGTAATAGCAGCAATGCCTCATTTCTATCTCAGATTGCTTCACTCCATAGCCTCCTGATACTTTGATTATATGTGGACACAATTATGACCATTCCAATGCCATCTGTATCCAGAGGACAGGGTTCCATCCACGAGACGGACCCAGCCCTTAAATCACACAACCCCACTGGAGACATCAGAAGAGAGGACGCACAGACCCTGCCAGGACTATTACTTGTCCCACTAGAAGTAAAAGAGGTGAAGCGCTGGAGGGATTTGTAAACAAGGATGGGAAGTTTAAAATGGACTGTTTCTTAACAAGGTTCCAAATGTAAATCAGCAAACAAAGGAATATTGCGTGAATAGGCTTGCTGTGACTTAGGAGACAGGGCGTAGATAGCTTCACGTTTAGAACATAGGAGGCTACGCAGGGATACATTGGAATAGTCACATCTAGAGGTAACAGAGGCAAGTAGATGCGGTCAGACGTAATTCTAGGGGTGGAAATAGATAGCGGTACTGATGGCACAGGCAGAGGTAACTTCAGGGTCAAATATGGCACCACCACTGTTGTGAACAGCCTGCCTCAGCCTCAGACAGTGGCTAGAGAAAGCACTGGAGTTGTTAGCTAGAGAACTGAATTTCTAGGGTGTTCCAAAGACGATGGCTTCAGTCTTCTCAATATTTAGTTGCAGAAGTATATAAAAGCTCTATAAAATCGTGAGAGGCATAGATGAGGCAGATAGCCAACAGCTTTTTCCCATGGTCAAAAAGTCTAAAACTAGGGGCATAGGTTTAAGGCAAGAGGGGAGAGATACGAAAGGATCCAGAGGGGAACTTTTTCACACAGAGGGTGGTGAGTGACTGGGACAGGCTGCCAGAGGGCAGTGGTGGAGGTGAGTACAATTTCATCATTTAAGAAACATTGGGACAGGTACATGGATGGGACAGGTATGGAGGGATGTGGACCAAACGCAGGCAAATGGGACTAGTTTAATTATGAAAACTAGGCAGCATGGACAAGTTGGGCTGAACGGCCTGTTTCCATGCTGTAAACCTCTATGACAGTAAGTAGTTACTCATCCAGCACAGGATGTCTGAGAAGTTGTTTATCAGACACAGTAGAGAGGACTAGCCAGTGGGCCTGTGAGATGGTGGTTGTGGATGTCATCAGCATACTAAAGGAAACACGTGTGTTTTTGGATGATGTCCCAGAGGGGCAGTGTGTCGATGAGAAATAGGAGGAGGCCAAGGATAGATTCACAAGGGACAGCAGGATTAACTGTGCAGGAACAGGAACAGAATCCATTGCAGGTGACTCTCCAACAAAGATTAGATGGATAACCATAGCTTCTTGAAGAAATCAAGGCGGGACGAATCTTCGAAGTGTTACTTACGGAAAGGATGCTTTCACATTTGTATAGAAGTTTCTCACATTTTGGCAAAGTATCAGTTTTGGGGAGTTTCTTGGAGCCTGGGCACCCTGCAGCCTGGAAGACGTAACATTGAGTTCTCTAATTTCAAATAACATTCCCACCCATTTCCCGGCTTCTGTTCCAGCCCCACCTCCTCCCTTCCATTCCACTAACCGATCCTCCCTTCCAGCTACCAACCAGATTCATCCCTCCCATCGACCTACTACTGGTGTCCACCTATCACCACCATTCCACTCCTCTCCTCCCCCCTCCCTCTTTACCTGCAACTACCCCTACCCCCGCATCTAGCCCTGAAGAAGGATAATACCCGAAATGTTGACTGGTCCTTTCCTCCAGATGCTGCCTGGCTTGCTGTGTTCTTCCAGTCTCCTGTTTGTCTTCATGGAGCCTTCCCGTCCTTGGATCCTCTAGAACTATTCTCACACAATTCTCTGCTCCTCACCTTATTAATTATGTATCCTGCCTCCAATACTGCCAGTCTCACACTGCCAAGCACTCATTAATAGTGAAAATGTTTGCCAGTTCTGGGACGTTATGGCATTTATGTTGCATTGCTGTATTTAAATCACAGCTGCACACCATTTCAAATGCTCCCAGCCTGGTCCGAAGTAGCCACCCAGGCCAGTGTGTTGACCACAGTCCAGGGAACATGCAGCAATGCTGGAAGAAGGTAATGACTTTCTGCCACTCCACAAGGTGCCACCACCTTCCCTCTGCTCACACTCACTCTAACGCTGTCACCAAGATTCATGGTCCACCACCCTCACTATTGCATTCAGCATCTTCTCTCAATGACTCCCACCCAATCCATCCTATTTGCATAGAGTCATTCCACATGAAAACAGACCCTTTGGCCCAACTAGTCCATGCCAACAAAGTTTCCCAAACTAACCCAGTCCCACTTGCCTGTGTTTCACCTATATCCCTCTAAACCTTTCCTAATCGTGTACCTGTCCAAATGTCTTTTACATGTTGTAACTGTACCTGTATCTACCACTTCCTCTGGCAGTTCATTCAACACACAAACCACATTCCATGTGGAAAAATGTACCCCTCAGCTCCCATTTAAATCTTTCTCCTCTCGCCTTAAAACTATGCCCTCTAGTTTTGAAATCCCCTACCTTAGGGTAAAGAATTTTGCTACTCACCTTATTTATGCCCCTCGTGATTTTATAAACCTCTATAAGATCACCTTTCCTAACTGAGGATGGACCAGACCCTGACTGACAAAGTTCCCAATTGACTAGACTAAGAACTACCCCTCTTAGGTCTTCACACGTGGTCATTCATTTGAACGGCATGCTGTGCAGTGTGTGTTTGCTGCACAATTGCATCACGTTCTGTAGGTGTGACATTGACGCAGCAGGATGCTGTACATCAACATGTCCACCCAACTGATTGTTCAGTGCTAGCTAGCGTGAAAGGCTGCGTGGCTTTCTGTCTGAGCAAAAAGGCAAGGCAGAGACACTGCAACCTTTCAAATAAGCACCAAGTGAATGAGCACTGAGAAAGCAAGTTAATAGCCTTGGGAGCACCCTATTCTGATGCATGAGATGGGTGTCTGCCCCTGCATGCAAAGTGGCCTGGCAGTGGCACTGCAATGTAAGCTCCAAAATGCAGTAATGAAGTGCAGAACTGTGTTACAGGTTAATCCAAGATGTGCAATGATGATGATGTTGTGAGGCTGGAGCTTTGCCGATCCCAACTACTGCAGATCGAGGATGTAGGTGGTGATTGCCCAGGGCGTTACCTGAGATGTTGGGACATGCTGGCCAACACAAAGGCCCAGGGAAGACATCAGACAGCTGCTAGCTTACCTGTCTGACTTTAAAGTCAGATATTGGTGCCATCTAATTTCTCACTGGAACCTGGAAGGGGAGTGATCTGGATATAAATAAGATGAGGTTGGCTAATAATGCGATGTTAATGCATGGAAATAGGGCCCTCAACACCTACTAAGTAAGATTCCCATTTGTCTGTTGAAACCTTAATGGGAAAATAGGATTTTTCCCAGGGCATTGATAACCTCATTTTTACCTCCTTGCTGTATTTTCCCAACTTTTGTGCCTTTGCCCATGTCATTCAGACCCTGGGAAAATTCTGACCTCAATTTCTGACATCGGTGCTCAGCCAGTTAGCTGTAAAAAGACTCTTGAACCATTGTCTCTTGGGCCTGACTGTGATATCAAAGCTGAAAAGTTAACAGTGACCTGATGTGATTTTTCCAGTACTGCTCTGTTTTGGTATTCTGCAGAGATTCTCCATGCGTATCTGAAAAGGGCTTGAGCTGGAGAACATGAGGGCGATGGTCACCTTTATTGCTGCCAAAAGGTCAGATGATGAGCATTCTGAAGAGTAAGGCTGGAGATTCAGGTAGAGCAGGTCACAGAAATCCCCAGTGGCAAACTTTGGGAAGCTAATCTTTCTGTTGCAGAGCTCTCCAGAGAAATCCTCACATAGTCAGTGATGGCTGTTAATGTAGTGAGCTACATTATTTTGATGTGATGTCCAATTTTCTATAAACCATAGAATTATTATAAAGTAAATAAAATCTGTGCGGTTATGCATTTAAATAATAAATTACTGCAGAAGAAAGAAAGTTCATGCCAAAATTCAAAATAAATCCAGATCCATTGTTATTGCTACTGTGAGAAGTAAAATAATGCTAATAAGTAATTACAAGTTTAACAAAAATGTGTCCCGTTTAGAATAACCCACGTTATCCAAAATTCAAAATATTCAAAATATCCCAAATTTGATTCTTTAATAATATTCCACATAATATTTGCATACATATTGAGCAATTTATGAAAAACAAACCTAAAATCATGACATCAAATGTTAGAAATATGAAAAAATCGGTAATACACAGCACATCAGTCAGTATTTCTAAAAGAAAATAACATGCAGGGACTCCTTTGCAAATGCTGCTATTTCACACATATACTTGTAATCCCGGTTTGCCCTCCATGTGACTCCAGACCCATAGCAATGACACAAAACGGCCATCTGGGCAATTAGGGATGAGCAATAAATGCTGGCCTAGCCAGCGATGCCCTCATCCCCTGAAGGAATAAAAAAATGGTCATATCTGCGTTAGGTGCGCTTGACATAGACTGTGATGTCTCATATTTCACATCTGCAACAATTTTCTTTCTGGCTGATAAAATAGTATCTAAACACCCCACACCAAGAAATGTATAAATAATAAGGCTGAGACACTTATGGACTTCAACATTTTAAACAAACCTGTCAAATATTAATAAATGTAATTATATATTTGGATTTAGTTAAACGTGTTTTATACTTGCAGCTGCTAAGCACTATTCACAATTTTGGATCAAACATGGAATTCAATTTAATTAAGTTAGAATGGCGGTGTTCAAAATACTGATTTTCTGATATTACAGTCAATCGGTAAAGCTGCCATCAAAGTTAAAAGGAAAGATTAGGGAAGCCGTTCAGAAATTCAGCAATGAAGAGCATAAAAATCTCTTTGTACAAAGGACAGCCAGTTTACTATCACTGGGTTAATATATATGTGGTGTAAAGGAATTTCCAGCATCTATAACAAGTGTCAAATAGCAGAGGAACAGGAGTTTCGAGTTACAAGTAGACAGTTGCAGTTTTGTTCTTTTTACAGCAGGAATATGGGTGCCTAAGGGCTACTGTTGGTAAATTGACCTGGTCCGATCCTTTCACTGTTACAGGAGAACTTTTGTGAAATTCTAGTGCCATTTCCAGCTATTAGCACTGATACAAAAAGTATCTGTTATAACGGATGTAGACTTGTTGTTTCGGATATACCTGAGACAGGTCGTGATGTCTCACACTCAGTTTTCAGAAGCTCAGCCAATTGTTTTTCACTGATACAGCCAGCATCTTTTAAAATCTTTAGAAAACTATTTCTAAACTTCACACCAAGAAATACATAAAGAATAGGATTGAGACAACAGTGTAGATATGCAATACTCTCTGTTACAATAATTGCATAGTCTGTATTCGCTAAGTATTCACAACTAGGAATTTCTTCACTGAAGATCTGTAGAATTTCCATCAACAAGACAATGTTGAAAGGCAGCTCACAAATCACAAATACAGCTACAACTGCAATGATAATCTTTAATGATTTGTGCTTCTGAAACCTCTTATCCTGGAGCAGAGTTTTTGCGATGACTGAGTAGCAAATGATCATGACCACAAAGGGTATCAGAAATCCCACCAGCAACTGTGTTACATGAACTGCCCCTTTGATGATGCTGCTAAAATTGAGAGGATATAGCATGGTACAGATTGTTTTATCCGGTGTATCAGGATACGCTTCACTTAATATGAATTGTGGAAGAGTCAAAATGATTGCAAGCACCCAAATGCCCACACAGACTAACTTACTGTGAATTATTTTCTTTCCATCATTGAGCATTTTTGTTGCTTGAACAATGGCTTTGTACCTGTCGATGCTTACACAGGTGAGTGTTAACATACAGCTATAAAGGTTGACAGTGTATACCCCATTCACAAGTTTGCACATAAAAGTTCCAAAGATCCATTTATTGTATGCACCAACTGCCCAGAATGGCAGCGTGCAGAGAAAGAGCAAGTCAGCAATCGCCAGATTCATCATGTAGATATTTGTCACGGTCTTTAGCTTCTCATAGTAAACGTATGTCACGACGACCAAAGAATTCCCCAAAAGCCCTGACAGAAATACAACTGAATAAAAGCAGGGCATAAAAATCTTCCCAAAGTTTCTGACTCCTGATGTTTCACAAGGTGTTGAAACCAGCGAAGAGTTGAACATGAGAAAGTAGAAATAATCGTCAGTGATGCCTGGAAGCCCAGTGACAGGTATCTTAAAAGAGGAATAGTAGCAGTTAGTTAAAACTGGATTGTTAATCAAACCTTAAATCTAAACAAAGAAAAACAGAAATTGTCTGAGATGTTGCCACACCTGCAGAGTTTCTCCAACTATTTTTGTTTTTGTTTGTTTCAGATCTTCAGCATCCACAATTCTTTGTTAATTCTAAATCTTATGTTCGGTCTTCACAATACTCTTATTGGAACTAAGCTGCCTTGTGTATTCACCTCAACATTACAACTAGAAAAGCAGAATAAATAACCTTTTCATAAATACAGAAGCAATAGCTTGCATATTAAAGATTTCGTTTACCTCTGCCATCTTTTTGCAGATATAGAAAGTAGATGCGCAGAATGCAGTTATGATTTCAGTAACTTCTGTTCCCACTGCTTGCTTCTCAGTGTGAGCTTTGCCTTTGAAGTGGAACTTTCAGTCGCACATCAGAAAAAGGAAGTAATTTTTTTTATTTTTGACCGAATGCTGACTTACAGATTTAGTAGTTTAAGCACTCTTGAAAGGAAACCCGTCCCCACAAATTAGTCTTCTCTCCTACAGCCTCCTTACATTGTTATTGTTCTTCTTATTGTTGCTATGATTTTCTGTATCAAAATGTATCACGTCACATTGATATTGAATCTCTTTTAGTCCATTTCCCATCTTCTCAACATCTTAGCAGTGTCTCAAATCTCTTCTAATTTGGTATTGCCTACAAATTTCAACATCTACATCAGTCTGCATCGGAATCTTGGTGTCACAGCCCACTGGGAAAAGTGCGCTGATACGCAAGCCACACTACTATATGATTGTCACAAAGTTAAAGGTCTAATTGCACAATTCATTTGCTCAATTGAATTTTAGTCAAATTGCTCAAGCTCCCAATTTTCCTACCTGATGAACTCAGGTTGACAGGAAACGTGGACCAGGTCTCTGTACTTAACAAGATACTGCAATTTATTACCAAGAAATCAATTCCTACCAAAGGCCATCAAAACTATGACTCTAGTGGCTGAAACTCTCACCCCTTCCTGAAACCCTATACACACAGGCAGTCAGACACAGGCAAGCAAACACATATGGATGTTATAGGTGGAGGGAAAAGTACTGGGGAAGCACAGTTCAATGGCACCTGTTCACAGGTTGCAAAGAGATATTCCTTATGCTTCCATTCTTTCTGGTATGCAAGCTTCTTATTCTTTCCATGTTTTTGCCTGCAGATAAATTGAAACAGTTCAAAAACAAAAAAAACTGTGGATGCTGTAAATCAGAAACAAGAACAAAAATTGCTGGAAAAGCTCAGCAGGTCTGGCAGCATCTGTGGAAAGAAATCAGATTTAACATTTTGGGTCAAGTGACCCTTCCTCTGGGGAGGTGATGGCCTAGAGGTATTATCACTGGACTGTTAATCCAGATAACCTTCTGAGGACCTGGGTTCAAATCCCACCATGGCAGATGGTGGGATTTGAATTCAATAAAAAAAAAATTGGGAATTAAGAATTTGATGATAATCATGAATCCATTGTCAATTGTCATAAAAACCCATCTGGTTCACTAATGTCCTTTAGCCAGCCAGTGACGCCCTCATCCTATTAATGAATTTTTAAAAATGGTCGGGTCACTTGACCTGAACGTTAACTCTGACTTGTTTCCACAGATTCTGCCACACCTGCTGAGCTTTTCCAGCAATTTTTGATTTTGACACACCAACTCTTCAGACGCTGGTTAGAGCTAACAGTTTATAGCAAATGTGTTAGAGATAGTAGGAACTGCAGATCCTGGAGAAATTTTTCTGAAGAAGGGTCCAGGCCCGAAACGTCAGCTTTCCTGCTCCTCTGATGCTGCTTGGCCTGCTGTGTTCATCCAGCTCCACACCTTGTTATCTCAGTTTATAGCCAATGGTGGGAGAGAGGAGCTAGCTGTCTTCCAGCTTCTGTTAACTTCACAGCACCGTGAGAGAGATACCTTTCTGATTTGCATTCTGGAGAATTCCCCCCAACCCCCAGCAATATTAATCACACTCTGTCCATTCATCATCAAAGAGCCATTCAGAGCATTGCTGTCAGGCTGATCATTCCTGGCCTGCACAACTGATCCTGATTGCAAAGGCCAATCTCACACCTAACACTAACAAAAGCACCTAACACTTCTGTGATTCTGTGTTTTAGATTCTGCTTCTGACATTGTTTCTGAAAGGAAATTCCATGTCCTCACAACCTACTGTTAATTCTATGCTCTCCATTCTGCTTTTTTGTGATCTTAAATGTATTCATTTTAATCAATAATTTTTAATCCCTAACTGTAGTTGGCTCTGTAGATTTATGTATATACTTACTTGTTTTCTATTTTGGGTTATGTTGATAAGACAATTTTATCTACTTTTGCCCTACTGATCCTAGTCACTTATTTCTTGCAATGTTTAGCCTCTTTACGTCTTTATTCCCTACACATCTAAAGCTTATTCTTACTTCTAGGCTGCCAACACATTTGTTTTCCCTCCATTATGCCACATTAGTTTAATCCTGATTGACATATTTGTTAACCTCCTTAAGGATGTCATTTCTTCTGGTTCTTATAAGCCTTAGGCCTGTTCACTGATGAAGCCTATTCATGCTCCAGATATTTTTCTCAGTGTCCATGAAATCTAAACTTACTCCCCTCCAACCCTGCTACATTGTTCCACACCTCTATCTCCCAAGCTTCACTGTTCCTACTCTGACGTTCACACCTCTTACCCACCTCACTTTACTAAAGCTGTTCCCCTAGGCCTGTGTCCTTTCAGTCTACCTAGGCCCACACCCTCAGGTCTTTGTCCTGCACCCCAAATGGCCTGTTCCTGTGCTGTAAATACTTTGCAAGGAATATGACCAGATCCCTCATTTATTCATGTCCTGGTGTCCTAGTGACTCCAGGCCCTTTCATTTGCACCAGCAAAAATGCATCCACATACTGGTAGACTCTAGTCTAACCTTGTGTTCTGACTAGAAACCTAAGCATGTCAATGTGGTACTGATAATCATTGCTTCAACAAACCAAGCAACCTTATCCTCATCCCAACGACAGGCTATTTAATCTCTCTCAGCCTCTGTTCCTGCATTTTCATTCCTCTTTTACTTGAGCATGTTCCACCATCTTCCAAACCAGTTCACATTACTCCCGCCAACCTCAATGTGCCCTGCCATATTTGGTCCAGGTACCCGCATCTGACCTAGGAAATTTGAAAACAGCTCAGAATCATTGATAGAGAAAAGGCACACTGGAGCCACAGACTGATGGGGAGAGTTGAGCTTCAGCAGGGAGAGGCTGTGGGGCTTTTTTTTAATACTTTTATGGGATATGGACAGTGTTGTCCATCTCTAGTGGTCCTTGGACTCAGTGGCTTGCCCAGCCATTTCAGAGGGCAATTAAGAGACAGTCACATTGCTGTAAAGATCTGGAGTCATATGTAGGTTAGACCAGGAAGGATGCCAGATTTCCTTCTCTAACGGGCTTTTGTGAACCAGATGGGTTTTTAAGACGGTTGTAGTCATGGTCATCAATACTCATACCAGATTTTAATTCTAGATTTATTAATTGAATTTAAAATTCACAGACTGCCTCCAGTAGGATTTGAACCCATGCCATCAGAATGTTAGCCTAGGTCTCTGGATTATTAGCCCAGTTACATTACTGCTATGTTACCGTCTGCCCATATGTAAAAAACAAGAAAGAAACATAGGAAAGCTGAATGAATATCAAGTTAAAACAGAGGAAAACAGAAAGGCACGGGAGTGGAAGAGAACTGAGAGTGAAGTTATGAGAATAGATTTTCAAAGACTCGTTTTACATGTGGCATCCAGGAAATCGATTTGTATTTCCCCGTAATGATCATTCTAATTCACATAGTGATGGCATTGTGAAATCACTCCGCGGTTTAGCTTACCAAAGCCATTTGAACAAAATTATGGTTAATGCAATTTCATTGGTACATATTGCAACCCGCACCTCCAAAAAATGGGTCAGTATTCAGTCCATGATTATCATCGTGGGACCGTTGATTGGGTCCTTGTTGGACAGATTTGCCTTTGAGTGTCATTGAAAAGGGAGAAACTTTTTGTTTTGTACTCCTCAGGGCAAACACAAAGGTGCTGAATTATAGTTATGATGACAGTTTATACTACAAGAGAACCAGGTGCCCATTGGTTGGCAAGTCAACTTTGATTGGGTGCTATAGAGAAAGCAATGTGGAACTATAGACACCTCCAAGCCTTTGATTAATACAAAAAAGGTGCAAGGCATGAATACATGCTTTTTGTTTGCAGAAAATGTGCTCCAGTGTATAAATGTACATCACTTCTAGCAACTATAAATGAGCCATGTATGAGCTTGACTAATTTAATTTCCTTAAATTTGTTGTTAATTTTCTTTGTATCCTGCAAAAATCAACACGTAATTCTTCATGTTCTGAGTGATTATGCATAACTGACTACTAGCTACATAGCGGTACTAGCACTCACTGGTACATTCCTGTTGAACTATCCAAGATCCTCAAAGTCTGCATTCATCATTGCCAATACTTACCCTCTAAATGCTGTCCAGTGCACCTACCTCCAATGAGGAAAGGTGTACACAAGGACTTGCCTCCTGCAGTCACTACTTCCTGCCTCGTGTTGAGCTTGACATCATCCTTGAAAAATGAAAGTGAGTGGCACTCAATTAGGGAATGTGTAAGTTTTGGACAGATATTTTTGGTCCACATGAATTTGTAGATCTGTGGGTTTTTTTTTAAAACCAGCATGTTTGCAGTTTCACAAAGCAGTTTCCTGTAATTGTACTTTTAGAATCTTCTGTAAATTGATACCTCGTATCTAAAGTTTGATACACAAATAATGATTGCGGGAACTACATTTAATTATTAAACAATTTCATTTTATATCTGGTTTAGTTTTGTTCAGAAATGGCATTCAATATTAATTACGATAAATGGTTACAATGATTTGAAAGTCCCAGTCCCAGAGAAAGGTATAAATTTATGACATTAAAACAACTGACAGTATCTCTTCTCTAAATAGGTAGAGATTGCTTCTTTCAAAAAACCTGAAACTCACTGGTTTCTGAAACCACCAGGAATATTTGGATTGCACTACAGATGTCTTCCAGCATTGATCCTGCCAGATCAAGGAAGTGAATATCATTTATGTTTTCATTTAGTTTCACTTGCCTCTTTTGGCACCTGATCAGACCCTAACTCTGGTGCCTGTCCAACAATGGTTACCATGTCCCCAGAAATACTCAAGTACCCTTTTCTGGTCCTCAGGCAGTGTCTTGTTTTTTTGGGCGACGGTAACAGGAAGGCACATAATTTGCCTGGGGCTGACCTACACCACAATGGGCAAATCTATCTGGAAAATCGAGAACATGCCTGCCTTTGGTGTTTGACCCTGGCCTCATTGTGCTCATGCTCTCTGTTCCAATATTAAGATTCTGCTTTTAACAGAAGATTCCATTCTTACAAGGCTTATTAGAATGTCCTAGAAGTAGAAGAGACTAAACAAAACCCAGGCTCCGCCACTTTCCATTAGGTTCCACCACAACACCTGCCAAAGTTATGCTTTCAGCTCCTATAAAATTCGCAACAACCTTAACTTATTTTACTGCTGCGGGTTTTCAAGATGTCACATTGAACATATCTTGTACTAACCAACCTGCTCTCCTATGTCTGTGTCTATTGGGTTATAGATGCATTCTTGATCAGGGAAAACCAACCTAGTTTCAAGACAGCAGAGAGCAACGAACAAAAACAGAAGTTCTTGGAAAAGCTCAGCAGGTCTGGCAGCATCTGTGAAGAAAAAAATCAGAGTTACTGTTTCGGTGACCCTTCCTCGGATCTGTCTGAGCCGGAAGCAGTCACTGGGGAATGTGATATAGCTGTGGAAACAAGTTTTAGCAAATACTTGGTCAAACACCAGGACTGACAGTGAAATTAATGTCGGTGGACAGGTTCTGAGGGTCACCAGACCCGAAATATTAACTCTTGAGTTTTTCTTCATGGAAGTTGCCAGACCTGCTGAGCTTTTCCAGCAACTTCTGTTTTTGTTCCTGATTTACAGCATCCGCAGTTCTTTCGGTTTTTATTTTAGAGAGCAGCGAACCTTGTTTCTAGAGACTGTAAAGCATCTGGGAGCCTAGATAGGGCATAAGCAGCTTTCTTTTCCCAAAGAAGCATAAAACCATATGTGACATAGATACATCGAAGTGGGAGCTGGATACATAAGTGGGGGAAGAAAAGAATATACGGTGGCTCAGTGGTTAGCACTGCTGCCTCACAGCGCCAGGGACTCGGGTTCAATTCCACCCTCGGGCGACTGTTTGTGTGGAGTTTACACGTTCTCCCTGTGTCTGCATGGGTTTCTTCTGGGTGTTCTGGTTTCCTCCCACAGTCCAAAGATGTGCAGGTTAGGCAGATTGGCCATGCTAAATTGCCCATAATGTCTAGGGATATGCATCTTTCATGGGTTATAAGGGGATGGGTGGACTTGTTGGGCCGAAGGGCCTGTTTCCACACTGTAGGGATTCTATGATCTCTTCTATTCTATGATGACCAGGGAGCTAAATGAAACATGGCGACAGGAGGCTCTTTTGGAGAAACTGGGATTATTCCCCTCCAAACGATGAAGGGATTAGAGAAGACTTGACAAAAGTGCTTAAAGTCATGAAGGATTAAAGGGTGGAATTTTCACAGCTCTAGAGTGACATGGGTAATAGTGATTATCTGAAAAATTCTCATTCCCGTTGTCAAGAAAATATCTGACGGACCCCTTGAAATTTAAATGACTAGATGAGAATCTTGTTAATAAGTGACAAGTACCTTGTTTCTGTGTATTTGCAAATCTCACCTTATTTATCTATAGTTTGTGATTCTATCATGCTTTGTTGAGAAACCAGACAGCAGCAATTCCCAACTTTAAATCAGAGCAGTTCCTTGGCAGATGCAGTTCACCACTTGCATCTGTGGCTTGAATCATAGGATCTCTATGGTGTAGAAACAGGCCATTTGAGTCCACACCAACGCTCCAGAGAGCATCCCACCCAGACACAACCCCTTACCCTATTCTTGTAACGCTGCATTTCCAATGGCCAATTGACCTAACCTGCAAATCTTTGGACTGTGGGAGGAAACTGGAGCACCCAGAGGAAACCCACGCAGACATGGGGAGAATGTGCAAATGCCACACAGATAGTCGCCTGAGGGTGGAATCGAACCCGGGCCCCTGGCGCTGTGAGGCATCAGCGCTAACCACTGAGCCACTGTGCCACTCTGGGCCTCTCCCTGGAGGACTGCTCACCAGTGGCCCACTGTGCACTCCATGGACATGAACTGTCTTCCCTCCTTTGTCCCCAGAGGTTGGCATTGGTAAGCACCAGCCTCATCGTACCATCACAGCTGACCTCAGACTAACTCATAATACATTTCAGAATTTCACCGCTACATCTGTGAGCTCATTGACACCTTACATTGCAATGGTTCTTCACAGGGACACACACCCATCTTATGCGTCTGCACAGGAAGCATGTCATGGTTCTTAGCTTATTTTCTCAGCCCTCACCCACTTTTTGTTTATCTTGAACATTCACAGCATCTCTCTCAACTTGCCTTTTTGCGCATTTCCACTTCAGTGAGAACTTACAGGCTCGCAGCCTTGCTGTCCTTTTTAGCACAGCCAGGCAGCTTGTCATGGTTGCCAGCACTGAACAGTCAGCGGGGTGGGTATGTTGATGTAAGGCGCCATGCTTCATCAGTATCACACCAGCAGCATGTGCCAACAACTTACCTGTCAAACACAGTGTGTGTGTGCTTCAGCCAAATGGTCATGTCTGAAAGTCAAAGGAGAACAGTCCTGAGTAGAGTAAAGAGAGCCTTCAGTCATTAAGAGATTGTTGCAAATCTCAGTCGAGGGCATTATCCAATCTCAGTCCAGGGAGTCGCCAGGCAATTAGTACAACCAGGATCTGGAATCCATATCCATTCAGTCAGCAGCTGAGCCATAGTCAGTCCTGGGGGTTTAGCCAGTAATGTTAAGGGAGATTATCAAGGGATAGTCCATGCAGTGTAATGGAAAGTGGGAAACTCAAGTCTGGGGTTTGAATGCATAATGCAGGGATGCAGTGGGGACAGTGACACTGAGGAGGTAAGGGGTGCAACTTCAAATATAAGGATGAGCTCTGATACAGCATAGAAGAAATGGGGTACTGTGAGATGGGGGGACATCCACAAGTCAACACCACCTTAGCTTCAGTGGACGGACAGTAGATTTCAGTAGTGAGCCTGGCAATGCAGTAGGCCCAAGGACTGACGGAAACATTTGGGATATTGACTGTTAAATGAAAGGGATGGATGGGAGCACGGAGAGAAGTGGGCAGTAATGAATGAGTAGGTACGGTACACACACTAAATGGCCATAAGTGTGGAACATGTATGAAGCAAGGACCTATCATAAGGCATTCACATTAATTTTAGTCAGTCTTCTTCTCATCAAAGTACTAAATCTTGGCTGCAGTCAATATTGGTGGACTCCATCAACTTTGGTTTCTCTTTACTGATTGTCTGTGACATAGCTGCTTGCTGCTCCTGTGTTCTAGGTCAAAGTCATTAACAGCGGACACTGTGGGGTCATCATCTGCCTGTGGCTTAGCATGTGACTGGCCTCTGGCAGTCCTCAGAGTGCAAGTTATACAGGCCATTTCTCACTTTGACCAGCTGCAGAGACATGTCAACAGTGTGCTCACCAGACTGTGCTGACGAGACTATTCCATCGAAGTGAAAGTCTCTGACCTGGCAGAGGGTGCAGAAGAAGGCCTATCCTGTGCATCCTCTGAGGGACTTGCTTCTTCAGGGCAGCAGCCGTGTGTGTGCCACTGGCACCTGCATAAGAAAAGAGAGGCCATTCATTACACAGTATGTGTGTAAGCTTGAGCATCTTAAGAATAAATTAACAATAGTGGTCATTGAAAGAGCAGTGGAACATGCTGCATGAAACTTACTGGGTTGCCTTGAAACAGAATTCTTCGTAAGTCCACATAAATGGCCTCTGTCCTCACCACCCCTTCTCAAGGATCTTCTTGTCGGGGATGAGGAGCCAAATGTGAGCCAGCACTGCCCATCTCTTGCCTCTATTGTGCAATAGTTTCTCCTGCAGTGAGACAAAAAGAGCGTTGAGTGGAATGAAAGTGGATGAAAGAACTGTGAGTGGTGGTGCATGAGCAGCAGAGATGGTAAGATGACACCACTGAACGAGCAGGAAACAGAGAGGGGCAGGGAGGGGGAGTCATTTTACTGCGTAAGAGCATTGAGAGTTGTGCGCTGTTAACCTTGGTGACCTAACTGTACAGTGGCAGAGTTAGATTGATGTGAGGAAGGAGATGGTGACACACCCTTGCAGAAGATTGTTAAATTCTTTCGGCACGACTGTGCATGTCTCTTGATCCACGAAACGGCCCTGGCTGAGCCCCCGTTCGTATCTAGTTTGCCTGCGTCTGGTGCTGTGGCTTCCTTTGATAAACCACAAGTCCCTTTCTTTCTCTGAAGCAGGGTGTCAACTTGCCTTTCTGCAACACCTCAACCTCAAAAATGATGGAGCAGTAGACTATGAAGGGCAGTTCCTGACTTGCAGCATTTGAAGTGGTGCACAACGGTGTTTAAGTACGACGCCCTTTATCTGAATGCCAGAAGATCCAGGCAGTGGCGGTCACTTCCACCTCTGCTGCTGTCTAATTGAATGAGAAGAGTGTGTGTGGAGCCCCAGGGCCTAATTAGTGAGGTGAACAGTGGAAGATTGGGTGAAAAAATGGCACTGTGGGCCCTGATGGGAAACCCTCTGTAAAAATCCCCAAAATAGCAGAGCCAAAAAGTGGGAAAATTCAGCCAAAGTGTTTCCAAAGGCTGAAGTATCAATAATCGGATGACACAGATTTAAGGTGATTGGTAAATTGACATGAGGAGAAACCATCTTACACAAAAGTAGTTAGGCTTCAGAATGCACTGCCAGATATGGTGATGGAATAAGTTGAATAACTTTATTGAAGAATTGGATAAACCTTTGAAGGAGCAATAATTGCAGGGATATGGGGAGTAAAAGGGGTTGGATCTAACTGGATTACTCTTCAAAAAAGTCTTTTGAAGACTCAGTGGGTCAGTGCCTTCTTGTGTTATACTGCAAACCCTAATAGAGTCATAGTCGTAGAGGTCTACAGCACAGAAAAATAAGCCCCTCAGCCTGTCAAAACTGCCCCAGTCAAAAACAACCACCTAACTAGTCTAATCCCATTTTCCAGCACATGGCCCATAGCATTGTATGTCTTGGCATTTGCAAAAATGTATCTAAATACTACTTAAATGCAATGGTGGACCAGTCAAACTGAATGATCTGTTTCTGTGCTGTATTTTATAGTTACAAAATTATATCAACCAGTGCCAAGCTTGCTGTAACCCTTAAACAAAGCAGCTCCAGACATCATTATTGAAAATGATGCTAGAATTTAAGAGCTAAATGCTAAGGGACCTTAGCTACAACGGTGGCCATTCCTTACTTTGTGTTGCTGTACAAGATACTACACAGAACATTTAGGATACGGAATTGAATGTAGTTCAAATGTCTGAAGGGCTTATCAGCAGATGCCCCTAAGTCACTAGAATCTAATTAGGGTCAGACTGACTGAATGCTGGGATAAATTAGAACTAAGCACAGAGAGAGAGAGTGTGTAAATTTTTAAGGGGTAAGTCAAGTTTACTGAAATCAGTTGGATCTTTTGAGGTGGTAACTCCTGCCAATAACTGATATTTACAGATGTTAATTATTTATGTTGAAAACTAATTCAATTTGGATTGTTGCTCAAGCCATGCACCAGTTGGCATAGAATTCCAGATTGCAGAATTAAGCACATGGTTTAAAGAATGATTGAGAACGGATTGCGATTCATGGATTATTCGCACTCGTGCTGGAGAATGAGGGAGCTGTTCTGACCGGATGAGCTCCAAGTAAATTAGACTGGGATCAGTGCAACTTAAAGATGAGGTGTGGAGCTAAGCACATAAAAGATTTAGGGTAGTGTTTCCTGACATGGGAAAGACCTAAAATTTTGGGCCACGAGCTCCAAGGAACTGTCAGACATCTCCTTCTGGAATGTACCATTGTAAAGGAAGTCTGGAGAAAGATGCAGTGGTTTCTGTCGAGGTTCATACAAGCAGCTTCGTGACACAGGACTCAGTGCTCTGTGGTCTATTTCCTGGGACGCACACTGAGACAAACATCGACTGCATCTGGAGGACCGTCAACTCGGTGAAAGATGTTCTTTAGTCTGCCTGAAACTTGGTCTTCCACAGCAAGGAGTTGACCCTGACTGAGTGTTACAGTCTGGTACATTCCAAGCTCCAGAACTATGTGCTGAGGGACGTTCTAAAGCTTGGGGCAGCTGCTGCCAAAGTACAGTGGGGAAAGACCACTGTCTGAGGTCCTTCTGCCAAAGTTAAATTGGGATCCACTCAGTTATCGGACCCTCACGGTGCCTCAAATGCATGTAAATGTAAGATAACAAGCATGGGGCTGGATGAACACAGCAGGTCAAGCAGCATCATAGGAGCAGGAAAACTTGACGTTTCGGGCCTAAACCCTTCATCAGAAATGGGGGAGGGGAAGAGGGTTCTGAAATAAATAGGGAGA
>JAHRHZ010000030.1:29229877-29292785 GCA_024137785.1 Ginglymostoma cirratum
GGGGGGGAAGTTGCGGTCCTTGAAGAATGAGGACATTTGAGATGTGCGGGATTGGAATGTCTCATCCTGGGAGCAGATGTGGCGGAGGCGAAGGAATTGGGAATAGGGGATGGCATTTGTGCAGGAGGGTGGGTGGGAGGAGGTGTATTCTCGGATTCTCCAGCATCTGCAGTACCTTTTATCTCTGATGCATGTAAATGTAGTCTTGTTCAAGTAAAAGATGTCATTGATTTGTAAGGATAGGGTCAAACTCGAATGTTTGTTTGTTTTCTTGATATGCTACTGGACAGGACCAAACTACATTTGTGACCAAGTATGTATAGGTTTTTTTAATGAATAAAGTATATTCTTGAAATAATAAAAAAAAGTTCCAAGGCAACAATGATTATGGGGAGGTCGGACCAGGCTACAACATTTGTGCTCCTGTTCAAACAGGCCTTTGGTCTCAGAATTCTCATTGAGGGGTTGTAACAATTTTCACGCACTGAAATTAGTCACAGCGGGGAAAAAGAGCAAATGCTGTACTTAGGAGTTCTCACTAGTTTGATTTGGATAACGTTAACCATGACTGGATTTCTAGGATGACGAAAAAATTCCAAATTGGCCCAAAAGGCCACAAATCCTGAAAACAGTCTTTGCATTATGAAGTAGGGCACTTGTTTTCAGTACTATTGTGATTTTTTTTCTTTGAAAATATTGCGATATTTTAAAGATTGTGTTGACTTTAAAGGTATGCATCTGGGAATGTTCGGCAGTGTCTTTTTTTTAGGCTTTTGTCCATCAAGGTGAAAGTAAGATAAAAGTTTTGTGAAGGTGGTATAGTCTCCAGGGTATGCATCAACAATCACTCTCTAATCCAATAGTCATGTGACAGTACAAAACTTAAGTATTGTTGAAAACAACATTTTGTTTAAGTTTTTGTCCTGCATTCATCATGGACAGTTCACGAAATGAAAGCAAAGGGAAAACAGTATTTGTTCTGTATATAGAGGAGAGTGCTGATTGTTTGGAATCTGGTACAGACATGCCATGGAGAATGCGCTGGCTAATGATGACTGATCATTAAATGCTAAGCCTCATTTAATTTTTACTCAATGACTCACCGCCCCTGTTTCAGCACAACAAGTAGGTGACAGTCATACTGTCATTCATCGTTCAATGCAGTGCCTTGACCAAAGTCAACCTGCCCTGTTTAAAAATTAAACAAAGCTTGACAGTCCCTTTTCAGCAACTGTTACAACCTGCCTTTCAACCAGTTTCTGTTTGCAGAGCTGAAGACTTTCAAGCTGTAAACCGAATACATTATTGAGCAAAGCAGCCACTACTTTCTTTCTGATTGCTGACAGTTCCTCTATTCTTGGAGGCTGTTACCGCGCAACTGAAGACCAAAATTATACATGACGTATGCCCACTTTCTGACCACATTAGATAAACTAAGCAATAAACTATTACCCTCTTAGAACAGCTGGTGTGCTGCTGGTAGCTGTTGTGCATCATCGTGTTTCTAATACTCTGTAGTTTCCAGTTGTTTTCCATCTGTTGCTATTAATTTTCAGTTTTGAAATTTTCAAGTGATCCAGCCTTAACAGCTTTTGATGATGGTAATTTTGGACTTATTATTCACTTTGTGCGAAGTAAACTTCTGATTTCACATCTCGAAAGCTCTAGTTTTAAGACTGCTTTAAACTTTAAGCTTAAATTCTGGGCATACTAAATTCTGAGAGAAACTAAATCTTCTCTCTCTCTACCATATTGATTCCCTTAATAATCTAAAACAATTAGATCGCCTTTTAAATTTTAAATAAGACAATTTTTTCCAACTTGTCCTCATAATTTAACTCTTTTCTAACTCCACTATCTTTCTGATGTGCCCTCAGTTGACTCCCTCCAAAGCCAGTATAATTATGACAAACAAAGGCAGAAATTGTTGGAGAAATTCAGTAAAGCTGGCAGATGGTCTGGAGAGAAGACAGAGTTGATGTTTCAAGACCACTGACCCTTCAGCACAACTATGCTAAGGTGTCATGTCAAGAAATTAATGCAGCACTTCAAATATGGTTTGACAAATTTTTTTAAAAACTGTGGCATGACTTCTCCCTTTTATCTTATGAACGTACGAACAAGGAACAAGATTAGGCCACTCCATCCTTTGAGTCTGTTCCACCATTCAATAAGGTCATGACTGATCATATTTTAATCTCAACTCTACGTTCTTGCATGTCCCCAATAATCATTCATCCCCTTGGTAATCAAGTTTCTATCTACCTCTGCCTCAAAAATATTGGAAGATTCTGCATCAATTGCCTTTGAGGGAGGGAATTCATAAGGTTTACAACCCTCTGAGAGAAAGAAATATTTCCTCATCTCTGTTTTAAATGGGTGGCCCCTTATCTTTAAACTATGACCATCTTCCAGTCCTGTTGAGATAAAGCCTATAATGTCCCATTAGCCTTTTTGATTATTTTCTATACTTGTAAATCTATTTTGTGACTTCTGTACTGTACTTGGACCCTTAAGTATCTTTGTTCTTCCACACTCTGTAGCTTCTTGCAATTTAGGAAATATCTTGATCTGGCTTCCTTAGGTCCACACAGAAATCCATCTGCCAGTTTTGCACATTGATCTAAGCAATCCATCCATACCCTGTTGCAATCTTTGCTACATTCTGCATTGTTCACAGGGCCATCTAACTTGCTGTCATTAGAGACAGATTGGATAATTACACGGGCAGAACTCTTGTCTGTCAGATGTGGGTTGACTCATAGCATTGGCCCTGTACTTCATTGAAGACTTTCTGCTGTTCTTCTGTTAAGAAATTGGCCCAGTATATCCAGGCCAACGTAGAACCCCTACAGTATGGAAATAGGCCCTTCGGCCCAACAAATCCACACCAAACCTCAGAGCATCCCACCCAGACCCCATCCCCCCTGTAACCCACCTAATCTACACATCCCTGAACACTATGGGCAATCTGGCATGGCCAATCCACCTAGCCTGCACATCTTTGGACTGTGGGAGGAAACCGGAGCACCCGGAGGAAACCCACGCAGACACAGAGAGAATGTGCAAACTCCACACAGACAGTTGCCCGAGGGTGGAATCTAACCTGGGTCCCTGGTGCTGTGAGGCAGCAGTGCTAACCACTACCATGTCACTTCAAAATCAGTCCAACTGCTCACAAAATCCAGCATGGCCTGCTTATATGTCGTTCAAGAACTCCCATAGCAGAACCTTTGTTTTTGAGCTGTTGTGTCCACTTGTGCCTATTTAACAGTTGTCAGTCTGACTGTCATTCTTGCTGTCAGTGTTGTGATGCTGAGAAACTTTCCTCACAGACCGAAGATCAGCAAGATTTCAAATGCCACAGTGATGAATTTCATGCTGTTTATGCTCTGAGGGAGAATGTTCCTTCTTCAAGCATGTATAAACTAACCTCCTCCTTTGTGCAAAAAAAAACCTGCAGATGCAGATGAGCTGAAATAAAAAGAGGAACATGTTTGGAAGAGAGAGAAACTAAGTAACCATTGGGTGACCTTATAGAAGTTTATAAAATTATGAGGCGCATAGATAGGGTGAACAGCGAAAGTCTTATCCCCAGGGTAGGGGTGTAGGGGGAGCCGAAAAGTAAAAGGCATAGGTTTAAGGTAAGAGGGAAAGATTTAAAAGGGACCTAAGGGGCAACTTTTTCACACAGAGGGTGGTGCATGTTTGGAACGAGCTGCCAGAGAAGTACCAGAGTACATACATGTACTGGTACAATTACAGCATTTAAAAAGCATCTGGATGGGTACATGAATAAGAAGAGTTTAGAGGGATATGGGCCAAATGCTGGCAAATGGGATTAGATTAATTTAGGATATCTGATTGGCATGGACGAGTTGGACCAAAGGATCTTTCTCCATGCTGTACATATCTCTGACTCTATAACATATTTTTTCAGAAAACTGTCTCGAGTGCACTCAGGAAATTTGCTGTCTTTTGGTTCTTTGAGTCTATGTGAAGGTTGAAGTTTTGCATTTTAATATCTCTGCTTTGCATCAAATATATCAAATCCCCGCATTTAAGAATTCCTAGAGTTTACAGAGCTAAAAGGTCAAGAGAGGAGGGACCCTCCCCATCTCACACTCACTTTCTGGCCAATTCGCTGTGAATAGACTCGAGGCAGGATTTCCACACCTCAGGGACAAAGTGTTGCTCCTCAGAGAGTAGGTGGCCAACCAGGACCTGGCAACTCTCCAGTGCCAGCAGCATCATTAGCAACGGGGGGCACCACTGGTGCTGCACCCCTTCTGGACTTGAGGAAGTAGGCTGTTCTGTATTGCACTGTGAGTATTTGGTGATCTAGCCAAATGCCAAGCTGGCAGCACTGCCATGTGGTTTACGAGGCTGTGGAGGAGAGGGAACCTACACGGTGGTGTTGGGTGAGGATCTGATAAGGAAAGGATTCTTTGTTTCCCACTAGCTGGTGTGGGGAGATGCACCTGGCTGGAGATGGGAGGGGGCTTTAAGTGGATTTACTGCCCGACTCCACCTTTGCCAAAGGATACTTTATCTCCCCACCCCCATATTCAAATTCCCTGACAGGGGAGTTAAAATCCAGCGCCTGCCAAAGTTTACTGTAGCTTTCAGGAGTCCCATCAAAATGGTACATCTTTGCTACTCCTCAATTCTACCAGACAGTTACCACCGTATAAAAGGCTATTAACCCGATGCCACTTCTATACCCCCTCATAACTCCTCTGCTACTACCATTCCCCCAAGCCCTTTCTTTTTAGTTACTACTGATAATCTCGAATTATCATGCTCTGATAATTTAATTCATGAAGTCAAACTCCTCCTGTTTCTAGTTTTCTTTTCCTTTGTGTAAAGACATTATAATTTGGAATATCTATCTCGCAACTACAGCCAACTTCTTGACAATCAGGTGGATTGTTGTAACGGGGCACACACACTAAAAATAGCATTGTTTTTTGTCAACTTTGAGCCCATTCTCACAGGAGCTCTATGTGGATAGCTTTCTCAGTGACCCCATTGTCAGGTCAGGCCTTTTTGTACAATATTTGGTTAAAGTCTGGAATGCACTGCCCGAGAGTAAAGAGGGGTGGAGACAAGTTCATTTAGAACGCTCAAAATGGAATGTCGCCTAAAAAGGAAGAATATGCAGGGGGACAGTGAGAGAATGGTATTAAGTAAATTGCTCATTCAGGGTGCCAATACAAATGCAGTGCGATAAGTGGCCTCCTATGCTGTGTCAATTCTATAATTGTCTTGGCCGGTCTCCACGATGACCACTATAGAGTACAATTTTAACTGAATTTGCACTTCTAATTGTCTTGTTTCTTTTCATTAAGTTGTATGCATTTGTGCATAGAACTCTTATTTGTGCAACAGACCCCACCCTGCCTATTTACCCCAGTGCTGTTTTTCTCACGCCTTTGAATTTACCGCATTAGTTGTTGTCAGTCACGCCACTTATTTGTTTCAGTTATTTCATAATGTTTCCTGTAATTTTATTTCTGAACATGAACTATTTATATTTGGGGCACAATTCAATTATTCAGGGCAAATTTAGGTTTTAAATTATTTTTCCCACATAGTTGCTAAAGGCTCAGGCACACATGAAGGCAACCGTGCATCAGGGACCTTAGCAAAGAAGTGGACGCCATGATTTTTGCCATCAACATGGGAAGCTCAATTTTGGAAACTCCTAACTGAGCAGACCTGTTTCAATGGAAGCAACCTCTCCCCTCAAACTCTGAAGCACAACTTCTGCTCTGGCTGGGGGCTATGATGAGTGCAATCCACCACCATCAGAGACAATCACAGACAGCCACGAAGGTGGGCAGCTGCAGAGGTGGGCTATGTTGAAGACCCCTTTTGGTTCCCTGCAACTTTGAAGTTGTCTAAAAGGCTGTTAACCCAATGCCACCTCTCTGCCCCCGTCATAATTCCTCTGCCACCATCATATTTCCCCGAGCCCGTCTTCGCCTCCTCCATAGGCACTCCTCCAGTATCCTCTGTGGGCACACTTCAACAGCAACTTTCCCTCTAAACTCTGATGTTCCACACAGGGAGATGAGTGTACCATCTCGGATCGAAGCATTGATTGCAGTTCAGGAAGCCAGTGTCATGTACATATCTTTGAGGTCTGCGCAGAAGAAGAAAAAAAGAGGAAATGCTGTTCATGAGCCATAAGGAGATTCTAAAAGTTCATTTTAAGAGAGCGTCCGATCATAGTAACTTCACTCTTTCAAAAACTTCAAATCCCATCAATTGTCAAACAGTTGTAGAAATAAACATCTAATCACTAATTACATTGACAACAGATAATACCTTAGTAGCCTCTTCAACCTCAACAGAAGTGTGAAATGATTTGAACTCTGCTATGATTTTTAAAACTCAACCAAACATTCATAATGGACTCAGCCATAATAACATCCCTTGGGAAATGTTATTGATGAAGCTCATTCAAACTGCAGGAAAAATGACTAATAGTTTTAATTCTAATCCAAACTATATGGTTTGCCAATCAAGTAGTCCACTCTAGCAACACTTCTTTAGCATTCCAACTGAGTGCTGCTGCCTGTTTTTTTATAGGAGTGAAGATTTAAATAACTTTAAATCATGACACTTAAACATACCTTATCCACCCTTCAGGAGCATTTATGCCTCCTCCGTTTTATGAAAATCCATCCATATCTCCCTGACCAGTGTCATTCAATGATTGAGGAATGAACAGGCAAGTGTTTGAGGAAGAGAGTGTATATAAAGAGAGAATTCAATTCCAAATCAGGTATGGAAAAGCAGAAAGAAAGATTAGATGAAGAGTAAGGGGGAAAAAAAGAGACAGGCGGGTGAATTAAGATTATTTTTACAATTTTTTTATAAATCCCTAAAATAACTCATAACTTAATGGAATGAGACGGCTTATTTAGCGTTGTTAACTTCTGGTAATTAACAATCGTCACATGCATTGCAGCAGTCCAGGAAGGCAGCTCACCTCCACCTTCTCTGGAGCAACTAGGGACAGGCAATAGCCTCTTCAAACTCAATCAAAATGGCCAGCCAGCGATAGCCATGTCCCACAAGCATATAAAAGAAATCTCATGCTTAAAGAGCATTTAAGCTGATCATGGCTAGACTTACGTAGAAATTTTAATGCTTACTTAAAGTACAATAGCAGGAATGTCATGATGATGACAGGGAGGTGAAGGAATAGATGTGGTTTCTACAAAGCTCTCAGTAGAACCATGAAAATTGGCCAGCAATGTCAGGATAATTTACACATTAATGACAACACTAAAGAAGCTGTACTTAGATACCTTTATACCCAAGATGGCACTTAAAGTGGCGAATTACAAACTTTTTACTGTACTCATTTCAGTACATGTGACAATAAAGCTAATTCATTCATTCATATTTAGACACTGTTATTTTCATAAAAATCAGACCACTCTCTTTTGCATTCTTAATAATGTGACTTTCTTCTCATCGGTTTTTTATTGGTCACAAATTTCGGTTTCACAGTACAGTTGGTGCTGGTGCTATGCAAGACCCAAGGTCAATAAATGGCATGTGCAGTGTCACAGATTGTGAAGGGCATTAGTGATGAGCGTACTGTGCACACAACAGAAACCTCGAGTGTTCAGATCATGGTGTCAATCAGACATTACAGCTGGTTCAATGCGCAGTTTTGAAACTCTGACATCTCGGGTCCAGCGAAAGTCTATCTTAATGAGTTCAGCTCCCCTGGGGAGCTCACATGAACAGTATTTAAGGAATCAGGATGCCAGCTTTCAGATTTTCTGAAGCACGGTCTAGGCCCGAAACATCAGCTTTCCTGCTCCTGTGATGCTGCTTGGCCTGCTGTGTTCATCCAGCTCTACACCTTGTTATCTCAGCTTTCAGATGAGATGCTTTTGACGTATTTTCACTGTAACAATGTTTGAGGAAGTGCTGAACAGTGAGGTATTAGGAGGGTAGATGAACTGGTCACTTAACCATACTAAGCCTGCAGCAAGTATAGAGTCTGTAATTGTAGTGTTCTTTTTCATGCACTCATAGGATGCAGGTGTTGCTGGCTGGCCAGCATTTATTGCCTGTCCTTAGCTGCCTTGAACGGAGTGGCTTGTTAGGCCATTTCTGAGGGCTGTTGAAGGTCAACCACATTGCTATGGCTCTGCAGTCACATTTCAGCCAGACCAGATGAGGATGGCAGATTTCCTTCTCTGAAGGACGTTAGTGAGCCAGATGGGCTTTTCTGACAATTGGCAATAGTTTTATAGAATTCTTAATTCCACATTCTTCTTCTCTGGAATTCAAATTCCACCATGTGCCATGGCAGGATTCAAATGCGGATCCCCAGAACATTAGCTGAGTTCCTGGATTGATAGTCTGACAGCTGCACCACTAGGCAGTCACTTCTGGGTTGCTGACACAATAGACAAGTGGAACAGAGGCTGCAGATGGGGAAGCTTTGCACAGGAAGAGGAGGCTTCTCCACAGAAGGCCCAACCCGCTGTGAGTTTTCAGGGAGTACTTGTTATGCACTATTCCTAAATCATCACAAAAATTAAAGATTTTATAACAGTATGCAAATTCCCTCAATTTACCTCCTAGTACCATAATTACATCTGCCTTTGTACCTCTGTCAGGAAATGCTACCTTCAGTTTACCCGCCAAGTCAATCAAACTGATCTTGGAAAGTTCCTTTAAGATTGTCAGGGTTAATTCTACCACCTGGAGAAAATCATTTCCAATGCAATGTCTTAAATGCAGTATGGAATCTGACATTTTCCTTCACCTGTATTATTTACTAATACCACACACAACTCCTAGTTGCCCTTCTTTCATACAATCCCATGTAAATCCCCAAACTTTGTTACGTCTCACTGGGGTAACGTGCTGGAAGTCAAGCCCCACTATTCTTGGAGTTTTTACAAAAGTTAAAGATTTTCTAGAACTATAGAAATCCAAGCATTTACTTTTGGACTCAGGTTGACAGAAAGTTTTGACCAGCTTTTTATATTTGAAAAGAATGACTATTTATTACAAACAAATAGGTTCTAGCTCCAGGTAAACAATTATGAACAGTCAATGTATAACACTACTAGTTGAAATTGTAACCCCCCTTATAAAACTCCTCCAACAAATATAGACAGGCACATAGAATGTGTGTAATGGGCACGAGGGAAAGGTTGGGAAGGCAGTTCAATGGTCACTGTCCCCAGGGTTCTCAGAGTTGATCCTTTTGGCTTGTCAGGACTTACTGTACCTCAGTCTTCCTTCTCCAAGTGCTTTCACCTGCCTGTAGGTTGGCACAGGGCAACTGGTTCGCTCTCAAAGTTTAGCAACTAAATGACACACCCAGATGTCCTTGGTTTCAATACACACAGACAAGAAAAACCACACTTTCAACTGGGACAACGCTACTATCATAGGACTAGCCAAATGGAGGACAGCCAGGGAATTCTTGGAGGCTTGGCATTCATCCACGGACTCCATCAACAAACACATCGAATTAGACCCGATATCCTGTCCATTACAATGCACAATCGGAACCGGCACCTACCGGAAGCAGCAAAAACCAGACCATATAAATTCAAACCGGCACAAGACAACAGAGCTTCACAGGGGGCTCCACAGCACTGAGTTTGTCACCTAGTAAGGGGACGAAACGTCTGCTATCAAACCTCCCAGCTCGACAAACGCACCAACGTCTACAACCAGCACCTGAGCTACAAATCTTCACTCAGACCCTGAAAGTCTCTGACTTCATGGTTCAAAGCCAAAGCTTAACCATAGATGAGGGGAAATAAACTAGTTTTCTGCAGGCTTGAGTGTTTCATACTGCAGAGAAAAGGGTCAGAACCTTCCTTTCCAGCAATCCAATGGCTTCTGGCTAATAATTCACACCCACAAGCTGTTCAAGTTACCTGGGAGCCAGTCACATAATTGTTAATAGGCAAAAGGCCTTAATCATTGACAACTGATCACCGCTCCACAGACCAATCAGCTACTTATTGTCAGCTGAATGCCTCTTTGTACATACCCCCAGGCCCAGCCCATCTGCAGTCCTTCCCCTGCTGCTTGAACAACTTCCAGTGTAAGCAGCTCTTACAAAGACCGTTGGATAATTTGCTTCTAAAAAGTACAGCAATCCTTCGATTTTTGAAACAGTCCTTTTCCCATTTCAGTCCACAATCAAAAATGCATACAAATAAAATTAAAGATCAAGGAGGTCATCTTTGCGTTGAACCCCAGGAGATGGGAGAGGTACTAATTCACGAATATTTCACATCAGTTTTTACTGTGAAGAAAGAAATGGAGTCTAGAGAATGCAGAGATATAAACTTTGATGTTTTGAAAACAGTTCACATTACAGAAGAGGAATTTCGGGAGGTCTTGTAGAAATTAAAGGTAGATAAATCTCTGGGACCTGATCTAATGTATCCCAGAACATTGAGGAAAGTAAGGGAGGACATTATAAGACCCCTTGCAGAAATATTTGTATCACCTATAACTACAGGTGAGTTGTCTGATGACTGGAGGGTGGCTAATGTTGTATCCTTGTATAAGAAAGATTGTAAGGAGAAACCGGGGAACTTGTGAGTCTAACTTCGGTTGTGGGTAAATTAGAGTCATAGAGCCATAAAGATGTACAGCACAGAAACAGATCCTTTGGTCCAACTCATCCATGCTGACCAGCTATCTTGTGTAAATCTAGTCCCATTTGCCAGCATTAGGCCCATATCCCTCCAAACCCTTTCTATTCATACACCCATCCAAATGCCTTTCAAATGTTGTAATTGTACTGGTCTCCACCACTTCCTCTGGCAGCTCATTCCATACACACACCACCCTCTGCATAAAAATGTTGCCCTTTAGGTCCCTTTTAAATCTTTCCCCTCTCACCTACGCCTTCTAGTTTTGGACTCCCCCACCCCAGGGAAAAGACCAACTCTATTTACCCTATCCATGCCACTTATGATTTTATAAAATCTCTATAAAGTCACCCCTCAGCCTCTGACGCTCCAAGGAAAATAGCCCCAGTCTATTCAGCCTTTCCCTCGAGCTGAAACCCTCCAACCCTGGCAACATCTTTGTAAATCTCTTCTGAACCCTTTTAAGTTTCATAACATCCTTCCTACAACAGGGAGACCAGAACTGTATGTAATATTCCAGCCGTAGTCTAACCAATGTCCTGTACAGCCACAACACGACGTCCCAACTCCTATACTCAATGCACTGACCAATAAAGGCAAACATACCAAACACCTTCACTATCCCATCTACCTGTGACTCCACTTTCAAGAAACTATGAACCTGCACTCCATCATCTCTTCATTCAGCTATACTCTCCAGGACCTTGTTGGGGGTGATTATAAATGAAAGGATTTATGGACATTTAGCGAGGCAAAAATTGATTTGGGATAGTCAGCATGGTTTTCTGCGAGCAAAATCGTGTCTCACAAACTTGATTGAGTTTTTTGAGGAAGTTACCAAAAGATTGATGATGACAGAGCAGTAGACATTGTTTATTTGGCTTTTAGTAAAAGCCTTTAGTAAAGCCTTTCCGCATGGTAGACTAATTAGTAAAGTTCAGTCATATGGGATTCAGGGTGAGCTTGCCAATTGAATACATAATTGGCTTAGCAGCAGGAGCCAGAGAGGGGTGTTGGAGGGTTACTTTTCAGACAGGAGGCCTGTTACCTGCAGTGTTTGACAGGGATTGGTTCTGGATTCTCTTTTGTTTGTCATTTATATAAATGATTTGAATGAGAATATAGAAAGCATGGTTAGTAAGTTTGCAGATGACTCGAAAATTGGTGGCATAGCAGACAGTGAAGAAGGTTTTCTAAGATTACAAAGGGCTATTGATCAAATGGGTCAATGGGCTGAAAAATGGCAGATGGAGTTCAATTTGGATAAATGGAGGTACTGCATTTTGGTGCAACCACCAACAGTAGGGCTTATACATTTACTGGTAGGGCCTTGGGTAGTGTTGTAGAGCAGAGGGACCCAGGAGTACAGATACATAATTCTTTGAAGTTTGCGTCACATATGCACAGAGTGGTTAAAAAGGAGTTTGGCACACTTGCCTTCATTACTCAGTCCTTTAAGTATAACAGTTGGGAAGTCATGTTAAAGTCGTACAGGACATTGATGAGGCCTCTTCTGGAATACTGTGTCCAGTTCTGGTCACCCAGTTACAGGACGGATATTATTAAGCTGGAGAGAATTCAGAAGAGATTTACCAAGATGTTGCTGGGTGTGGAAGGTGTGAGTTATAAAGAAAGGCTGGATAGGCTGGAACTTTTTACACTGGAGTGTAGGAAGTTGAGAGGCAGCCTGATAGAAGTTTATAAAATAATGAGAGATATAGATAAGGGGCACATTTTTCAGGTGAGAGGAGAGAGATTTAAAAAAGACATAAATGGCAAGTGTTTTGTACAGAAGGTGGATCACATGTGCAATGAACCTTCTGAGGAAGTGGTGGATGTGGGTACAATTATAACTTTAAGACATTTGGATAAGTACATGGACAGGAAAGGTTTGGAGGGATATGGGCCAGGAGCAGGCATGTGGGATTAGTTTAGTTTAGGATTAAGTTCAGCAGGGACTGGTTGGACTGAAAATCTGTTTCCGTGCTGTGTGACTCGGCAAAAAGGTGCATCCCATGATGGAGCAATGACAGAGGTGTCTCAGATTCAGCAAAGCAGGGATCAGAGAGCTGTGCCATCTCCTTGAAAAGACCTTGCAGTCTTGTACCAGGTCACTGAAGAACCTGTCAGCGTCTGTCAAGGTTAATGCCACCTCCACCTTCCACATAACAGAATCATTTCAGGCACATTTAAACCATGTTACGAAGCCCTCTCAGTAAACTATCTTTTTGCTGCATCTGGAATTAAGACATCGCTCAATGAAAATCAATCTCCTGTTTACAATTTGAACAAAACTCCTCAGCTAACTGTAAGTGATTAATAATTGCTGCAACCTCCATGACAATCCCTGTAACAATCAGAATTCACATGGCAACTAATCAAAACTCTCCTCTCAAGTGCTGTTTTCCATTTACTTTGGTATTTCCTGTGAATTGACCTTATGAGTGCAAGACAAGCGTAGTCAATTTTATCAGCAATAATCGGGTTCTAGGCTACCAAGTAAGTAATCGTCCTAAAATTTCCACCCTGAGGTCCTGCTTTTTGACTTAGCTCCTACCTTCTGATAATCTCTTGTGAAGGAGCATGAGGAAGTCTTGCTATGTTTTTGGTCCCGACATGCACCACAGCATGCCTGTCATTTCCTTCTTCAAGTGCATTTCCCACCTGTCCTCAAAAGCTGAGAGCTTATGCAGGTAGCATTGGATGCCTTGTTGATGCTGTTCTGGGGTTAGTCGCTGTGTTATTGCAACTTTTTTGGTCCCCGCATAACTTTCTGTTCACTCTGCTGGTCAACAGTCATTCTGCCCTCACACCCAGAACTGATTGGTTCAGCAGATGTAGCCAACTCCCATAATTCATGAGGCTGAACATGTCCTGAATTGTAGCTGGCTCCCTGTGAAACACATCGTTTTCAAATGCTGCCCGAGCTGCTGAGTACTTCTAATTTTTCAGGATTGTTAACACAGTTGCAATAACATAGTTGCACACTAGAGGGCAGGACTGTGCCAAGTTAAACTGCGGGCATTTATACATTCATATTGTGATGAAACTTGTTAAGTCATTTCACAGGGACACTTTAAAACAAAATATGAACCAAACTACCTAAGTAGACATTCAGAAGATGACCCTTAGCTTGGTCAAAGAAGTGGGTTTTAAGGATTGTCTTAAAAGGGGAAACAGAGAGTAAGCTCTTCTATTGAGATAGAGGGAGGTGGAGGTGGAGGGAAGAAATTCCAGACCTTTGGATGTAAGCAGCTGCAGGTATAGGCACTAGCAATGTAGTGACTAAAATTGGGAATGCTTAGGGGGCCGGCGAAGTTAATTCAGAAGCTGAGTTTAAGTTCTGTACCACCAAGCATTAATTATATTTGGTTGTGGAGCTGAAGTGTGATCACAAAGATGGAGAGGAGCAAAGATTTTAAAAGAAGGATGAACAATTTAAATGAAGACATTGCTTGACCTGCAACCAAAATACATCAACAAACACAGGGTGATTGATGCGTGAGCAATAGTTGGTGTGAGTTAGGATGTGGGCAAGGGGCTTTGGGATGATCTCAAGTCTATGGAAGAGAGAATGTGGAAAATTATGTTGGAAAGTCAAGTTTACTGATAACAAAGCATGATTGAGAGTTTCACCAGGGTGTGAGCAAAAATAGGAACAAAGCCTGGTGATGTTATGGAGGTTGGGATAAGCCATCTCTTTAATTCTGCAGATAATGCAATATGAGGTCTGAACAACTGAACATGAAAATTTAGAATGTAATAAATGCTGAGAGTGTGGAAACGGAAACAAAATCCTACCTTTCTGAACATCTACCTTCACTATATTGTACAACACTTTTTGATTCAGATTTATGTAGCTAGATATTAAAATAAAGTGCGCAGCAACCAGTAATCTGGCAAAATAAACAATGGACTTCTCAGCTCTGTATATAAAGCGTTTTTATTTTCACATGACTAAAGGCTGCGCACCCAGTGACACGGATTTTCTCTTTCAGAAGTCCCACATGTGATAATGCATCAAGTGAGGGTCCAAGTCTTCCACCTGAGGATGGATCTGCACAACCTATGCAGGATGCAGAGATTACTTTGTTAAAATGTGGAGAAATTACGTAAGTTTGTACAAATACCTTGCAGCTAGATTGGAACATAGCAATGTACGCGTCCAGAAATGTACATGACATTTCATTTGGCCAGCCCCAGTCTGTAGGAAATGTCATACACTTTCCTACTTGTCCATCAGTTTCTTTCTCTCCAGCTATTTAGCCACCTCTCATTTAAACGCACTAGTTCAATCAGCTTCCCATTACTTCCTATGCCATTTTATACCTTCCAGACAACACCTTTATGAAAAGTCAAAATGGCACTTTCAGTTCCCTCTTCTCTGATAGAAGTTATGAACTCTGATTGACCTCCACAACGTCAAAAGCCACCCTTGGCTGGCAAAGTCAAAACCATCCTCTTTTCTGCCTAGAAACTTGAGCAGGTTGTTTACACTGAATTCTACATTGAGCTCTCTCTCCTGCAGTTCTCTATCCAACCCTCTCTGCTGTCCTTTCACAACACTAAGACTTCGCTGGTCAAAAGTCAAACAACACCCTCAAGGGCAACACTATCTGACTTTACCAACCCCTCTGCCATTCAGCAGAGTCAACTATTCCATCCTCTTTACAGAATATTTTTTATGTCCCACCTCAGTCAGGCTATCCTCATCAGGTACCTCTTTTATCTAATCTAATACAACATTTCAACAAAAACAGCCCCCCATCTCAACGGGAGAAATCTGACAATCCATCCTTGACACCCTATTTTCTTAATTTTGTTGCTTTTCCTCAGTGACACATGAGATTACATGAGAACTAGGAGCAGGAGTAAGCAATTCAGCCCCTCAAGCCTGCTCTGCCAGTTGATATGATCATGGCTAACGTCAACTCCACTTTCCTGCCTGGTCCTCATAACCCTTCCACGCATCACTAATTAAAAATCCGTCTGTCTCCTCCTTAAATTTACTCAATGTCCTAGCATCCACAACACTCTGGGTAGTGAATTCTATAGATTCACGAACCTTTGAGAGAAGTAATTTTCATCTCTGTTTTAAATCTGCTACCCCTTATCCTTAAACTACGACCTCTCGCTCATGATTACCCAGATGAGGAAACATCCATTCTACGTTTCCTTTACCCATATTAGTATCATATACCTCAATTAGATCTCCTCTCATTCTTCTAAACTCCAGAGAATATTGGCCTAAACTGGTCAATCTCTCTTCATAAGACAGACCCCTCATGTCTGGAATCAATCTAGTCAACCTCCTCTAAACTGCCTCCAATATAGCTACATCCTTCCATTGATTGGTCAGCAGTTTCTGGAATGTTGGAATTCTGCGGTCAAGCCGTGTGATAGGCCAAGAGACTTGCCAGTCGGGTCTTACACTGATTAGCTAGCAACTTGATAGCTAGCTTCGTGATGGGTGAAGCCAATCAGTTACCACTTGAACACACCGTCCCCACACTTAGCCAGAAAATTGGGGATTCCTGGCTTAAATGCTCTAATGGTGAATTTCCCATTTCGAAACAAACACTCTGAGTGATCAAAATCCGTTCACTACATTTAACTTCTTCAGAAACAACAGGAGGTTCTGCTATAACGCGATAGTTGCGTTCCTGTGCAACATCGCGTTATCGAGAATTGCGCTATAGAAATATCGGGGCCTATGGGAAAAGTGGGGTTAGGGGCAGACATGCAAAAAAAAACACTACTCTAAATCGCTCAAAAATCGCTCAAAAGCCTAACACAAAGGATAGCACGATTTGATTAAATGTTTAACTCATATCTAATAATGAAATAAAAATGAATTTAACACATTACCTTGAAAAAATGTCAAGATGACTTGATGGAGGAGGAGGTTGTACTGTACCTCTCACAGAAAGCCCTTCACGACAAAATCTGTGAAATGGTCACATGATGCCAGCACGGAAACTCTTTCAGCGCTAACATAGAATGTATTCACGACAAAGCCAGCGAAACAATCATGTGATTTTAACACGTCTTCCTCTGCCCTCCGATGGAATCGCGTTATAGCCAACACAAGTTCGTGTTTTAAAAATAGCATTCCCCTATTCATCAATCGCGTTATAGCCAATTCATATTGATGGAACATGTGTTATAGCAGAACCCACTGTAATTAGTCTCTTATAAAAACAAGCATTTGTAATTGTACCCCTACTTCAGAGACTTCCTGCCTACCTTTTACAGAGACTAGTGTTAAAAATACTAACATTGCACAGTGATTTAAGTTTTAATGGCAAGCTTTTCCAGAACAAGTTAAATAGGATATCAGTAGAGAGAATCTGAAACTCCATAATCCAAACCAAAACCTGTTTCTTCTTCCAGATTTATCTTGGAGATCTTATTTTTTTCAGAGCAGAAATTGGAATTCTACACTGTAATATAATTTGTCATCTAGATCAGGGATCAGTGCTCAAACAAAGCAAGTCTGAATGTCAGCATTGCTGCTAATCTTGGGAAACTTCAGTTCCTTTTGAAGGTTTCTGCTGCCCAATTGCTGACTCAAGCTCCATTTACCCATCGACCTTCTATATACTAATCTATATTGGTTTAGTGTAACAACACCTCAAGTTTAAAATTCCCATTCTTGTTTCCAGATCCCTCCTGGTCTCAGCCTTTCTCCCACACTCCCTACTTCCCTAATCTCTATAACTCGCTCCAGCCCAACAACTCTTCATGTTTGTTGCACTCCACCAATTCTGACCTCTATTGTGTCACTGATTTTAAGCACTCCACCATTGCCTATCCTCTCTCTAAACCTCTCTTTGTGTCTCTACTTCTCTGCTTATTAATGCTCCTTAAAACGTACCTCCTTGACAAAGCCTTTTGTTGCATCTACTTCTTTATGTGACTTGGTTTTATTTGAGAATGCTCCTGTGAAACACCTTGGGAGGTTTTACTGCATTAAGGGTATGGTATGCTTACGCACTGTCATTGTTGGGAGGACAAACTGAGTTATGTTTCCATTTTAGGCTCAAGATACCCCTCAAGGTAGATGAGATTAGGGAGTTTGGAGACCACAATAGAGAGCTTTTTGTTAAGGCCAGCTGCTACAGTCTCATCCCTATTGGCGTTGAAGAGTGTGGTCTGACCATTAGCTGGATCTTTTCTTCTGATCCAAAGAGCATCTCATTCAGCGTTGTTTATCAAGAATCTGAAGAAACACCGTATGAACAGTGCAAGGTAAGGGGATTACATTGTACACATTTCACTGTACACCTGTACTCGTGACAATAAACCTAATTCCAATTGTACCTTTATTTAGGATTGTCACTAATACTGTTATAATGTGCCAGATTTGACGTGTATGATTAAGATTAAGTTCAAATACAGAACTTAAAATAATTGGTATGAAGTATGCAAAAGTATAGTTCCATATTTATAATTTTATATTATAACATCATCAATTTATAAGCATCTTTCATGTTGTATTATATAGTTATTCTGAATAATTGAAAGTATTGGGGGTAGAATGCCTGTGGAGCTCTTTCCCATCTTTAGTTGTAACCTCTATGGAAGATTGGTGTACATCCCAGAGAAATAGTATAGCTGCCTGTTTATGATGTTACCCTGGTTGATGAACCGATGACGAGGTAAAAGAAAATGCCCATTGTGCCTTATCTGTTCACAATATCATCCCTCTCAGAGGTTTTACACTTCAAAGACATCTTGCAGCCGTGGGGGAAATAGTAACAGTTGTTGGTAATCATGCTGTTAAGCTCAAATATCCAAGCCAACTTGAACTGATTACAGCTTGTTCCAATTGTTAGACAATTTATAAGTAGCCAGTAACAATCACAGAACCAAGCAGTCAACTTAGTCTTTTTTTGCCATAGGTACCGTTCATAAACAAGCAAATACTGCAGAACTGGGCAGTTAGGTCACCTGATACAAAATCAAATGTTTTTCTTCTGTTTTCTAAACCACTACATAAATATACTGTGATGTGATCTGTATGATTCCTATGTATTTTAATGTGATTTATTTTGGATTTTGAACTAGCTGCAATTGACGACATATAGACTTTTCACTGTACTCATTGAGCATATGTGACAATGAAGCCTATTCTCTTCTATTCTATTCTAGTGGCACATGGTTTTCATAGATGTCTGAAGAGGTTGAATTATTGAATTACTTACAGCCATGGTGATTTATTTTGAGATACTGTATTAGAGAGAGAGTTCTTGGAGGCTAATGGGGTTTTGTTTTCGTTGGGAAAGATTTACAAGCAGACAGTTATGCATTAGGTTTCAGTTAGAACATTCTGGATTTTTTGGTGGCTTATGGGAAATATCCAGAGCTTGAAGAAAGTATTTTTGAGTCGAGCAGTTTTGCAATTTTTGCTTGGCTGAAATTAAATGTGAAAAGCACTGGCTCATAAAGAAGGGAGATAGCTTAGAACTGTTAGGCTATTACCTCAGTGTAAGAGGTTTGGTTTGAAAGTTCCAGACTAGAAATGTTTGGTTAAAATCCTGAAGATGTTATTAGAAACTGGGAAAGTCTAAGCTCCATTGTATGAAGATTTAAGGAAGAGGCTATCAGAGACGGAGAATTGAAATCACAGTTAAATTAAGCCCTATAGATGTGATAGAAAAGGTAATTCACTCTCGTGTGAGTACTGTGAAGGTGTGCTGTTGGGATTAATGGGATTATATTTTACAAAGAGTTTCTAAGTCTTTAAAATTGTGCGATAAGTAAATAGTTTGGTTCATTCTATTCCTTTGGCATAATAGCCTTTTGTTTTATTTTAAAACCAAATCTGCATCATTGCGTGCTTATGTTTCAGTGAAAGACCACCTTGTTAAAACCAATAAAAAACAAGATACAATTTATCAAGCCAGACGTCAGTCTGGAATCTGACACTTCCAAAAATATCACCAGCTGGGATTATAACAATATTTATGAGATACGGTTATGAAATATGGTATGCTAAAAATCTGTGTACACTTCCATCCTGCTCAGTAATTTCCTGATATTTGATTTTTGTACATTTTTATCAGCTTTTTCCAATTTTAAATTCCTATATCAACATTGCTAATTAGTTTGGTACATGTAAACTCAACACCCTGTTAGAATGAATTCAATTCACCAAGTTTCCACAAAATGCTCAAAATACTTGCAGAAAATTGATGGTTACATTTACTCCTCAGGAACTAATTTCTAATATCCAAAAGAAAGGATATAACCAAACAAAGCAATAAATTCTAAAATTTAACAATAACAATGAATATATCCATTGAATTTTTTGTATTTTTATTATTTGTATTTTTAAAACCTGTGTTAAACATTTTACCTGAAGACCTTTGTCTGTCACAAAAGTCTGGTTTTAAATTTAATATTTGACTCGCTATTGTTTAATTCTCCTGCAGTGATCAAAATTTGGATAATTTAATCTGTGGTATGTTAATCTTCAGAATACGTCAGGAAAGTTGGGGCAGTAGGTGCTGCTGAAATATTTGAATAAACTCTCTGGCAGTTTCTGCTCAAACATTATTCAATATTATTTGAAGAAAACCTATTAGATTTTTTTTAATCAGATGCTGTGGAATTTAAGATTTTTTTATCTACTGGGTTGTCGTGTTTTGAGTTAACCACAGTTTTGAATAAACCACATTTTCTTCTCCCCACCAGTACTTCTAATTTTACTGGATGTCTCTCTCCGATATTCAGCACTTTCTGAGTCTTAAAATAATAAGGGACAAAACGTAAATGCTTTGTGTAAGTGAATATATGCATCAAATAGAAATGTCATTCATTTAAAAGCAAAATACTGTGAATGCTGGAAATCTGAAAAAGAAATTGAAAGTGCTGAAGAAACTTAACAGTCGACAGTATCTTTGAGAGAGAAAGAATTAACATTTTGAGTCCTGTTTGACTATTCATCAAAGCAGTTCCGAAGAAGGTCACTGATTTATAATTGGTATATATTAATAAAATTGTGATTTTTTTATTCCCAAAGCAGTATTGAAAGTCACGGTGTCACAATTTTCAGAGGATCAACAAGCATATGAGCTGCCAATAACTGTTCATTTTGAGCCAGATGTATGCACACATTAAATTTTAAATGTAATAAATTTGGTAAACTGAAAAGTTGTCCAGTAGCCTTTTCTTCAAATAATATCAAAAGATACTTGAGCAGATAGTTTATAACAATATTCGCTGCTGCCTGAATTATCCTGACACACCTTGGTGATTAAGACATGGCATAATCTTAAATTGAAAGATCTAAATTCAGCTCACTGTATTACAATTTAAAAAATAGCAAGCTGGGTGTTAAGTCAAAGCTAGACTTTTGGAAGAGACTATTGTCTTCAGTGATAAACTTTAACAAAGGTATTAAAAATGCAAATGGATGTATTTATTTAAATTGTTGTGAATGATTTATTGCCTTTTTAGTTAAAACCTTAGTTGGATACACGATTAGAAGTTTTGAAAATTAGAAGAAAATGTGATGATCTTTTTATGCAACTATGTTGATTGATTTGTGAAAATTTGGTAAACTGAATTCACAGTTATGAAGTGACAAATTTACATGGCAAAAATTCAATTATAAATGACAGTGCAGTGCAGCCAGGGCCAGCTGGATCTCATTGACTATGAGATCATTGATTGAGGCTATTAACCTGGGCTAATCAGGGAGCCCTGGCTTACAGATATAAACTGGAGTCTCAGATGGTTTCCTCAGTCTAGGCATTGGCTTTGAGCTGTACACATGTACTGTGCACATGTAAATAAAGGGTGACTTGGTGATGGGATACTGGCCTCTGTGCAGTTATTTCAAATAATACAGGAATTTATCATTGGAAAAGGCTGACAGAGGTATACACGAATCAAATATGAGGAAATCACTGTGGAGATTAGAAAAGTACATAAATTTTTAATATACCAAATATCATAAACCTAGTTATTGTGAGTATATGTATGCGGTGTTGTATTTTTCTTGACTGCCTTAGAAATAATTTAACACCATGGATGGTCTCCTCCCACTCCGTTACATTTATTCCCCAATTCACATCTTCATCGTTTGAATGTGGTTATCAGAAATATAAGGAGCAATTGAAACTACTAAACAACAACGGAACATCAGCAAACACTAGCTTAATGCTGTCGAACGATTTATTTCTTTCTGACACAAGTAACAGATTAGTTATATGCAAGCAGTATGTAGGATTGTACAATCCCTTTGTTACAGCTAGGGATTTCTTAATAATGGTGATGTTCACAGTTGTGCCATGATAACGTAAAAATTTTAAGTATGCTAGAATGCAAGATGACAGCACCAATCGGGGCCTCCCTTCAAGATATTCTTTTTCAGTCCAGGAACCTTAAAAAATTAAGGAAATGTCAGGCATTAGGGAAGACTGTTTGTTCCAATGTGTCTGTCCTCTTGTTGCTGTCAGTTGCCAAACGGCTACCTAGATAAAATAGTTCCAGGAAAGAATAGAATACTTTCCACTTCCCATTTGAGTTGAGACAAAATTAGGTCAGGAAATTAATAGTGACTACAATATTTGATCCTTTTGCTTACATGGAGTAAACATTTGCTGGAATCAGTAGAATCATTGAAAGAATGATGCATTTTTTTTGTCATTTTTATTTTTAATTGATTTAAGATTACTTTTTTTCAATGTTATACTGAGGGAGTGCTGCATGTTTCTGCTGTGTTTTGGAAGAGACTTTAAACTGAGGTCTAATGTCCCTGTCCAACTGCATGTAAAATATCCAGGGCACTATTCAAAAACAAGGATAAATTTATATAGAGATAACAAGGTGTGGAGCTGGATGAACACAGCAGGCCAAGCAGCATCAAAGGAGCAGGAAGGCTGACGTTTCGGGCCTAGACCCTTCTTCAGAAAATGGCCTGCTGTGTTCATCCAGCTCTACACCTTGTTATCTCAGATTCTCCAGCATCTGCAGTTCCTACTATCTCTGATAAATTTATGTAACATGTTTAACTGCTTCATGGGAGCAACATCAGAAAAATGACTGTAAGCAAAAGGAGGAGATATCAGAAATGGAATCAAGTAATTGATCAAAGAAACAGCATTTAAGGACCATCTTAAAGGAGGAGAGGTAAGAGGGGAGGAAATTCCAGAGTTTAGGACCTTGAGCACAGAAAACATAGCCTCAAGTAGTGGAGAATGCACAAAAGGCCAGAGGTGATGAAACAAAGACCTCTCAATGGTTTGTGGACTTGGAGGAGAGATGGAAGTGGGAAAGGGAAAGGCAATGGATGGATTTTAATGAAAGGATGCAAATTTCTAAGCCAAAGTTTTGCTGAATCAGGGCAGTTTGGTCAGGAAACACAGACGTGATGAGTAAGTGAAACCTGGTACACATTAGGTTACAAAAACAAAATTTTGGATGAACTGAATTTTATAGAGGGTAAAAGATGGCACGCTGGTCAGCAGAACATTGGAGTAGTCAAGTCTGGAGGTTAAAAAAATGGCATGGATGATAATTTCAGCAACACATGGGCATAGAAAAGGCAGAGACAGATACTGTTATTGGAAGTAGAAATTGATAGTCTTTGTAATGGCGAGGATATAGGGTCAGTAGCTCTGTTTAGGGTCATGTAGGAACCTGAGATTACAAGTAGACTGATTCACACTGAGGCAGGAGCCATAAATAGGGATGAAGTTATGACAAAGAAACAGGGTTCTTTGACAACGGCAAAAAACAATAGGTACAATCTTGCCAAAAGGGCAACCATCATGTTTAAGCCACTTTTCTGAACGAAACATTGATATTTGGCTGTGTAACGTATTGTAGATAATAATGGGATTTTTGAGTCAGTTTATGAATTTTTTTTTGTGTCACAAACTTCCAAAAGGGTTTCAGAGGATGTGATCGTCTTATAACATGTCGGGCATTTTTGCAACTGGCTTGTCTCGCTTGGCAGGGGCACTATTTCAAAATTGACAGTCAAGTTAAGAGAAATGCAGTCTTGCAAATGTAACTCCCCTTCTTTACAGCAAACACTAAAAGGTTTCATCAGTGGGATTTAAGTGGCTCAAGGATCATGTGCTATTTACACTAACCCATCCACAAATTGAACCACTTCCTTTCGTGCCTAACATCAATCAATGGTAAGCAATCTCAGCACACATTGCCTGCTCTGATCTCTAACCTCAAAATTACAACTAATTCACAATCAGCACTGCCCAAATAAGGCAACTAAAAATGCCTTTAAACACATTTATCTTTCGTCGGTAATAAGAATTTTGTAAATCAAAGTAGAATCTTTGATTGGATGTTTTTATTTAAGTGGTAAATGACCCAATTCTTCCTTTTTCCAGTGAACTTCGTTTTTACAGCCTGACTCTGGCAAATCCCTCGGACAAATATAAAGCCAATATTTTAAAATTAAAATGTAGATCTCCAATGTACATTGTTGATTGGTACTGCAGCACTTTTGGTGTAGTTTCTGGTGTCTATTGTGGTCTTGCTACAATTTAAACACTACTGCAGCCTCACCTATTGCTGAAATACAGAAAATAAGCCAGAAGTAGTAAAGAACAGGGCTGATTCAAGTTAAAATACACGAACCTTGCAGAAAAAAAAACTGAGAACTTGCAGAAAGCCCTGGAAATTCATCACGTAGAAGATCTTTTCTTTCAAAAAGCCTGCAAAGCTTCCGGTATGACAAGAAAGAAGCAAATGTTCATGACAAGGTGAAACTATCCCAGCCACCACATTGGGCAGAAAATTATCGTGTAGTGCCCCCAACCTGCCCAAAAAGACAGGCACTGGGTTATTTGCCTTGTAAATAGAAGCCCTGGCAGCTGCTGAAAACATCTTTTGAAGAATTGGTTTGCCATGGAGCAGCCAGTGGTAGTTATGCTCAGGGAAAACCAAGTGTGACCTGATAGGCACCCTGTAACCAATTTAAGGTAAAACTTTTCAATATACATATCCGAATATGGAGGCAGGAGGAACAGGCTGTTACCTCCCTCTTCCTGGCTCTGCTTCTTCCTGATCCAATCAACTTTTCCCAGTTATTCCACTTCTATCCTCCTCTGTCCACCGTCATTTTATATCCTCTGCTTTCTGTCTCATGGTTGACCCATGGAACTTGTTCAAGGTGCAGACACTTTTCTGTCTTTGCCTATTAACTATTCTTTCCTGTTTTCCGTCTAAAATTGCCCCTCAAAATACTAAATTCCAGCCCTGTGCCTGGAAACGTCTTCAACCCTACAATCCACCAAGAAATCTGTCTAATCAAGTTCCTCCCATAACCTGTTCTACTCGGCCATTTCTGGCTTCTTGCGAATCCCAGATTTTAATGACTGTACCATTGGTGGCCATGCCTTCAGTTGCCAAGGCCTTCGTTCATAGTATGCCTTCCCTGAACCTCTTTCCTCCTTTAGACACTGTTCAAAACCTACTTTTTTGACAAGGCTTTTGCTCATCTGTTACAATATTTCTTTGTGTGACTTGGTGTCACATTTTGTTTGATGACATTCCTGCGAAGCACCCTAGACTCTGTTAAATGTGCCGGATAAATATGAACTTTTTTGCCCCCACATTGTCCTGATTTTTCACGTTGACCAGGGAGTCCAGACCAGAGGTCACAGTTTAAGGAGATGGGATAGGCCATTTGTGACTGGTATGAGAAGACATTTCTTCACCCAGAGAGTAATGAGTCTGTGGAATTCTCTGCCACAGAAAGCATTGAGGCTAAAACATTGAATGTTTTAAAGCAGGAGTTAGCTCTCCGAGATAACAAGCATGGGGCTGGATGAACACAGCAGGTCAAGCAGCATCATAGGAGCAGGAAAACTTGACGTTGCTCTCCTTGTTAGGGCTAATGGGATCAAAGGGTATGGGATGGAAGTGGAACAGAGTATTGAGTAGGATGATCATTGTGATCATATTGAATATCAGACTTGAAGGGCCAAGTAGCCTACACCTGTTCCTGTTTTCCTCTGTTTCCTTTCCTTGCATTGCTAATTCCAGCAGTCCGCCTCAACTGTCCTCTATCTGCCTTGTTAATATGCACACACTCTAATACTGCCCATTCCTTGACACGTAAATATGTACACAGTTTTGCACTACCTTCTCTCTGATTGATATCCACATATTCAACCTTACACTGTTCGTTCTTTGCCATGTAAATACACACGCATTCTTACACTACCCTATCTCTTGTTAATAAGTGCACAGCTACAACCCTCTTTCTGTCCTGTTAATATATACAGTCTAACACTGTCTGCTTCGTGTTGTGTAAATATGCACACAATCTTGCATTGTCACCTCTCTACGTTGTTAACATGCACAGACTATCTCACATTGTCTCCTCTCTGTCTTTTAATTCTCACATGGATGATCTCAATTGTTTTGGATGAAGGGAATTATTACTTGTAGGGCAGAGATCTCTGGTAAAAGATGAAAGATTTACTCCCACCCCCTGAACAGTGTGGTCCATGGCGAAAAGTGAGTGGATAGACCAGCGAGTTTGCAACATCAAGACTAAAATGTCCCATTTGCCAACCAAATGTTTAAAGCAGAGATAAGATTCTAAGCAGTGGGCAATGGGAAGCCTATCAGCATACATTAGCATTCATTATCCAGCCCATTATTATTAAATTGCAGCGCACTGCCAGCTCACCTCAGCTATGGTTTAATCCACAACAGGCAATGGACCACACCAAGCTTTACATACCTCATCTAGTGTCGAGCAAAGTGAAGTGATCCCCATCAGAGCTTTGCCAGCAACTTTGTTTTTGTTCCCAACAGAGGATGTTATTTACTATTAATTGTTCTTAATTAATAACCCAGACTTAATCAGTGTGGGGGCAGAAAAGCGTTATATGGGACCCTCCCACCTGATCAAACGTTCAGAGACAAAAATAGAAATTGCCGGAAAAGCTCAGCAGGTTCTGTGGAGAGAAATCAGAGTTAACATTGCGGGTCAAAACTCAGAAGTTCTGAGGAAGGGGAACTCAACCTGAAACGTTAACTAATTTCTCTCCACAGATGCTACCAGACCTGCTGAGCTTTTCCAACAATTTATATTTTTCTCTCTGATTTACAGCATCTGCAGTTTTTTCGGTTTTTATTTGATTAAACGTTTATGCTACCATTCAACTCCCCACAGGGCATTAAATTCCATTCTGTGTATGTTAAAAAAAATGCTTAAACCCATGTGAGGATTTCATAAAAATCTGAAAGACTTTTTTTCAAAATTGAGATGGAATATAAATGAATAATTTACATGTTTTGATAAGTATATTTTTTCTTATTCTAATTCGAGTCTTTTGCCGCTTTGGAGTTCAAGAAACACTAATGTTTTACAGAGTCTTTTGTTTACGCACAGGTCTTAATTCCTCTAACTCGTTGCAATTCCCACAAGGAAACCATACAAGGACAGTTGAAGGTTAGGAATCCGGGGCTGTATTTGCTGATTTTTGATAACTCTTTTTCCAGGTAAGCTCTCTGATTTGGACTTAAACTCAGTACAGTCAATCCCCATTTAAAGTCGCCTCAGTTAAAATTGTTTTGCTTTAATGTCATTAGTAAAATAGTGACAATATTTGTTTAATGCTTTGAGTTTTAGTTTAACACTGTTTGCCAGACTTCCTGTTGTGTCCCTCCACCTTTCAAGACCTTTCCCCATAGAATCATACAGCATGGAAACCGACCCTTAGATCCTACCAGTCCATACCGACCATAATCCCAAGCTAAACTAGTCCTACCTGCCTGTGCTTGGCCCATATCTTCCAAACGTTTCCAATTCATGAACTTATTCAAATGTCTCTTAACCATTGTAACTGTATTTGCATCCACCACTTTCCCTGGTAGTTCATTCCACACACGGACCACCCTCTGTATGAAAAAGTTGCCCCTTATGTCCTTTTTAAATCTCTCTCCTCTCACCTTAAAAATATGTCCCCTAGTTTTGAACTCCCCCACCCTAGGAAAAAGACCCTTGTAATTCACCTTATCCAAACTCCTCATGATTTTATAAATCTCAGTAAGGTTACCCTTCAACCTCCTACGCTCCAGTGAAAGAAGCCCAGGTCTTTCCAGTCTCTTTTTATATCTCAAACCCACCAGTCCCGGCAACATCCTGGTAAATCTTTTCTGAACACTCTCCAGTTTAACATTATCCTTCCTATAGTGGGGAGACCAACCGGAAGAAACTATTCACCTGCTCTTGTGTGTGAGAAGGCATTCATGAAGTCCCCCTAGCTGAAGGCTCACCCACACGCTGAATACCCTTAACCAACCTCTTTTTCCCTCACTCTGCTTCCTCTCAGTCCCTTTTCAATCCCAAACTCCAGCCTGAATCTAGTTTCTATCTTCTGGTCTTACCTGTAAAGTCGCGGGTGTCAATTTCTGTCCTGGCTCCCAGTCTGAATTTACACTGAAGTGCTAATCTCCACCTAGTGACAGACGTTGGTCGGTACAGATAATCTTGCCTGCATCGACCAGCTTCTGCCACTAGGTGAAGCCTGATCATTTAAAACTTCATCAGGTGATTATAATTTTCACTTGTACCGTATTTGTGGTGGCTGCACTCACATTTATATTGTATTTCTTTTACCTTTTAACACATTTTAATTTGAATGTTGTTTGTTTATAAATGTAAGAATGTATACCATTTCAAGTTAAAGTTGTTTTCTGCTGGGAAAGTTCCTGAAGTACCTAACCATACAGTGTTTATATTTATATTTTATATTTTATATTTAGTGATCTATTTTACAGATTATTTCAGCTAAGAATTCACGTGTACGGTACAGTACTTCCATCTGTACATCATTTATTCTAAGCAAAAAATGTCCGCAGGAACCTAACTCTGCCTTTAACATTGATTCCTTTGGAAAACCACGCTTCGCTTAACGTCATTTCACTTAAAGTCACAATTTTCAGGAATACAAACATAACTTTAAATGAGGACCAGCTGTGTGTTGTCCACTTGAAACAGAAAGCTTAACTTGATTCTCCAATTTAAGAACAGCGTGGTACCACGATCAGAGATAGTAATTTTTTATCCATATGAATGCAAAACAAAAATATCAGCAAAGCTAAAAAGCTGGACAGAAAATCTATGCTTATCATCTCAAACCATAATTTCCTGTATACATGTAAATCTGAGGAAATATTCAAATGTACATCAGATCTGCATTAGATTGTGGTTTACTCCTGCTATTTTGAAGTTGGATACGTGACCTTCCCTTCTTGATTTCCACCTGCATAGTAGTTGCCCAAAGGAGAGGTTACACGGTACATTCCCAGTTCAACTGCAACCCACAAAGCACCATAAAGTTTTAGATCTGTCAGATTTCTCGTTAAAAACTCCACAAGTCTTCCACTGGTGGCCCACCCAAAATGTCTTACAGCACTCTCGTTTCTGAATTAGAAGGTTATATACTCAAGTACCATTGCAGAGACTTGAACATGATCTCAGTACCAAGGGAGTGCTGTATTGTTGAAGGTGTTACCTTTTGGCATGAGACATTAAACCAAGGTCCTGACTGACCTCTCAGCTGACTGTAAAAGATTCCAAAAGATTTCAGGGGTGTACCCTTCTTGCTGCCTGACCCATATTTATTCCCCAGTTGACACCATTTAATACGATTTTTCTGGCCGTTATTTCATTGCTGTTTGTGGGACCTCGTTACGTAATCATTCCTGCATGGTGACAGTCACTAGATTTTAAAACTGCTTTGTCACTTGTACAGTTGCAGCGATTTTGAAAAGTTTCACATAAATGCAAACTTTCTTTTCCCCTGTTAACAGGCTTAACATGCCTGTGCTGAAATATCTCCAAAGGGTTAATGTGAAATTTGTAGGCTGACTTCTAAATTAAGTTGAAATTATAAATCCAGGATATATTTATCCTCCATTACCATACACTCTGTAGCTTATGACAATTTGTCTTAAAATAGAAGCAAATTCGTCATTTAAACCCAGATGCTGATAACCTGAAAATTACAGTCTCCTTCTCTGTCTCCATCCCCTCCTCCTGCTGCCCTTAACAAAAATTAGACTGTGATTAACCTGAAATTTTATTTAGTAACCAATTAAACAGTGCAGCCTTTAAAGAACATAACAGCAGAATAATACATTAGTGATTGCTGTGGAGGGTCCATTGATATATGATAAAAAAGTTCCAAAGACCAAACTTAGTGGACCCAATCCATATTGTCTTTCCACCCTGTTTGGCTTTGTTCTGGAAGTAGTAAAACAGATAGTTAGACTGCTGCCATTTCGTAAAGGATTGGAAAATCGTGATCCGTCCTGGACATCAGTGTGTGGACAAATTCCCTCTGAAGAAACAAAGAAGAATAAATATAATTATGCTAGTGCATCTGTAAAACAGACTGATGCCTGTAGAAATCAATGAGATGAAGATGGAGAGGCAGTACAGTGGGCAAACCATCTGCTTTGCTGAATTCCTGCTCAAAGACTGGGCAACATTTACAGTGAGCAGTGGGGTACTCACCCACATGGAAACCCTACGGGCAAATTCTTCCCAGCCCCTGGAAAGCGTGAGCATTGGCAAGTCCATTGGGAACATATGGGCAACATCAAGGAAGAAAAGGGCCCAATTCTGCAACCAAGGTTTGGACAGCAAAATGAGAACCTCACTTGTGAGCAGCAAGAGGTCTATTTGCATGCCATTAATACCTCATCACGCCTTTGTAACATGCTGTTTCCTATTCTCCCACATGCTGGAGAGAAACTGTATAGTGACCGTTCCCAGCATGGAAGTCAGAGCAGGTACCTGGTGATTCCAACACGCCATTTGCTCCCCCAGGCCTCCATCTTGGACATCAGACATGCTCCATTGGCAGTGACCTCCACTAGTCAGTGGAGGTTGGCATCAGTCATGTTCCAGCCTCTGTGCACCTTCATGGCACAGTTCCCATACAATTCTCCACTTCAGTGCTGCACATTGGAGTGTACCCGTGCCTTTCATTGTAATGGTGCTGCCTGGAAACTGCGCAGAGGGAAGGGTCGGCCCACTCACATATTCGACCAAGCTGCATCTCAAGGCTTCTCACTGGCACTGTTGGTGCTCACTCACTTTGCTCCTGTTTGGATTTTCATAGCATCTCTGCCTTGCCTTTTTGAGTCTTTCCCCCTCATTCAAAAGTTGAACGCTTACGGGACTTGCGTCTTTCCTTGCCGTTTGGTACAGTCACTGAACCTTGTCATGGCTGTCGGCAGTGAGTGGACATCTTGCTGTACTGCCCCATGCTACAGAGGCATTACGCCTTCACCTGTGCTGGACAAAGAGGAGGGGGAAGTGTCGCGGGGGTGGGGGTTGGTGGGGGGAGGTGTGAGGTTGGTGCTGGAGTCAAAGACAGGGGTGTGACTTTCAGGGATCCTCCCCACCTGCTCTTTCTCAACGCTGGGTTCCTCATCAAGGCACTCAGTGCCTCTAAACAAGGGTTTGTTGGGTAACCTTTGGGAAAGTCATGTGACTCCTATCTATCCATTATTTCATGCCATATGGTTGTCACTGGTAACCAATTTTTCTAACCAACCTTTTCAGTGATGTTATTACACACTTCTGGAGCAGGTGGGACTTGAACCCAGGCATCCTGGTGCAGCAGTAGGGACACTACCACTGCACCACAAGGGGATCCTGTGACTCCCATTTATTTTTATTTCAATTTAACCTACTTTTCTAACCAACCTGTTTGGTGATGTTACTATACACCTCTGGAGCAGATGGGACTTGAGCCTGGTCCTCCTGGTTTAGGAGTAGGGACACTACCACTGCTCCACAAGTGGGCCCTGTGACTCCCATCTAATTCCTGGGTCACCATTAAATTCTGGTGCATGTGGGGAGAGTTACACTGAGACCAGTCGACAGCTGTCAGCTGAGCTGGCAATTTATAAACTTCAGGCCCTTCCTGCTGCCAATTTATCAGAGGAATTTTCCCCACCACTGGCAGACTGAGTGTGGCCTCCTGCGAGATATAATGGGTCAAGCCACTGTGTTTCTTGCCACGACCGGCTGTATTAATTGAATGAACATGAAAATAAACCCTGATGTATCTTTTCAAATAAAACACAGGACCGAATATAAAAGCCTTAAATTCACAGAATAACTGTTGAAAGCTGGAACACTGTTGCAGTGTTTTGTTTAGTCACTCCTCTGTATCCATGAGCGTTCGGTTCTGAAAGCCCTGGTGAATGATGAATTCGTGAGTTTCCTTTTATTCATTCACGGGATGAGGACGTCGCTGGCTAGGCAGCATTTATTGCCCATCCCTAATGGCCCAGAGGACAGTTAAGAGTCAACCACATTGCTGTGGGTCTGGAGTCACATATAGACCAGACCAGGTAAGGACTGCAGTTTCCTTCCCTTATGGTCATTAGTGAACCAGATGGGATTTTCCAACAATTGGCAGTGGATTCACAGTCATCATTAGACTCTTAATTCCAAATATTTATTGAATTCAAATTCCACCATCTACCGTGGTGGGATTCGAACCTGTTCCCCAGAACATTACCTGAGTCTGTGGATTAACAGTCCAGCGATAATACCACTAGCCAATTGCCTCCCCTTGAGTGCAGAGCTTAATAACTTGTGGTAAAAATAGGGTTAAGTTCTCAGATCCCAAAATTATTTCTTGGGTTAAAATAATAAACACTAAAGCATACGGTTAAAAGTAGGGCCTTGAGAGTGTTGTAGAACAGGGAGACCTAGGGATTCAGGGACATAATTCTTTGAAGTTTGTATCATATGTAAACAGGGTGGTTAAAAACACGTTTAGCACACTTGCCTTCATTGCTCAGACCTTTCGGTGTAGGAACTAGCACATTACATTGAGATTGTACGGGATGTTGGTGAGGCCTCTTCAGGAGTACTGTGTGCAGTTCTGGTCTCCCTGCTATAGGAAGGATATTATTAAACTGAAGAGGCTTCAGAAAGGATTTACCAGGCTGTTGCCAGGAATGGACGGTTTGAGTTGTAAGGAGAGGCTGGATAGGCTGGGGCGTTTTTCATTGGAGCGTAGGAAGTTGAGGAAAGACCTTATAGAGGTTTTTAAAATCATGAGGGGTATAGATAAAGTGAATAGCAAAGGTCTTTTCCCTATTGTGGGGGATTTCAAGACTAGGTCACATATTTTTAAGATGAGAGGGAAAAGATTTGAAAAGGACCTGAGGGGCAATTTTTTTTACACAGACAGTGATTTGTGTGTGGAATGAACTGCCAGAGGAAGTGATGGATGCCGGTACAGTTACAATGTTTAAAAGACATTTGGATAACTTCATGAATAGGAAAATTTGGAGGGATATGGGCCAAGCGCAGGCAGGTGGGACTAGTCTAGTTTGGCTTAGTTTAGGTTGGCATGGACTGGTTGTACCGAAGGGTCTTTTTCCATGCTGTATGATTCTATGACTATCTGAAATAAAAGTTAATAGAATAAAATATTAAAAACAATTGTAGTGTATTATAACTTACCAATAAAGGTGAGAGGTTCTGTGTACCAGGGCCAGGCGTGGTTGGGGGAGGTTATGGATGGTTACTGGGTGTGGGAGGGGATGGATGTGTAGATGTGACTCTCTCCCAGCCATTCTCCCCAGTCATGCACCCTCCTCCTCTACCTCGATCTGGTGGATGTCCTTAGCCTGTCTGAGCATCTATGCCCTTGCTCGTGGAGGGTTGAGGGGGAAGAGCCGTGTATGGGACAGGTCAGTGAGCGAGATTGCTGTGTAAGTGAATGTGATCACGGATAGGCGAGTTTTTCCCATGGATTTTGCATGACTGGTAGCTTGTTTTTGGCATGTAGAGGCGAATTTGTGATTTTGCAGATACAGAGGAATGCCTGTATTCGTACGCAGGCTGTAGACATTTCCATTTGAAGTGTGAAGAGAATAGTTTGATCCAGTATTCACTTTTTGAGTTGAATATTTTGATACTTGTTTGTTCACTAATAAAACCCTCATCACTGTTGTATCACTGGAGAGAGAGAGGGTGGGGTGTGTATGGAACAAGCTGCCAGAAGAAGTGGTGAATGCAGGTACAATTACAACATTTAAAAGGCATCTGAATGGCTATATGAAAAGGAAGGGTTTAAAGGGATATGGGCCAACTGCTGACAAATGGGACCAGGTCAGATTGGGATGTCTGGTCAGCGTGGATGAGTTGGACCGAAGGGTCTGTTTCCATGCTGTTTAACTCTATGACTGTATAACCATTGACAATTATTTCTTTCAGGTTTACCTCAAAGAAAGTGCTTTATCACTTAACTGTTGAGAAACCAATAATCTACGACGGAAGCGATGTTTCTGAACTCTGAAACGTGTTCGCATGTAATTTTGAACTATTCAAGAATAGCCAGGACTACTTGGGGAATTACTTTCCAAGGTTTGAAAACTATGCAAACAAGCTTTATATAGGAGTGTACACAGTAGTTTTTCTATTATAGTGCTGCAACTCATAAATTATGTATCTGGGCACAGTCAGGATGAAGCAGTGTTTCTGTTGTGGGTGAGCATGGAGCCTCTATCTTGCAATAGGAATGACAGTTGCACTGTACGTTTTTGTTTATATAAGGTGCTGATATAGTATTTTTCCTTCTAGGGATCCCACTCTTACTGTAATCTTCTTGCATCACTTTTACCACACTCCAGCGCTCATTGCGAAGTTACAAACTGTCACACAAGCAGATAGCTTCAGTGATGACATTATGGCACGGGGAAAGGTTAAGTTGGCTAACGTCCTCTCATTCCCAGTAATTCATTGGAGCATGTGGCCCACAGCGATGACTGTGTGGTGATGACCTACTGAGTACGTGCGGTTTAGAACCTGGGACAGTGAAGTCAGGAAGTTTAACAAGGAAAACTTATTTATATTAAATGTCACAGATATTTTGACTAGAGATAAGTATATTTTGAAATGTTTGTATGCCTGGAGCTGAGGGAGCACGCATATAGATTTTTAATGTAACAGCTTTGTAGCAATGCTCATTTTAATAGTGCAATATCTAAAACAAACTAGGCAAAGTAATTTGAATTCTTTTCAAGTTACACTGCACTTCTATTCTGTTTGAAAATTTACTTGTTAAAGCCAATTAATTGAGGAAATCAACGCACATTTTTCCGCCAAGACCAACATTTCTGATTTGGCTTTTTTTGACATTTCTTTCCATGGAAACTTACTTTTACTTAATCATTTATACCAAAATAATCTTATTTAAGATCAGAAACAGAGGTTAAAATGTTCTTTCCTTGGGTTATTAGTTAGATCTCCAAAAGTGAGGTTTGTTACCACAGAATTCACACGATAAAAATCCTATTGCACAGACCATATTTAAACTAAATCAGAAATAGGATGATCTGCATTGGTCCAGATTTCTGTATTTATTCTCTTGTCTCTGTTGTTCCTTACACCATCGCTGTAAGCCTATTCCAAAAAGACTGGGTCAGCAGTGCACTGGTTATGTGACTGGACTAGTTATCTTGAGACGTAATAGTCTAGAAAATGTGAGTCAAAAATCCATCCTGACAGTTTCATGGACCTGAAAAATCTGTAAGTGAAAATAAAAAAATGTTAGAAGCAGTAAATGCTGTCCGATTGTCTTAGAATGCTAAATGGTTCACTCTAAGAAAGCAGGAAGAACCTGCCATCTATATGCAATCTGGTCTTTACATAACTTCAATCCTGAAGTCGACTCTTAACTGCCCAGTCAGTTGTAACAAAGAATGGTGAAAAATAAACTCCCTTTTAAAGTTTTGGTGTACCTTCACCACGCGAGATGCATGAAGACAGCCTATTGCTGCGCTTTCAGGGTCAACTAAGTAGAGAAAATAAATAAACATTTTTTCAGTGATGCCCAAGCCCTGGGAATGAGTAAGAAAACTATCGCACGAGTGAAAGTAAAACTGCAGGTCATGTAATTTTAGGACAGTTTAGCTGGTACAGTTACTGTTGTAGTCTTCATTTGTTAAAGTGTAAAAGGCCTCAAATATTCCTCTCCTTTGTTCATTGCCCCTTCGTTCCTTCCATTGCCAATGCCAAAGAGTGTCTGTTCTTACTCTCCCACAGATCTATCAGATTGTTAGTTCCATCCAATACTTTCTCTGCTGATCCCACCTCCACTGCTTTCTCAGGCAGAGGGTTTCAAAGTTGCACAACACTTTGAGAAAAAGCAAGTTATCCTCATCTTGATCCTAAAAACGTGATCCATTAATTTTTAAACAGTGTCCCCTAGTTCTGGACTGATCCACAAGAGGAAATATCTTTCCATGTCCACCTTGAAAAACTGTTCAGGATCTTGTACACTTCAGCTGACCCCTTACTTTTCTAAACTCCAGTAGAAACAAGCCACCTGGCCCAACATTTCTTCATAAGACAACCCACTCCTTACCAATCCAGTAAAGCTCCTCTGAACTGCCTTAAAGCCATTCTTTAAATAAGCAAAACAAAACCACACACAGTATTTGAAATGTGGTCTCACCAATGCCTCGTGTTTTTGGGCAGTTATGTGGCCGTCGTCGAGCTTCCACCATGATTTTTCAAATTAATTCAAGGAATGTGTGCATCACTGACTAGGTCAGCATTTATTGCTATCCCAAATTTTGCTGGAGAAGCTCTAGTAAGCTGGCTTTCCTTCCTGCGCTGTTGCAGGTACGCACATCCATATAACGTTAGGCACGGATCTCTGGGATTTTGGCCCAGTGACAGGGAAGGATCAGCAATATAGTTGCAAATCAGGATGGTGTTTGTGGTTTGGAGGGAAGCTTGCAACTATTGACGTTCCCATCTAATTGTTGCCCATGTTCTTGTAAGTAGTAAAGGTCTCAGGTTTAGAAGGTGATGACTAAGGAGCCTTGGGTGAGTAGTGCATTTAATCTTGTACACACTGCTGCCACTTTTCAGTGGTGGAACAAGTGAGCAATGGAGGTATTAGAGAGAGTTGCCTTCTCCAGGATGGTGGTGGGCTTCTTGAGTGTTGTTGGAGCTGCAGTTGTCCAGGCAAGTAGAGAGTATTCCTTCACACTGTTGGCTTATGCCTTGTGGACAACCTTTAAGAAATTAGGAGGTAATTCGTTGTAACAGAATTCCCAGCCTCTGACATACTCTTTTAGCCATAAAATTTATATAGCCAGTTCAGTTCTGTTCAGTTTTGATCAATGGTCACTCCCCCTATCCCCCATGCTGTTAATCGTAGGGGATTCATCGATGATAATGCTGTTTAATGTCAAGGGGTGATGGTTGGATTCTGTCTTGATGGTCATTGCCTGGCGCCTGTCTGGCACAAATGTTACTTGCCACTTATCAATCTAAGCCTGAACATTGTCCAGGTCTTGCTGCATTTAGACACGCATTGCTTTGGTATCTGAGGGGTCACAAATGGTGCAGGGTGTTGTGCAATCATCAATAACCATCCACACTCCTGACTTTATGACAGAGGGAAGATCACTTTATTCACAGGATGAGGGCATCGCAGGCTAGGCCAGCATTTATTGCCCACCCCTAATTGCCCAGAGGGTAGTTAAGAGTTAACCACATTGCTGTGAGTGTGGAGTCACATGTAGACCAGACCAGGCAGCTTCCCTCCCTGAAGGACATTAGTGAACCAGATGGTTTTTATCCGACATTCGGTAACAGATTCATGGTCATCATTAGGCTCTGAATTCCAGACTTTTATTAAATTCAAATTCCACCATCTGCCATGGTAGGCCCTAGAACATTACCTAGGTTTCTGGATTAATGGCCCACCAATAATACCACTAAGCAGTCACTGCCAACCCATTGCGGGGCCCCCCCCCCACCGCGTTGGCCCAGCATTTATTGCCCATCTCTAGTTGCCCTTGAAAAGGTGGTGGTGAGCTGCCTTCTTGAACTGCTGCAGTACACGTGTTGCTGGTACATCCACAATGCTGTTAGGGAGGGACTTCCAGGATTTTAACCCAGGGACACTGAATGAGCAGCGATAAATTTCCAAGTCAGGATGGTGAGTGGCTTGGAGGGGAACTTGCTGTTGGTGGTGTTTCCACGTATCTGCTGCCCTTGTCCTTCCAGGTGGAAGTGGTCATGGGTTCGGAGGGTGCTGTCGTAGGATCTTTGGAGAATTTCTGCAGTGCAGAAGTACCTGAAGACAGTTAGGTCTAGGAGTCAACCCTCAGGAACTCCTGCAGAAATGTCTGGAGCCGAGACGACTGATCTCAAACAACCACAATAATCTTCTTCTAGATATTACTTCAATCTGAAAAAGGTTGCCCCCTTAATTCCCAGACACCAGTTTTGCTTGGGCTCCTTGATGCCACATATGGTCAAATGCTGTCTTAATGTCAAGAGCAGTCACCTCTTCAATTTTGGAGCAGGGAGTGAGCCTGAGTAGGCCAATCAGCCCCACAAGCCTCTTCCACCATTCAGTATGATCATGACTGATCACCCAACTTAGCACCCAGTTCTCACTTTCTCCCTAAACCTTTGACCCCTTTCACCCGAAGATTATTATCTGACTCCCTTTTTGAAAACCTTTCATGTTTTGGTCTCAACCCCCCACCACCCACTCACTATCGATGAGGAATGTCCCTACTCTCAATAAGACTTTCTGGATGCCCTTTCACAGGGGCGTGGTTAAGTTTCCATTAAATCAGTGAGGCACCACTGGAATGGGGTGGCCTCAGGTATCGTGGGTGTCAATTGACTGATGAGTGAGTCCACTTGATATCCCGCTGGTAGCAGCCAGGAATCCCATGTCAGCATCTTCCAACTTAATCAGGGAAGTTTGCCACTGCTTGGATACTGACTCAGCATCTCTCCCACCGTGACAGTCCACATTAAATCTTTGTCTCTCGATAATTAATCAGCAAACGTTTAACTGCAAGCAAAAGAACAAAATGTGCAAAATAATATTTACAGACCCATGCAGATTCAAACAACATAACAGGCCTTTCTGTGTTCCAGTGAAACAAACAGTCTAGAATCTTTTCAGTCTCTTTGCACTCACTATCTATATTGATTAAAAGAACTCTAATATTTGTATTTTTGTGTGACTTTAATCACTGCCAAAGAATTTGAAATTCAGTTTATAAATTATTTTTTAAGAACTGAAATGGTTTCGCATTTACTTCTTTAAGCTGGATTTTGGAGTTTCATGCTTGGCGATGAATAATGTAATGGGCACTTGGTTCAATGTATTGAAGTTCGAATTCAGAGTTTTTGCTCAGATTCTAAATAAAGAATGTATTTTAAAAGTGCTGTTGTGTATCATCTACTTTTATTAATTTCATTGTACTTTGCCAAAAGAAAGGTGATAAGCGTGCTCTGTTTGAAAACTGCAAAACTTTTATCTTTCAGTATTGTCACTGGCACACAACCCTGACTCCTGTGGCAGTCAGTAAAGAGGCAACCCAGGTGCATAGACCACCAGTACAGACCGCTGAAACAGACCTCTCACCAGTCTCTACAAAGCCTTTCCCAGCCACCAACGAATAACAGAAAGACAGAATTGATCATAATGGGCCAGAATTTGCCAAGAAAGTAACAGCGAGTTTACTGCTCCATGCCATTATCAGTGTTCAAATTGTTCAAAGATTTGAGGCTATTTGGAAGGTGTACAGCCATGAGCCACACATTGTCACAAATTGTTGGGGCAGTTTCCATTGCTTCAACATCAGCCCCGGAAAATATGACAGCTTGCCACCCATCTCCCCAAAAGATTGGAGAAATTGCTGTATTTTGCACATTTGTTGCCAATTAAAATCACCACAGAAACACTTAGCAGTGTAAAGACCTTTATGTATGGTGCCATTTATGTTTCTGAAGCAGCACTCAATCTCTTCAAGTCACTATTCGAACTGTGGAATATCATTCCAGCAGGTCGCAAATTGACCTCAACTACTTGTTGTTGCTCTTAACTTTTTCTTTTCTCCCTCTGTCTCTGAATCCAAACTTTCTTTTCCTCTCTTGGTTTGAATATAGGGTGGGAGTTTTTGCATGATGATACATTGGGTGAGGGTTGGGCTTCTGGATCCAAAGGGGCACGGGAAGCCCTGAAATCAGGGCTTTAACTCCACAGTATGCATCTTATTACCTTGACAGGGTCCAATAAGTCAGTTTATTGACAGGATTGGCTTCTAGCCAGGAGAGGAGCACTGCAAAGGAGCCTGCAGAGTATTTAGCAAACGAGATGAGAGTCCTGAACAAAAAAAGTCCAAAAATACTAAATCGGGCATAGAAAAGAGATGAGAACTCGTTAATAATGCTACATTATCCTTTGTGCTTCCAGCAGTTGTGTTTTGACTGAAAGTGATACTTCCAAGTTCTAAAATCACAACTAAAAACCACATAGCTCTCATAACGGACTTGGTATGTCTGCTAGCCAACGCCCTGAAATGTTCCCTTAAGTGTAAAAGCATATCAGTGCTCTCTGCCTCCTCTTCTCATTGAAAATTAACAACTACATATAACTACAGAGATGATCAGAAATAAAACAAGACATCAATAGAAAGTGCTATAAATTGCACAAAATTTACATATATAAAAATATATCAACATCCCGAAAGGCAGAGAAGCAGTTAAGACAAGAATGTTCTTCAGAATCTCCTATGTTCTTGAGCTAACCAAGAAGACAGATTGGCTACTCCCCCCGATCCCCACCTCAAGTGCTGAACCTCTTTATCCTGCTTCTGTATACTTCCCTGTGTGTGCTAATGTTACCTGTCCCTCACCATTCTCACTTTCTGACTTTCCCATCTATTGTAAATGAAACACACTGGGAATGTGGAGATTAAATGGGGACAAGATTCATCTTTGGTGTGTTGACCCTGCCTTTGCCTGGCTACCATTTCAGAGCACAGTATTCTTTAGGGTAGTGGAGGCTACATCTAACAGACAGCATTGACTGCCCTCTTGCGTGCCATCCTATCCTGTTGCCTTGAATTCTACCAGCGAAACTATCACAAAAGAGTTCGGAAAATCTTGCATACCTTGTTATTGGAGACTGCCACTCTCTCAACTGTCTGGGGGTATGAGAAGCCAGTGCAGAGCTGCTGATGGATCTAGGTGTCCTAGTGCATGAGTCACATGAAGTTTGGATGCAGGTACAGCTTAGAACATGGAATAGTACAGCACTTGAACAGGCCTTTCCACCCACTGTGTATTTGCCCATCATGATGTTATTCTAAACTATTCCTATCTGCCTGCATATGGCCCATATCCCTCTATTCTTTGCCTGTTCATGAGTCTGTCTGAATGCCACTTAAACTTTGCTGTTGTATCTGCTTCTACTAAATCCCCCAGCAGCACATTCCAGGCACCTATCACCCTCTGTAAAATGCTCACCTCATGCATCTCCTTTAACCTATCCCCCTCTCACCTTAAATGTATGCTCCCAAGTATTAAAAATTACCACCCCGGGAAAAAGATTCCGACTCTCCACCCATTTCCATGCCTCTCATAATTTTATATACGTCTATCAGATCACACCTCATCTTTCAATGCTCTAGCGAAAACATTCCAGGTTTGTCCAACTTGTAGCTAATACAGTATGGTCCAGGCAGCATCCTGGTAAACCTCCTTTACAATCCCTCTAAACCCTCCACAGAAAGTATAGTCAGGAAGGAGTACTATCCATCAGTATGAGAGGAGTTGAGCACAACAGTAAGGATATTCTGCGTTAATTATGCAGGGCGTTGGAGAGGTCACATCTCAAATAGTGTGTGCAGTTTGGTCTCCTTATTTAATGACATGTGTAGATGTATTGGAGGCACTTCAGAGGAAGTTTTCTAGATTAATACCTGAAATGGTGGGTATTTTATGTGTTTCATGTGGAAATGTTGAACAGGCTGAGTTTATTTTCACCAGAGTTGAAAAAAGAGTAAGTGGTGATTTGATTGAAATGTATAAGATCCTGAAAGATCTTGACAAGGTGGGTGTGTAAAGGATACTTCTTTTGGTGCATGAGTCCAGAACTAGGACTAGGGGTGTCGCCTACTTAATGCAGAAACGAAGGATTTTTCTTTCTCTCTCTGAGTGTTGTGTGACTCTGAAGGTGCTAGAGGCAAAATGGTTAAATATTTTTTCAGGTGGAGGTAGATAGATTTATATTAGGCAGGGCAATCAAATCAGGGGATCAATGAAATTGGCAACACAGATCAAGCATGATGTTACTGAATGGCTCAGCAGAGTTTGAAAGGCCTTATTGTATATTCACACTTCCTCTTTTACTGCAGTCTCTTTAAAGCTCCAGCAACAGCTTGCATCCATAATGTAATAAGCTGCTCAAAAGAGTTATATTTTTATTCCTGACAAAGATAGCTGGCATCAAAGGGCAAGTTTCTGACTTTCAAATTGTCTTGCTCCACTCGAGGTTTGTGGAGGAAGGAACTGTAGCTTCACTTGCTTTCACGATGGAGAGTGGAAGAAAACGCCCTGAACCCACACCTCAACAACGGGCGGAGAATTCAGACCAGTGCACCTTGTGATTTTTAAAGAGAGAGTGTACCGCTTCTCTGTCAGAGGAGTCCTGACAACAAACCTTTCATTCTCCAAGTCTCACGCTGTGGTTTAGCCACTGAAGTGCACCTGCTCATTTCTGGAAAATGCCAAATCTAATAATCAGCCAATCAATTGAGGGTTTTCAGAGTTGTGGGTAAAGAATCATAAAAGGAGTTTGACTCATAGTTTTGCCAATCTGAGATTCATTTCAGTTTCAACCTACTTAACTCAAACAGACAATAGTGAAAGTTTTGTTATTGATAGTCTGGAAGAATTCTCACGAGCTGTCCTGAAAAAGCATACTATACCATCTGAAAGGTAACATACAGCAATAAAGTGCCTTAAAACAGAGGTAGTGAATGTATGTTGTATTTTTAATGCTTTTTTCAGTACAGTTCATGGGATTTTTTCCGCCCATTTGATCCTCGCTCTAAATAACCCCACAGTTAGAAATTTTGGATTCCAATTTGGTTTAATTAGACCAGTGTAAGTACCTTCAGAATGGCCCTGACAACTTAGCTGTGGGTATAGTTATTTTCTAACGTCTCCAAGATATGATTATACACCCCTGCAGTAGGTGAGACTTGAACTCAGGCCTCCTGATCCAAAGGCAGGGACACTACCACTGTATCACAAGAACCTTTACCTGTGGTTTATATTCAGCAGTTAGTGTGAGATCATTTATTGAGAATGGTAGCTGATGATTAGCAAAGTGACATTGACACCAATTGTCAGCAATGTCAAACAAATAAATAGCCTGTAATAACATTTGGAAACGAGACAAACCATATCTTAAGCAGCGAGATGTTTGGGATCCAGAAAGCACAGCCTGAATACACTGGAGCCATTCAAACTGGGGTTTTCAAAAGGAAACTGAATCTGGACTGTGCAATTTATTATCTTCGAAGAGGCTGAATCCTTGTTAAAGTGGGAATAGGTTGACTCTCGCCGTGATGCTGATGCATTCCCATCCTTCCTGCCCTTCTAATTCACCCAACCAGTCCCTATCCAACTCTTACTAGCTGCAGGAAAGGTGCCCTCCACAGTCAGGCCAGGGCCCCGTTACTTTGTAAAACTTACACTTGGATTCTGATCAGATTTTGATTCAGAATCAAGGCTGTCCCGCCCCTGTGCGCCAAAACACCAGTAAAGATTAGAAACAAAAACTGAAATTGCTGCAGCAAACCAGCAAATCCAGCAGCATTTGTGTAAAGAAAGTATGGTTAATGTTTTGGGTCCAGTGACCCTTCTTCAGAACTAATTTGTAGTCTGGAAAAGGTTGGTATATAGGTGAAATATGGGGTGGGTGTGGGGAAGTGGGGAGGAGTAAAGATGGATGGAGATAGAGCCCAGAGAGAAAGAGAAAAACAGTTGGGCAGACGAAGGAATGGGTAGAAATCAGCCTGAATGAATTATCAGTAGCTGACAATAGGTTGTTTGTGGTATCAGACCATGTGATAACAAGGCCTTGTGTGTGGGGGTTGGGGTAAGGACAGGAGCGAAGGATCTCATGCCCTAAAATTGTTGAACTTGATAAAAACCGAAAGAACTGCGGATGCTGCAAATCAGGAACAAAAACAAGTTGCTGGAAAAGCTCAGCAGGTCTGGCAGCATCTGTGAAGAAAAAACGTTTTGGGTCTGGTGACCCTTCCTCAGAACAGACCCTTCTCAGTTCTGAGGAAAGGTCACTGGACCTGAAACATTAACTCTGATTTTTTCTTCACAGATGCAGCCAGACTTGCTGAGCTTTTCCAGCAACTTCTGTTTGTGTTGAACTTGATATTGGGTCCTAAGGGCTGCAGGGTTCCCAAGTGGAAAATGAGATGCTGTTCTTCCAGCTTGTGCTGAGCTTCACTGGAAGACAGCAACAAGCTTCAGACAGAGATAAAAGCCAAAAGAACTATGGATGCTGCAAAGAAAAAAAAACAAAAACAGAAGTAGCTGGAAAAGCTCAGCATGTCTGACAGTCTCTGTGGAGAGAAATCACAGCGAATCGAGTGACCCTTTCTCAGAACTGGAACACAGTGGATAGAAGCGGCAGGCAATTAGAAGCTCAGAGATAACAAGGTGTAGAGCTGGATGAATACAGCAGGCCAAGCAGCATCAGAGGAGCAGGAAGGCTGACGTTTCGGGCCTAGACCTGCAGTTCCTGCTATCTCTGAAACCATTTTGACCCCACTGCGAAGCCTTTACTAAGGAGGCCTACCCTGAAGAAGTTACCCTCCTCCCTCCGAAACAACCTCAGTGGATCTCTCTCCCACTGCAACTCTCTCGTAATCTCTCCGGCCTTGAAACTGCTTCACCATGTCCTGAAGCAAACCAGGTACGACAGCCACATCACCTTTCTTAGTACCTGTCTACGGAACCAGGCATTTCTGAAGAAGGGTCTAGGCCCGAAACGTCAGCCTTCCTGCTCCTCTGATGCTGCTTGGCCTGCTGTGTTCATCCAGCTCTACACCTTGTTATCTCAGATTCTCCAGCATCTGCAGTTCCTGCTATGTCTGAAACAATTAGAAGCTCAGGGTCTTTTTTGCAGACGGAACACTGGTGTTCTGGGAAGTGGCCATCCAGTCTGCGTTCTGTCTCCAAAGAATGGAGGAGACCACATTGTGAGCAGCGAATACAGTAAACTAGATTCAGTGAAGTGCAGGTAAATCCCTGGAAGGTGAGTCTAGAGCCTTATATGGTGAGGAGGGAGAACATAAATGGGCAAGTGTTACACCTTCAGTGATTGCACAGGAAGGTGCCATGGGGTTGTGGGGAGGTATTAGGATTGGAGGAGGAGTGGACCAAAGTGTCCTGGAGATAACCATCCCTGCAGAAGGCTGAGAAGGGAGGGGAGGGGAATATGTGGCTGGTGGTAAATATTGGTCTGGTTCATGTATCAAAGCTACTGATGCTGTTTATGCTCAGGTGCTGAGATCTGTCATTGCAGGGTGAACTCAAAGAAAGCCTGCAGTTTATGTAAAGTACCTTCAGCCGAGAGGCTGAACCCATGCAGGTTGGGACCTGCATCTGATCCTTACCATCCTCATTAACCCTGTTCCTCTCTCCCTGGAAGCCTTCAGCTCTGTTGAATGTTTCAGGTTGGACTGAGGAGTTGCTAGACTCTGCTGGGTCTCCTTGGTGCAATTTGCCTTAAAACATCCAAACCAGCACAAAAAGTAAAGAAATTTCTAGCACAAATGTTTTGCAGTAGTTTAAAACAAAATCATTGCAAAAGTCAGGCCGCCCACAACACACCACAATGAATTAATCACTACAGTATTGCAAATTTCTGCCCAATTTCAGTTTGACGACGGGGAGCTAAAATTTAGTGTAGGCAAATTGCACCTTTAAAAAGTTTTCAGTTTTTAAAAAATATACTAATTGTACAGCAGCGCAACTGGTACATGGTTCTGTATCGTTTTCAAAATGCTCTCAGTTATCAAAGATTGGATTACTCAGAGGTGGTAGATCAGGCAGTCTGATTAAAAATGGTTTTTTTTGCGTGTGAGACAATGCCATTTTCAACAATTTATTTACCTGCACCAGACTAACATTTTTAAGCACATCAAGGAGTATTTTCAGTATTACATTCCAAAATGCTTCCCAACCCTGGTGATTCATGTAAACCTTTAAAGGTCAATATTGTAGCTCATTGAAAATCCAGTTAAATAGATTAGGCTGTCTATATCTAGCAAAATGCCATTAATTTTGAACAAAAACGTGAGGAAAAACACGAGTACAAATTTGAGTACGTTGATCGTGATCAGAGCGGAAATTTTTCAGTGTCATGTTTTAGGCGGTGAGCAATTAGGATCTGGAATCCACTGTCCGTTGTTGGGGTTGAAGCTGGTTCAATCAAGGCTTGAGTGTGATGAAAACAACAAAAGAGAATTCTGTCATTATTTGAAGAGCCGCAAGGAAATGGAGAGAGAACAGTGAGATTTGCGATATTTTTCTTGGCAGGTCGAATAGCTTCCTTATACACAATCTGTAACTATTCTATGGTTTAATGAAACACCAAATTGATTAAGAGAAGTATTAATAAAATGTTACTGCTGCACATCACAAAAAAGATTGTGAACGCAAATAAAGCTATGAAGGCACAACAGGGGGTCCAGTTCACATTTACTGTCAACATATACACAAATACAAGAGTAAGTTTTTGGAATTCTTACAAAGTATTGAAGAAAACATCATTAAAAACGAGGTACATTTAAAATCAGTATGAGATGGTTAAAGCGACCATAATGCTGGTGGTATGCAAGCTCATGTCGATGAAATTTCCTCTAACTTTCTGCAAGAAAATGGTTTAAAGATAGTTCAATTCCTTACTGTACCTGTCTATAAACACCTGACCCGTTTAATATTACATACACAGAGCATCTTCATATTCTTCTGCACAGTGTATTACCGAATAGAACTTTTAAAAATAACTTTCTTCCAGCCAGTGAACAAACTTTGCTACAAGTCATTGGCATGTTATTAAAACACATTTTAATGCACAAAATTTAAAGTATTAAAAAGTACAAAATCTAACTTCCTATTCAAGCATTTTAATGCTAAACAAAAGTAAAGGTCCCAATGAATAATTCGTAAATTTCAACCACGAGTCACTTCACTCATCATTATGATCTCTCATTTTAAATAATGGTTGCCATTTTATTTTTTTCCGTCATCGTTAACCAAGAGGAGCTTTTCTGAGCGTCCCAGCCACGGTGAAATCGCCGACAGTTTTATCGTGTGAAATTACTTCGTGTGCGTAAGTTGCTGGCAGTTATAACGGGGGCGCTTGTCATAGTGGGGGAATTGAAAGTGCTAGCCAGTTTCTTTCCTGTTCACGGTTCTGCTGATGCAGTCCTGAAGCAAGTTGTCACCACACTGCCGAATGTTACTTTTGGTTTTCTGCAAATGAGTTCCAAAGTGTGAGGTTCGATTGACACTTTAACAAGAAGAATGATTTTCCCAGTTGCAGTCTAGTTGTCGCTCTGAAAACTGCTTGCCCAGATGTAATTGGCAAACTTCGAGTCGAGTTGGGGTGGGGGAACAAAATAACTAAAACAGTACTCTTCAGCTGTTCTGGCCTTTCAGGTGCTGATGTTTTGATTCAACAAAGAGATGAATTCTGCAAATATTTGTGCTCCTGACTTGCAGCTTCTATGAATGGTGTTTACAAGGACAATGTCCCTGTTGTGTCTGTTTCTGAATGAACAGAGCTGCGTTTCCAAATGGTATGTTGCGGTCTGCTGGCTTCCCTGAGATGCCGTTGGCCCACACAGCCTATATCTTTCATAATTCTCAACAAATCTTGTCGGAATTTAACGCCGAGGAATGCATAGAGGAACGGGTTCAGGCAGGAATGCAGGAAGGCTATGCTTCGTGTGATCTCGGTAGCAATGTCCACATTCTTAAGCGTCTCACAGTCCGTTATTGTTATATTGGCAGCGTCCATAGCTTTCACGATCATCATGCTGTTGTATGGTAGTTGTGAAAGGACAAAAGCGCTCACCACTGTCCCTATTAACTTTATAGCTCGGTGCTTCTGAAAGCTCTTGGCCTGGAGCAGCTTCCAAATGATTGTAGAATAACAGAACAGCATGACAGCAAAAGGCAGGAAAAACCCAACAGTAATCTGCACTGCCAGCCCTGCTACTTTCAGGATGTTCCCGGGATAGTTTGTGGAGCAGCTCTGTTGGCTCTCGTTTTGCGAACTGTAACGAAAGTCGGGGATCGATAACAATACTGCAGTCACCCAGACTACGAGAGAGATTAGTTTGCTGTGAAGAAATATTTTCTGTTTTGAGACGCGTGCCTTTACTGCTTTTACAATGGCGATGTAGCGATCGATGCTGATGCAAGTCAGCAACAGCATGCAGCTGAAGAAGTTTATTTTGTAAAGGCCCCTAACTGTTTTGCATAGGAAGTTTCCAAACATCCATCCGAATCTTGCATCTAGAGCCCAGAATGGTAGAGTGCAGAGGAACAGGAGGTCTGCAATAGCCAGGTTCAGAAGATAGACATCTGTCATGTTTCTCAATCTCTTGTAGAGAGCATATATCACCACTACCAGAATATTCCCAACGAAGCCTAACAGGAACACAATGGTGTAGAAAGGTGGTGTGAAATGCTGAGCAAACTGTCTGACATCTGATTTCCTGCACATTCCATTTGATTCTTCGTCATAGTCATACAGATGGCTGTAGTCAGGAATTGTTGTAAGGAGAAAGTCTTCATTGCTGCCAATTCCAGTTGTTGTTGAAGCCATGGATGGTGTTCTATTCTCCTGCAATTGAACAGACTGTTGGTTAACCAGAGTAAACATTCAGTTAGACATTAGGTTCAAGGGTGGGTTTATTTAAGTCAAAGCTTGCAAGGTTCTTTTCACAAGGGGATAATTTCTTAAGATGATTTTATGAGCAAAGCTTGGGTTGCCAAGGGATAGATTCAACTTTTTGAAATTTGTCTTTAAAAAAATGCTCTGCCATTACCAAGAAAAGGGCAACTTAGATCTTGAAAAGATTAAAGTGTTGCTGAAATTCAGGTCAATCTAAGTTTACAGCATCTGGAAATATTCATTAATAAAATGGACTGCAGCAGTTCAAGGAGGCAGCTCACCACCACATTCTCAAGCTCAGTTAGAGGTGGCCCAACCAGCAACAACTACATCGCATAAAGATTTTTTACAAAATCTCTAGCAAAAAATATTCTTTTATTATTACTTGTTCACAGGATGTTGGCTGACTAGGCCAACATTTATTGCCCAGCCCTAGATCTTCAGAGGGCAGTTAAGAGTCAACCACATTGCTGTAGATTTGGAGTCACATGTAGGTCAGACCAGGGATGGAAGCATTTCTTTCCTTAAAGAACATTCATGAACCAGATGGCTTTCTCCCAACAACGGCTTTATTGGTCTTCATTGGATTCTTAATTCCAGGTATTTATTGAATTCAAATTCTACCATCTGTCCCCAGAACATTACCTGGGTCTCTGGATTAATCATCTAGCAATAATACCATTAGGTCACTGCCTTCCCTAACATTGTCCAATTGACAAAAAGAGTTCATTAATTAAGCAGGGAGGAAGGGTTAAGATGTCATGTCTCTTTGGGTCTTGAAGGATGGTAGAGGTAAGTTCCTAAAGACCTTCAATATATAAATGTAAACTTTAAGGCATATTAACAGGTCTTACAGCATCCATGAAGATTCCAATATGACTTTTCTTCAGGACTCTAAAGAAGAGGTATAAAGGACCCAAAACTTTAACTCTGTTTCTCTCTCCACAAATGTGGCCAGGTCTGCCGAGATTTTCTAGCATTTCTGTTTTTATTTCAGACCTCTGGTATCCATAGTTATATGCTCTCAGTCCAAGTAGGCTTTACCTGGGCAGGAAGCAGCACATTAAAAATCTACATTTAAATGAGGACAAATCCAAGCCAGATAACTCCAACTCCAATAATATTAAACAAAGAACTGTGGATGCTGGAGATCTGAAACAGAAACAGAAAGTGCTGGAGAAACTCAGTGGGTCTGGCAGAATCTGAGGAAAGAAAGCAGAGCTAACAGCTCCAGCAATTGTTGTTTTATTTCCAACTCTATTTGCCTAACACCAATGAATTGTAAAATAATGGAACTTATTCTTAATTGTAAGGCGTAATTGATTGAGCATGAATTTGCTGTAGGGGGGATGCAGCCGCAGATTTGCTTCGCAATTTATAACCATCTCATCTGTTTATGGCATGTTAATTAGGTGAAGGGAATTTAATCACATTTGCTGAGCGTACTTATAAATGGCCCTTATAATGCAGTAGTAGTGTCCCTACCTCTGATCTGGGTCCAAGTTCCATATGCTCTAGAAGTGCATAATGACTTTTCTAAATAGTTTGATTAGAAAGTATCAAGAGGACTTATAAAGAGAAAGTGGAATTCACTATTTCTACATAAGCCCTCATTTTAATTTGCTTTGGTAAATTTCCTTTGGGTTTTTGTCCTCAGTTACAGTGTTCTTTTAAAGGGCTTTCTGGCCTAATTTGGCCTATGTTGCTTCATGGCTTTTCTGACTAACTATGGAGAAGAACTATCAGTGAGGACAGCAGAGGCTGGTGTGCGCAATCTCCCAAAGTCATGTTTTAAGTTTAGCATTTTATTACTGTACTCCTGTCATCTTTGATCCTATTTGCTTCATTTGAGTTTCTCAAAAGAGAGGTAGTTTTATGGTGCATTGGTAGTGTCCTTACCTTTGGGTTAGAAGGTTTATGTTCAAGTACCACCTACCCAAGGGGTGTATCATAACATGTCCAAACAGGTAGATTCAAATAGCTATAGGATCCTTAATAGTCTTGACAAGGAGAATTTGGAAAGGATCTTTAATAAGGGGGCTCTAATGGTGAAGTCTTCACCTGATGAAGGAGCAGTGCTCCAAAGCTTGTGATTTCCAATAAACATGTTGGACTTTAAGCTGGTGTTGTGTGATTTGTGACTTGATCTCAGGAGACAATGAGAGCATTCATCAGAGAACTGCCGAAACTATATCTACAATCAAGTGGGAATCCAAAATTGGAAGTGTTAGTTTTAAACTGGAATCCATATGGAGTAAGTTGGAACAGAGACAGTGGCTGAGAAAGGAGTTGACTGTGGACTTAGTTTTAGCAAACTCATGATCAAACATAATTCAATAAAGATAAATTAAAAGATAAACTAAAATCTTGTAGATGAGAAAAACTTCCTAGGAGAGAAATAGCAGTGAGCTGAAAAATAGCAAAACTGGAAATCTAAAATAAAAACGAAATACTGGGATCAGTCACTCAGTTGGGCAACATCTGTGGGAGGAACATCAGATTAATGTTTCTGACCATTGACATTTCAGAGTTCTCTCAAAAGGTCAGCAACCAGAAACATTACCTTTGTTTCTGTCTGTTTCTCCACAAATGCTGCCTAACCTGCTGAAGATTTTCAGCATTTTCTCTTTCCTGTTACACATTTGCAGCATCTAACCTGCAGGATTTTAATTCCCACTTTATGAGCCTGCTGTGTTCTCTTTGCTGTGTCTGAGATGGGGGACTCAGGGATAGCAACTATACTTTTATGTTGGCTGCTATTACATTTCACACACAATATACACAGCTCTGTCTGTACTCGTTTTGAAAAAAAAACACAACACGCTGTACCGTCAGTTCAATGTGGCTAAAAGTAATGGATTTAGAAGTACATTTAGGATCAACCTTCTCGGCGGAGTTTCCACTCTCTATGAACGTACATTTTGGTGCAGAATTTAACACAGCTCAAGTGACCTTTATGCCCATTAATTTGAATATTGAACAATTTTAGAAAGAAATACAGCAGCCAAACAAAAAAGAATAGTGGTGCCTGAAAGATCAAAATGGGATAGTAATTAAAATTGTTTCTTTTGCCCTTCAGTCACGAACCATCCCATTCTGTTGCATCTTTCCCTCAAATGAAAATGTCTAGCTGCTACTGGTTAAAACAATAAATTAAATCATTTGCCTTGGAATTGTCCAAATATAATCAAAATATAAACCAAAAACTTGACATGATTTTCAGAGAAATCCAACTACAATTGGCATGACTTTTTGATGTCCAAATTTTTGCATTATACTAAAACACCCAAAGAGGTTCTGATGTACTTGCATTTCCAAATCACTGAAGATTATGCCAAGAATCACCAAAAGAATTGTCAGGTCTCATTCCATGAATTCATTAGCGGATCAGTGAAGCCAAGGTTATATGTATATTTTAACTAGGTTTTCACAAAAGCTAGGGCTACCAGTCAAGGGGACTCTGAGGAAATTCATTCCCTTTAACTGAAAAAGAGAGACATACTGTTGAGATTTTCATCTTGCCCCTATCAAGATGAATGCAGGAATGCCAAATTTCAAGCGACACAGGAACTCATATGCTGCCTAGATCTCCCTTTAATATTCATGCAAAATAGTTTGGCTTTGTACTGACAATAATCTTGCAAAGATGTAAATCTTGTGTGAAGGTTTATTCTGATTCCATCAAGTTAGAGATTACCTCCCATTGAATGAGTCTGCATTTACACTAAAGCTGCAGAGTCAATGGAAATTGTTGTGCATCTGCAGTATAGCTACACTTTAAATACACTGTGTAAATGACCCATGCCCATACAGGTAATGATCAAATGAAATGGCCAGAGAATGACCAGAACAAAGGTAATGCTGAACCAAACTATTACAGTAATATTTTCTGTGCACTGTTTCAAAATATCATATTTTCATCGTGGCACTGCGTGCGTGCTTATCTTAAACAATAGATGCAGACCACTTTAATCTACATCATCGCTGCAGTTAAACGCTATAGCAATTTTTTGTGTAGATTGGTGCTCAGTTAGGGCGGTTTTCAGTTAAACGTTGCACTTTTGTCATTCAAACCACTGTCGTACAAAGATTTACAACCAGTCAGGTGCAGAGTTTATGAGCACAAGCCACAAATTAACCACATCCTGAATGCTCCCTGACACTCAAATCACCGCATTGCGCATTGCATAACGTAAACAAGAAAACAGGCCGAGTCCAGCTTTGAAGATTTTATTTTTGCCTCACCTTTATTTACGTCTGTTTTCAACGTAGTACTAAGACAGAAATTGTAAATTTTTTTTAAAAATCCATCCATTTACTGCTTTTTCTGATTTCCAGGTAGATCTTAATTCAATCTGTCAGTGGGCCTATGAAAAACAGGTGGGGCATTACAGGAACATTACAGCAAATAGGAACAGGAAGAGGACATTCAACCCAACAAGCTTGATCTGCCATTCAACTAGATCATGTCTGATCTTCTACCTGAACACTATATTCAACCCTATCCCTATATCCCTGATCACTTTAGTATCTAGAAACTGATCAATCTTTCTCTTGAATATACTCGATGTCTGATTCTCCACAGCTCTGTGGACTAGAGATTTCCAAAGATTCACTAGCTTCTGAGTGAGGAGCTTGCTTCTTGGTTCAGTCCTAATGGCTTGTCTGACTGTTTCCCCAGATTTTAAATACATTGATTTTGGGCTTATATGCTGCAAAGAAGACACCAACATTATAGCTGCGCTCTTTATGTTTCTCCAATACCAAATAAGTTTCTCCATAGATTCAACATTTGTTTCAGCTCCGTCGTTTAAAGAACACAATCGATGTCAGTCCTGTTAGATTCTCCAGCCTTCCAGATCCCGAACTGCTGCAATTGTTTCAATTATATGGCTGAACAATCTATTTCCTTTATTGATTGCTCCTCTCCAGTACTTGGACTTGTTGAGCATCGACTGTAAGGCACCTAGATATTTCACATCTTCAACCTTAACTACTTTACCACTGCTGATGGATTACACTGTGGCAAACATTACCCCTTTTGTGTGCGCCACTTTACTCTTAGAGACGACACCAGCCATTGTTGCTTCCACTTACAAACTTTGCGCAGCTCATTTCATATTCCTTGAGCCATTTCTTCAGAAGCAAAATGCCCCTCCTTATGTTTTTTACTGTCCACGAATTTGAAGGATTCCCATTGAGCCTCCAAAATGGTATTGAAGTAAATGCCTCCACATCAACCATGGGAGTTACCAACTGAATGACTCTTCCACCTTGATCTTGCCTCATATTGAACCATTATGAGCTTGTCCTTTAGGCTGCCATGTTGGTAAGATTACCATCCTGCTCGATGTAGTTTTTCAACATTGTTACTCAGTGATGCTGTTACCGTGCTATACACTGTCTTGCAATTTCATTTCCCATTGTACAATGTGGTTTACTCTTGCAGCATGACAGAGTCAGGGCTATTGTATATAAATGACCCAAAGTGAGGTATAAAGGGCCTCATTAAAAGTTGGCTAATGATGCAAAATTCAGAAAAGTAGTGAAAAATGAGAAGCCAGTATGCTGAGGACATAGTCAGATTTGGTAAAATAGACGCACAAGACCCAGGGTGGACTAAATTCAATGCAGAGAAATGTGGTTGAAGATTTTAGAAGTAAAATGATGAGAATTATCTTGAATAAATGGTACAATTGTAAAAGGGGTGCAGGGACAAAGAGACCCAAGGCTGGATTATTCGCAGTGTGCCACAGCAGGAAATATGGTGGCCAGGCCCTTGCAATCATGGGAGAGAGGCCCCATGTTGGTTACCCAGCAGTGGCAAAGCCTCTGACTACCCACCCCCATCCCCCATCCTCAGATAAGTCAGAGGGTGGGGCAAGGGCTGACCTAGGATTCCCCACCATGGGCTGTGGGATGTCATTTAGGCTCATTAAGCATTTATTTGGCACACTTAGCCCCATGTCCTTCACAATTTAATGGTGGTTCAGGGACTAAATGGAGGCTGTAAAGGTTTCCCACATCTTTAGAGGACCAACCAGCAAACCATACCAGATTCTCCAGTGGCTTCTCAAAACGGGCAGGCAGTAGTGCTTTGCAGTTGGCCACTCTCTGCTCGGTTAGAAGACCCAGCATCAGGCAGGGAGGTGGCCAATGAAAGCCATCCTCTGCCATTGCCTCATCCCTCTCTTCTTTCCCTTTCCTGTAGCTCCCATTCTTGCTTTCACTCACCTTTCGTCTGGGATCCAACGATGACCACGGCCGCTGTGTCACTTAAGGCCACTACCGCAGCTGGCACTGGTGGTATGAGGAGCTACCATCGTCTGACTAACCAACAGCGCTCGGGAGACAGCCTGGCACCTCAGTCACCGGGGCAGGCTCAATCAGGCCACATGGATAGTGTTTAGTCATACCTTGTCCACGGAAACAGCTGGGAATTGATTCTCCAACCAGTGGGCTAGACTACTAGATTCTGGCCCAACAGAATCCCAGGCCCTGGTGTCACCAGCATCAATCTTTGAAGGTGACAGGACAAATTGTGATGGTCGCTTAAAAAATAAAATGCCTACTGTCTCCTGGGCTTTATAAATAGAAACATCACTTACAAAACCTTTAAAATCACTGCTTATACCTAAGAAAAATTCAAAGCCAATATTGATTGATCGTTGTTATGTAAAAGTGTAGAACTGGGCTGGCAGATGGAGTTTAAAATGAAAAGATCCACCATGAGTTAATGGAATGGCAGGACTGGTTTGAGGGGCTGAACTGCCTCCTACCTTTCAGCGATGACTCACGACACAGAAGCAAATTGAATAAGATTCTCCATGTAAGTAAGATTCTTCAAACTTCTTTATCTCAAATCTTCTTTGTGCCTTTTAATGCATTCAGCCTATCCAGTGAAAAAATCTATCGATGTTTTCGAGACTATAATTTCATAAACTTGGATTCCTCCAGCTCCATGAAAAAGAAACAGCCTTTCAAAATGTTCTTCATAACATGAACCCTTATCTCAGGTTAACTTCCAACTAAATCCGTTCTTTGGCCATTTCATTTTGGTGTTTTCTTTTCAAGTATCTCATAAAAGCCCCAATTTCTTGATTATCTTTCTTCGTAAGAACTGAAAGTATTTTGTTACTGGATGGTTTCAAGAATGAAAAAGATTAATCAGTGATTTTTGCCTCATGAGCATTTTCACATATCGAAGGGATTTCAATATGAGCGCTGCTCACTGAACTTTACCATCGGCGACACACATTCCCCAAATCTATTTCTTTCTCATCCTGTAGAGTCAGTTAGAGTACGACCAGGTAGTCGTGTGCAAATTACAAAACATACCTCAAAAACCCAGTCTTAGCTAGACCTGAACTCTTAGAAAAGTTGAGAAAAGTTACTCAGCTTAACAAACGTTTTCGATTGAGAACCTCAGCCGGTCTGGCAGCATCTGTGGAGAAAGAAAGCAGAATTAACTCTTTTCAAGTCCAGTAATGCATCTTCAGAACAGTTCTGCAGGAGGATCACTGGACATGAAATGTTAGCTCTGCTTTCTGTCCACAGATGCTGCCAGACCTGCTGAGTTTCTAAAGTAATTTCTGGTTTTTTTTGTTTCACGTCTCCAGCATCTGCAGTTCTTCGTTTTATTTTAAGCGCTTTTGATTGCTGTTAAAACATCTCAACATAACCCTCAATCCATTCTTTCAGCAGAAATGTATGGAGCTGAGCTAAAGATCATGATAAGAAGGAAGAGTACGCTGATGGCAGATGTTGGGTGGGTAATATAGTGGAGAGTCAGGCTGAGTTGAAACATTCTGAGGACTGGTCAGAAATCAAATAAGAGAAGTAAAGAGAGGCTATGAGTAGAGGCTAGCCTAAAAGGGAATACCAAAATAGTGAATGGAAAGAGTAAAAGAATGTTAATAAGAGGATTAGAGTCAAACCAGCCAAATGGGGACTTACATGGCGCTGAGGTGTAAAATGTAACTTTGTATCTGCATTCACAAAGAAAAAAATGTGTTGCCTAAGCCACAGTAAGAACAGGGAAAAAAATACACTAGAAGGATCTGAATTTGATAAGAGACAGTATTGGTAGGATGTCTGTATTTAATGTTGGTAACAGCAACAGGATAAGGTGCATCCAAGGATACTGAGGGAAGTGAAGGTGGAAATTGTTGAAGCATATATCACACTTTCCCAGTACTCCTTAGACTCAGGGATGCGCCAGCCCCTGTTTGAAAAGTGTAAAGGTAAGCCAATCATAGAACATAGAACATAGAACAGTACAGCACAGTACAGGCCCTTCGGTCCACGATGTTGTGCTGAACTTTTACCCTAAACGTAAGGTCTATCTAACATCCACCGCTATCATCCATATGCCTATCTAATAGCTGCTTAAATGCCCCTAATGAGGCCGACTCCACTACCCTCTCTGGCAAAGCATTCCACGCCCCGACCACTCTCTGAGTAAAGAACCTACCTCTGACGTCTCCCCTATATGTACCTCCACTCACTTTAAAACCATGTCCCCTTGTAAAAGCTACCGCTACTATAGGAAAAAGTCTCTGACTGTCTACCCTATCTATACCTCTGATCATTTTGTACACCTCTATCAAGTCACCTCTCATTCTTCGTCGTTCTGAAAGAGACAGATCAGTCAATTTAGCTTCAGCAGTGGAGAAACTTCGAGAAACAATAATTCCGAACAGCACATTTGGCCACATGACCAAATGTGGGTTAATTATGGGAAACCAGCACAGATTGGTTATGGGAGAAAAGTGCTCCCAGAGAGGGGTGATGATGAAGGTGGTGCAGTTGATATGGTACATGGACTTTAAAAGGCATTTGATACAGTGTTGTGGACTTGTGAGCTAACTTATAAAAGGGGCAGTAGCAAGATAGGTACAAAATTGGGACAGTGGCAGAAACAGTGAAGTATTGGTTAATGGATATTTCTTGAGCAGGAGGAATGTTTATACTGAAGATCCCTGGGGATTAGTGTTGGGTCCCTTGTTCTTCCTTATATATATTAACATTCTAGATCTCAATCAACAGGGCACCATTTCAAAAGTTACAGATAAAATGAAACTCGGAAGCATTGTGAAGTGTAAGAAGGACAACTTAGAATTTCAAAACCACCTAAACAAGTCAGTGAAATCGGCCAACAAGCGGCAGATTAAATTCAAAGCAGTGACATTTTGAAGTGATTCATTTTGACAAGGACTGCACAAAATAAGGAGCACCATTCTAAAGGGGCGAATGGAGCAGAGTAGCTTGTAGTGGAAATGTGCATAAGTCATTGAATGTGACAAGGCATGTTGAGAGAACAGTTACTACAGCTACAATATCCAACATCGCTTGGTTCATAGGATCTCTACAGTGTGAAAGCAGGCCATTTGGCCCATCAAGTCAACACCAACCTTCCAAAGAGCAGCCCACCCAGACCAACCCCCATCCGATCCCTGTAACCCTGCACGTCCCTTGGCTAATCCACCTCGCCTGCACATCCCTAGACATTGCGGGCAATTTAGCATGGCCAATTCACTTAACCTGTGCATCTTTGTACTGTGGGAAGAAACCGGAGCACCTGGAGGAAACCCATGCAGACATAGGGAGAATGTGCAAACTCCACGCAGACAGTTACCCAAGGCTGGAATCAAACCCAGGCCCCTGGCGCTGTGAGGCAACAGTGCTAACCACTGTGCTGCCCCTAGGGGTATAGAGTACAAGAGTTAAGGGATTATTTTGAACTTGTATAAGATACTAGTTTGGCCTCAGCTGGAGAAATCCATCTGGGTGTCCCACCTTAGGAAGGAAGTGAAAATATCAGATAGGGTAAAGAAAAGATTCATGAGAATGGCTTCAGGGAAGAGGAACTTCAGTTATGAAGAAGACACATTGAAGAATTGTGGCTGTTTTACTGTGGAGAAAAGAAAGCTGAGAGACAATTTGATTGAGGTATTCAAATTAGGAGGGACCTGGACAGAGTAAATAAGGAGAAAAGAATTGTGAATGAGACAGCACAAATTTAAATTGATGTGCAAAAATTGCAAAAATTATTTGAGGGAAAAAAGCCTTTTCACACTGCAATTTGTTGAGGTGAAGAATACACAATCTAGGAGTGTGGTAAAGGTAGGTTCAATCATGATATTCAAAAGGAAATTAGATAGCTAAATGAAAAAGAAGATTGTGTAGGGGAAAAGGGATCAAATGCATTACTCATTTGGATAGCTAGAGCAAACAGATGGGCCAAATGGCCTTACTCTATGTTGTAACAATTTCATCTTATTGCTGGAAAACACATTTTATCAAAACTTTTCATCTTGCACTTATCAGAACGTTTCACAACAGTGCCAATTCATGAGGAAAACAAACATCTATACTGTATAAAGAGAGAGTGCTAGTTAGGTAGCCAGTGGACAATAATTGGTAGACACATTGCCATGGAGACCACACCCAGTAATGGGGATTCACAAATAACTTCCAGTCTTTGTTTAAATTTTAAACCCAGTGAATCGACTGATTAATGCGGGTACTGTCCTGAAAAATGAACCAGCAAATGGCTATCACTTAGTTTATCGAGTTGAAACAGGTGCAGTGGGCATACGTCTTCTTTCTGCCTGCAAAAAAAAGGGTCCTATACATTAGTATATGTACCTTCCAGTCCATGTGCCACACTACAAGCCCAAGCCACAGCCCTAATTTTGTTGTCAGCATAAATCTTTGCACACATGTCCAAGTGCAGAATTACATCTAATATTAGGCACTTCATTGCAAGTTTTGCAGGTTGGCTGGGGATAGTCAGTATCTTACTTGTTGTGAACAGCCTAAAGGATATGCTGTTGATATGATTCACCAGTCTTTGGGACATACACCCTACATTTTTGGTGTCTCATCAGCACTAAAATTCTTGTACTTTATTGATTTATGAGATAATTATTGGCTTTCCCCTTGAATTGGCATTCTTGAAAATTATCCTGATGAATGAAAGTTTTAGTTTCAATAAAATGTAACCTTTTTTAGCAGCTTGCAAACTGTGTACTACCAAATGAAAATTCTTCATTACTTTATTCAGACCCATTAATGTTTACGCTGAAAACAAAACTTCCTCCTGCACCTAACTCCGTCACTACATCCTTCTGTTCACTTTGCCTTAGTCTAAATTCCTCTAAATGAATCCATGCTATTTGTCTCCCTATAGTAGTGAGTTCCTGATTAAGGATACAGCACTTTCTCTAAATTCTCAACAGTTTTGTTCAGAACTATCTTAAATTTATGGCCCTGATCATTGGTCTCTTCTACAAGCATCTTCTCAATATTTCTTCATTAAATCCTTTCATTGTCCTGATGTCCTCTAGTTAATCACCCCACAGCCCTCTCTTACCACAAAAGATGCCTAAGCTCTTCATTTTCTCCCAGTTGGTATAACCACTCATTTCTGGTGTAATCTTTAAACATCTTCTTTGCATTATAAGTAGTGAAAGAATCAACTCTTATATGTGAGACAGCTCTGACTGAATTAACTCATTGTTCCTCCTTTCAAATGTTATTCTAGATTGTTCCATTTTTGTCTGGGTTATTAATTTTCATGAAGCCCATTCCAAATTTTTGTTTGGATTAGGTTAAGTTGTGTCATAATATTTAACCTCAATATTCTGCCCCATTAGAAGCCGCATCTGACTTCCTTCCCCTAAGTAGAATGTATGTTGTCAAGCTCCTCAAGCTTCTTTGACCATGCAGTTTGATGAAGATACGATTTATGTCTTACCTCTATTCACCTGCCTCAGTTCCATTATCTTTAATACTCTTTCCGACAGCCACAGTTTTACGTTATCTGGTATTATGTGTTTCTCAAGGCTCCTATTCCAATTCACTAGTCCATGCTTAAATCAGATAGAATACTGCAGATGGGGATTAAACAGTCTCTACCTGGAATTAGGCTAGTTCTATTCCAACACTCTTGCTGATGGGAGATTGGAATCAACTCGTTCCAGCTGGAAATTGAAATATGAACTAGGTGTGTCTGAGGAGGTATTGACAATCGGCTGGCTCATTAATGTCAGAGAGAGCTAAGATATTCCTGCTGATTACAAGCAGAGAAGCAGTCAGGGGCTAGGAAGGGTCCATGTTGATCATATAATGAGAACCTTATCACTGCTCAATGTTAGTTAACTGCACAATTTTACCTGGGTACTCCCGAGTAGTAATTCCATGCACGTTTGAAAGACCCTAAAACAAGTTGTTGCATACCTGTGTTTTCAGACAATTTGAAATAAGTGGGAAAATAAGTGGAGAACAACTCACAAAGAGTCCACAAGGGGCTATAGACAGGCTAATAGGCTATAGTTTGGCAGAAGGAATATTGAATCAGAAATCATAAGGTTATCACTTTGGAGAAAAGGTAGAAAAGCAGAATAATAGTTAAAAGGAGAGGGACTCCTCAGTGATACAGAAGGATTTGAGTGTTCTCTACAGGCATCACTAGAAGTCAGAATCTAGAATGCAAGCCTTTATTGCAACTGGTACAACAGTAGAGGGCCTTAGTGAGAACACATCTAGAGTACTGTGTATTGATTTGCTGTCCTCATTCAAGGAGGGATATATTTGCATTAAAGGCAGCTCAGGATAACTCTAGGATAACTTCTGTGAACGAGGTCATCTTACTGATGAAAGGTTGAGCAAGTTCATCCTATAGTCACTAGAATTTAAAACAATGAGATGCAATCTTGCTGAAACATATAAAATTCTGAGAGGATTTGACAGAGAGGATGTTGAGAGGATGTTTCCCTCCATCGGAGAATCTAGAACTAGAAAGTGCAATTTCTAAATGAGAGGTTTCCCATTTAAGAAGGAGGTGAGGAGGAATTTCTTCTCTTGGAGATACATCAATGTTTGGAATTCCCCACCACAGAGAGCAGTGGAAACTGGCTTATTGCACGTATTTCGAGTCAGAGAGATGATTATGAGGGAATGGGGTGTCAGCAGGAGCTCAAACTGATACCACAAACAAATCAGTCATGATCTTATTATGTTGAGGGACTAAACAGCCTCCAGTATCTACCCTTTGTGTGTGTTTTTTATGCCTGTCTCTGGGAACAGTGTGCCCTTTGTATCAAAGCATCCTCTCCTCATTAGTCATTCTGTACTTTAGCCTGAATACAAATGTAGATTTTCACATTTGTCAAACAGCCAGAGTGCAGTTTAAAGTGTGTCACCACCTGCAATATGGGGAAACACTATTATGTGCCTAACATTAAAAAGAATCCATGCACAATCTGAAAAATAGGCTGAAATAGAATTGTCCCCAGAAATTGTTGAGGGAACATAAAGCATGAAATGAAATAAAAGAGAGTGAAGACGTGTGAAGATCTATTCTTCCTAACATCAAAAAGAAAATCAATCTGATTCCATCTGGAAGAAAGTATAAAAATAAAACTACAAATCTATTTGAGCATGGAGACTGGACCAGCTCTTCATTGCTGCTTTGCATTTCTCAGTAAATGTTAAAAGTGGGTCAGAAATGATAGCATGTACTACGATGTTGTCTCATCATTAAACCTTTATGGTTAGAGTAAGGTATCAGGGCCAGAATGGATAGAAAGCAAGCTGCAAAAACAGGAAACAGAGAGTCAGGGTTAAAGCTAGTTACTCAATCTGGGTAATAGAGGTGTTCCATAGGGATTTGATACAGCTGTTGTCATTTGCATGAATAATTTGGATTTGACAATCAGAAGGACAATTTCAAAATTTGAGGCTGACACTAAACTGGGCGCACAACTAATACTTGAGGGGAAGGAGATACAAGATAAGAAGACGGTAATAAATTTGCAGAAGTGTGTAAGTGACGAATGAATTTGCAAAAAGATAAGGGCAAGTCAGTGCAGGGGTTCACACACAAGGGTTCCAGGTGAATAAAAGGGAAAAGGAGCAAGAGCGAGACATGAATTAAAAGATGGTTAACAAAACCATACGTAATGCAAGCAAAGCTCTGGGGTTCATTTCTAGAGGTGTACAATTTTAAAACAGAGAAGTTATGTTAAACTTCTGTGGAATCTTGCTTTGACCATGCCAACACATGGGTGCCAGACGCTGTGCAGAAAATCATTTATGAGGATGATAACAGAGCAAAGAGGCTCTATCTCTCAATAAAGACTGAAATGTACAATCGTAGAAGGCTCATATGAACCATTAAAGCAGGTATAAAAATGGCCTGTGTCTGAGCTTTTAATTTTATTGAAACAGCTTCCTGAAATGTATAAAATCCTGAGAGGACTTGACGGGGTGAATGTTAAACAGATGTTTCTCCTCGTTGGAGAGACTGAAATTAGGGCCATGATTTAAAAATAAGACCTGTCCCATTTAGGTGGTGATGGGGAGATTCTCACTCACTCAGAGAGTCTTAAATCCATGGAATGGTTCCCTTGGCACACCTGGGGGGGGGGG
>JAHRHZ010000030.1:29306109-29354381 GCA_024137785.1 Ginglymostoma cirratum
TCAGAACCCTCTTCCCCTCCCCCATTTCTGATGAAGGGTCTAGGCCCGAAACGTCAAGCTTTCCTGCTCCTATGATGCTGCTTGACCTGCTGTGTTCATCCAGCCCCACGCTTGTTATCTCGTGTTCAAATGCAACAAGATCTGTACAATATCCAGGCTTGGGCTGACAAGTGGCAAGTAACATTTGTACCACACAAATGCCAGGCAATGACCATCCCCATTAAGAGACAATCTAACCACCACTCCTTGACATTCAATGGTATTACCATCAATGAATCCCTCATTATCAACATTCTGGGGGTTATCATTGACCAGAAACTCGATTGGACTCACCACATAAACACAGTGGCTACAAGAGCAGGTCAAAGGCTGGGAATACTGCAGCAAGTAACAACCTCCTTACTCCCCAACACCTGTCTATCATCAACAAGTCATAAGTCAGGAGCGTGAAGGAATACTCTCCACTTGCAGCCCATTTGATTGGCACTACATCCACAAGCATCCATTCCCTCCACCACTGATGCTCAGTAGCAGCAGTGTGTACTGTCCACAAGATGCACTGCAGAAATTCACCAAACATTCTCATACAGCACCTTCCAAACCCACAATCGCTTGCATCTAGAAGGACAAGGGCAGCAGAAACATGGCAACACCTCCACCTTCAAGTTTCCCTCCAAGCCACTTATCATCCTGACTTGGAAATATATCTCCATTCCTTCACTGTCGCTGTGTCAAAATCCTGGAATTCCCTCCCTCAGAGCATTGGGGTCAACCCACAGCAGGTGGAGTGCAACAGTTCAAGTGGGCAGCTCATCACCACCTTCTCAAGGGCAGCTAGGGATGGGCAATAAATGCTGCCCAGCCAGCGACGCCCACATCCCACAAATGAATAAAAGAAAATGCAAGACTTGGTGATGAATAACATACCTGAATTAGTCAACAAAATAACGATGGTGGAAAGTTCTCTAACTGTGAGAAAGTAATAATTGAAATAAGTTTGAGATGGAGGAAGGTGAGTCACTAACCAAGTTTTAAATTTAGATACAACAGACTTTGAAGAGATAAGACAGGCGTTGACCACAGCAAATTGCGCAGAACATCAGATCAGAAACCTGTGTAAGATGGTTTAAATTTGTTGTACAGGAGAATGGTTCTGAAAGAGTCAGTGCTGAAGTTGCATTAAGTTCCACCCAAGCTGATGATGTCACACCACCTTCCAGTGAAGTACCCAGGCAGTGTAATGCAAGCTCCTGATGGAAACAATCACATTATCTCTGGCTCCTGATAGTCTGAGGCAACTATGCCTAAGTGGTCATTGTAACTTGCACCTATTGCTATCGTGCTAAGTAGAACATGTGTCGCTTCTTGTTGAGACTCACCAGTACCTATCCTGTAGACAATAGACAGGCCCTTAGCTTTGGGTGGCATGATGGTTCACTGCTGCAGCACAGCACCAGGGACCCAGGTTCAATTCCACCCTCAGGAGTCTGTCTGTCTGTGTGGGTTTCTTCCTACAGTCCAAAGATGTGGAGGCTGGGTGGATTAGCCATGGGAAATGCAAGGTTACAGGGGTTAGGTCTGTGTGGGATGGTCTTTGGAGGGTTGGTATAGGCTGAATGGTCTGCATCCACACTGCAAGGAAGCTATGACTCAGCATAGAAAGGAAGATTGTACCCAGAGAATGTTATTTTGGCTTTAGCAAGTTTCCATTTCCTTACATAAGTTTCTGTTAGCAATTAATTTATAATTTGTTACAGTGCCCCACCAGAGTCTGTTTAATCCCATTCCGTTTGGTTTAAAAGAGTAGAAAGGAGGATTTCACCCCGGAGAATGTAATTTTGGTTTAATAAATTTTCATCGTTTTTAATAAGTTTCTGTTAAGCATTTGTTATATGATAACCCACAAGGGGATGTCTAACCATTTGTTAATTTGACATTTAAAAGAGTAGAAAGGAGGATTGGAGTGCCGTTTTGGTGTTGTCCCTACTTCTGGGCGAGGGTTGAAGTACACACTTGCTCCAGATGTGTGCAAAACAACTTTGTAGAAGTTGTTGTAGAAAATATCTAGAAAGGAGGATAGGTGGCAGCACTGTATTGTAACCACCCAGAGCCCACTTTAATATGGTGATCAGCAGTGGGCACCATTGCTGAGGAACCTCAAAGTAACAACGATAAGGATGAACCATTTGACCCAAAAGAACACATTTTTTGCAGAAGAAATAGTTTATCATTTTAAATACAAAAGAAGAGAATAAATAACAAGAAGCCACAGTCAAGAAAGCACATAAGCCGACAGGTAGTCAGCAGAACCAGCGGGAGGGAACCTTGTTGCTCAGTGGTATTGTCCTTACCTCTGAGCCACGAGGCCCAGTTTCAAGTCCCTCCTGCTCCAGAGGTGTGTAATAATATTCCTGCCCAGGCTGATTAGAAAATAAATATCAGCAAGACCTGTGGGATCAACGACAGGGTGAAAGCAGCACTCCAGAAGGGAGATTAAGAGATGCAGGGGCAAAACAGTGTGGGTCAGAAGCAGCATAAAAGCTGGTCACACTGGGCAAAGACACCACTCTTAGAAAGGAAGCTGTGTATGAGTGATTGGGAAGTCTTGGGAAGAGCTCCCTGAGGGTGACAGGGAGAAAGTACAATAACAATGTACAAGACCAGGCTGGGAAAGATAGGATGGAGAAAGGCATTACTCAACCTTCAAATGAGCATTGCTGCCATCGCGAGTAAACTCCATGAGGCAGGGCTACAGTAGACAGAGCAAGGGCCAGAAAATTTACTTCCACCGAGGCCGCAATGTCAGAAAACTCGTGGAGTTTATTTCAGGGTTTCAAAAACATTGCAAATATAAGCAACTTGAAGATACTAACAGAAGAAAAATTCAAACATTCCTTAGGTTGATCCATTTTCAAAGTGGGGATCATTCTGCAGCTTGATGTTCCTTTTGGCAGTGCCTCTATCTACCCTATAAGAATTTTATACATTTGAATGAGATCACCTCTCATTCTCCTGTCTCCAGAGAATAAAAGCCTGGTCTATTCAATCTTTCGTCATGGGACAATCCCTTCATCCTATGAATCAGTTTGGTGAACCCTCATGGCATCATATCCACTGACTCCCCCTTATCCATTCCGTTAGTTACATCCTCAAAAACCTCCAATATGGTAAACCAATGTTGATTCTGCCCAATCCTATTATTAGTTTCTAACGGTCCTGTTCTTGCGTCCATTGTTATAGATTTTAGCATCTCCCATGACTGTTGCAATTTACTCCAAGGTCTATTTTCTTTTCTTTACATTTTTCTTATTCTTCCTTTGAGAAAATTCTAAAATCTTCCCAATCCTCATCCTTACCATTCTTTTGGCAACTTTAAAGGCCTTTTCCTTGAGTTAATTTATTATCCATATTTGGATTTCCCTTGCTGGGGTTTTGTGCATTGAAGGAATATACTTTTGTTGTATACTACACGTTAATTCTTTAAATGATAGCCTTTGCCTGTCAACCATCATATCTATTAGTATGGTTTCCCAACCCATCATAGCCAATCTTGCCCTCTCATAGCTTCATATGTAGTGTACCTGCCTCTGAAACAGAAGCACTGAGTTTAAATCACACCCCAGGACTTGATGGTGAGGAAGATGCATTCATAATGCACTCAATCAGCTCGACAATCAATTGCAAATCCTTCCAACACACACTAATAGCAAATGGTGAGGATGGCAGAAATTCATGGTCAGCCATGTCATGGAAAGATTGATGCATTTACTATCACTATCGTTAGCTTCAGATTCAAACTTACAGGGAAGGGCGTACGCAGCCTCAGACTGTAACACGCCACATCGCAACACCCTCCCTCTCCACATGTGCTTGTCCATTCCAATGTTATTTTATTTCACCCACAGTTAGGATATTAGATGTAATGAGATCCACTTAACCGCAAGAACTGATTATAGCTAAGCTGCCGTTTGTTTCACGTGCCTGATTATATTGGTCCAGCAAATTCTTCCAGAGGCGATGCCACAGATTGTGTGATTTATAACATTGTCACACCAAAAGTTTATGGGACCTGAAGATGATGTGAGTAAAGAGGGGGAAACACCTGCAGAACCACATCACTCAGAGGTTGGCAGGAAGGAGAGAAAGTGGAACAGAGCAAACAAGGGTCGCTTTACTAAAATAAAGTCACTTTGCACCTGTCTGATTTTCCCACATCCTTACACCTCAAACCTTCAGTGAGAGTATGACCAGTGTCTGTCTTTTCCCGTCATTATCAAGCCCCCGAAAGTTGACAACGACATTATAAACTCCAGTGGGTTTCTAATGAGGCCTTTCTAGCCACCCTCCTGCTGACCCCTGACCTGTCTGCAATTTCACGTTGGCCAGTTGAAGGCTAGTCCTGCCTGGGCCTACTTGAGGCCCTTACATAGTAGATTTTCAATCTCCAAGAAATTAAAATGTCCATGACCTGTGTTTTTTTAAAAAAAGGAACAGCCTGCTGTGTCTACTGCCAGTTTCACCAAGGATTATTGATGCATGGTTAGAGCTGCACCAATGATTCAACAAGTAATCATTAATACACCAAGCAGGGCAGTGTTAAGTTCATTGTTTCATAAATGACTCCAAGACTTTGACGTAAGGTTTTGAATATAACAGTGTGCCTTCATTACAGATTAAATATGTGTCGGAATGTAAGGATGTTGAGGGCTCTTTTTTTCAAATCAATGAAAGCCTTTTTCTTTATGAATGGCGATGTTATCATCAATATTAGCAGTGCAATCTATCAGTCAGAATGGTGCTCATGGTGGATACTGGGTGAGTTGATGCGCAGAGCGTAAAGACAAAGGTTTGTAGGTGGGACAGCATTGTTTGGCACTTTTAGCATAGGGACTATTAAGAGCATCAGTTGGCATGGAAGGTGTAAGTGTCAATGTGGGCTGGCTGGAGGGGCATAAGTTGACATGGAAGTGTGATGGTCCACAACTTCAACATCGTCATGAGCACACAGTCATAGCAGTGTGTCCCAATTACATGGTGCACTGCAAGACTTACCAAGGTTCCTTCAATAGCATCATCCGAAGCCATGACTTCCACCACCAGGATGGACGAGCTCAGCAGATGCATGAGAAGACCATGCTTGGAAAGTTCGCCTCCAAGTCTCTCACCATCCTGGCTTGGAAATGTAATGCCATTCCATCACTGTCGCTGGATCAAAATCCTGGAAATCCCTTCATAACAACACTATGGATGCAGCTAACTCAGGTGAACTGCAGCGGTTCAAGGTGGCAACTCACCACCACCTTCTCAAGGACAATTTAGGATGGAAATTAAATGCTGGCTCAGGCAGTAATGCAAATTTCCCCTGAAGGAACAGAATTAAAGGCGGTGTGAGGATTGAGAGTCAAAGAGGCTTGTTTTTTACTCTAACCAAGACAAAGCCTCAGACACTGAAGTCGGCCTTTCATAGAGCCCACCTTCAGACTCACAGCGCCTTGTATCTGCCTCAGCAAAATATCCTGATTTCAGGTACCACCAGCCATCCTAACACAGGAGTGAAAATTCAGCCCCAAATGACTCAATATCTCCTTGTGTAGCTCGGTGCCAATTTTCACTTTTATAATGCTCTGGTCAAATGCCTTGGAACCTTTCACTGAACTAAAGAGGATTATATCCATACCCAATATGTTGGACAGCATATATCCAGCTAGTGGAGTGTTCTTGTGGTGCAATAGTGGTGTCCCTGTCACTGAGCTGGTAGGCCTGGGTTCAGCTCTCACCTGCTCCTGAGGAGTGTAAAGGCATCTCTGCTCAGGTTGATTAGGAAAATATCTCTACCTCACATTTTTGCCTGTTCCCAGTCTGCTGCTTTTGTCCTGCGGAGTCTAAATCCCCTGCATTGTGAGCTTGCAAATGTACTGAGATAAAGAATTGGCTACATTGCATTTGATGGTCCGTTTCTATAATCACAGTCAAAATCCAACCCAGTAGTAAAAGTGAAGAGTTCCAGCGGAAAAACTGCCATTGGTGGTGAGTGTGAGAATGAGCTCCATTTATGACAAGGGATTGTACCTAAATGATTTAACCATACCAGGCATTCTTAGAAAAGGAAGTATGCAATCTCTCACACAGAAAAGCTGCAAATCAAAGATCTGTCATTTGAAAAGCCGCAAGTCTAGAGAGGCAAGTATGAAAATGAGAAAGACTTAAGATAGCCCTAATCATGAACACAGGGAACACAATGTGTGATTAGCCCATTTCTGTTCAGTGTATGATATCATGTCAACATTGTACTGTCTACTCATTGTTGTTATTTGTTGACAACGATCCCTATCCGGTTCACCAGCTCTAGAGGGCCAGTGTCATTAGTGGCTAAAGCTATTTAAATCTAGCCTGGACTTCCTAAATGGGAGGTGGGATAGTTTCAAGGGGGCTATTCTGTAAAATGAACCTGACCAACAGAGTGAAGAATGGTTGGCAGTGGAAGAACCTTACTTCAAGGTTTCCAGGTTGTGTAGGAAGTCTTTACTGAATACAAGAGATGTTCTATTCCCTTAGGGGAGAGCTGGAGGCCCTTTGGAAATGTCCTGAGAATGTCATGGTAAGGGATGGGCAAGGCTAAGACTATAGCTTCAGGAACATAAATAGGGTGCAGGAAGAGGCTTAATGATCTCACGCAAGTAATCAAGGTCAATGCCGAAATTGCAAAATTCTCTGCCATCTACAAGGTGCAGCCATCAAAAATCTACAAACCACTTCTCCAAGGCAGGGTCCAGAGCACCACAGCATTGTTGCAAACTGCTTTCCAACAGAGTACTAGGTGGTGTAACTAATGAAGAGTAATGATAGTGCCATGGAGTATGAACTTGCTACCCTTTCTTCAGATAAGGCACTGCCACTCTGCCAATGCCCTCTCATCGATCCAGCCAGCCCAGTCTGTTGCAGCCCATGCTGAGGTGGAACAATGCAGTAACTGGGCCTACCAAGAGAGCCACATGAGGACATCCAGCAAGACCTCCTTTTGTCCTCAATGCTGGCACCAGCCAGTGTTATAGTCATAGTCCCTGGAATAGCACAGTGTAAGAGCACTAGGCCAGTTGAAACCTTCTCAAAATGTGATTGATATTGATATTGTATACCATGTCATTCAGATTAATACCATTAGCACTTGAATAGCTTCATATAATTCTACTGCCAAAAGTGAATTTAGTTTTATTTTATTGATATCATCGATTCCTATTCTGTGGCTTTCTCTGATGGTTATGATGGGTTGGCTTTTATCATTTCTTGAGGGAAGGGCCTGTTGAATGCTGATAGCCTGTTAAATGCTGATGGCCTGTTGTACCTGATGGCCTGTTGAATGCTGATTGCCTGCTGAATGTTGATGACCTCCCAGCAGGCTCTAGGTGGGGGTGGTCATCCTAACTTGTGGCCCACAGAAGCAATAGCCACGCCTACGTCAACCACACACTCTATCCTTAGTCTCACCAACCAGCATTTCCAGCCTATTGGCTGACTGTCCCTGCTGAACTCTGACCCCAGTCCTTGGCTAATGCCCATCACTGTATCCTCTCAGTGGGGACTGGAGATTCGCTGGCACTTTGATGGCTGGATGCTCTTGGTGGGTTGCTGTGGTTGGTGACAGCGGTGGGGGTGGCGATGAACCCCTCTCTGTAATGCCAAGGGAACTAAATTGGGGTTGGGGACCCTGAAATGGGCATCTCAGGGCTCCTCCTCCCCTGACAAATATCAATAAATTTTGTGCAACATGGAGTTTGAATTACAATGAAAAATCAGATTGCAACACTTATAAAAAAAGATCTGCAGGATGATGTCAGCATGACATTTACTTCTTTTATATTGACCATGGTCCGTGCAGGGAAAGCATTCAGACACAAGGGAGGAGAGGAATGTTTAATGGACATTTATTTTAGTTCCAAAAATATCCAAGTACCTAGTAGCAGGTGTACAGTATGGCCAATATAATTTACAATGCATAAAACCAAACCGAATTTAGCTTCAAATTGACAAAATCGCACTGTTGATCCTGCCAAGATTTCCTCACTAATATGGGGGGAATAGCCTGTGCAATAATTGGGACAGCTACCCCACCTGCAAGATTTGACAAGCAATAGGCTGATGTAGTCATATTCAATGAATTGTACCTCACTGACAGTGTCCCGTACACCACCATCCCCTTCCCTGCGTATATCCTGTCCTAATGCCTCGAAACACCTAGCAGGAGTAGGACTACAGTGGCATCCATCCAGGGTTCTTAACATTGACTGTTAACCCACTTCGAAATCTCATGCAAATAGGTCAAACGTGAGCAAGGAAACCTGCTCCTGCAGATTAACATTCACCCCCAACACCTTCCACACCCTCTCAGCTGATGAATTGGTTCTCCTCCATACGTAGTGGCATCTGGAGAAAGCACTCAGGGCCAAGTGCACAAACTGTACTCTGGGAGACTTCAGTGTCTATCACCAAGAACCGTTCAGAGGCACTGTGGCTGACCGAGCTGGTCAGCTCCTAAAGAACACACCTGCTAGACTGGGTCTGTGGCAAGTAGTGGAAAAACCAACAAGAGACAAAAAATAAACTTGACCTCATCCTGTTTCAAATGTGTCAGTCCATGACAACACAACACAGTTCTTGAGAAGAATAAAATTTCATCTTTGAACTGAGGATACAATCCATCAGAGATAAAAGGTACTGCAGATGCTGGAGAATCCGAGATAACAAGCATGGGGCTGGATGAACACAGCAGGCCAAGCAGCATCATAGGAGCAGGAAAACTTGACGTTTCGGGCCTAAACCCTTCATCAGAAATCAGAAAACGTCAAGTTTTCCTGCTCCTATGATGCTGCTTGACCTGCTGTGTTCATCCAGCCCCATGCTTGTTATACAATCCATCATGTTGTGTGACACTATCACCATGCTAAATGGGACAAACTCAGAACAGATCTACCTGCTGAAACTGAGAATCCATGAAGCGCTGTGGGACATCAGCAGCGATAGAATTATATTCAACAATGTACAGTCTCATGGCTCGTGATATCTTTCACCTTTAAGCCAGGGAATGACCCAGCAGCAGGCATACCCGAAAATGAGACTGTCAGCAGGACTACTTCTGTGACAAACAGCAGAATCAGCAAGGGATAGACAGAGCTAGGCTACCAACAGATCAGATCTAAGCCCTGCAATCCTGCCACTTCATGGCAGGAGAAGGGTGTTTCAAAAGCATCTTACCCTCAATGAGAGGACAGCCCAGTACATCAGTGCAGATTTCACATAATGTATCCACTTCAGCCAAAAATGTCATGTCACGGTCCAACTTGGCCTCCATTTAAGGTCCATGGCATCACAGGTGCCAGTTCTTCAGCCAATCTGATTTGCTCCGTGTGATATCATGAAGCAGCTGATGCAGCCAAGCCTGTGGACCCAGACAGTCCCCTGGCTGTGGTACAGAAGACTTGTGCTCCAGAATAACCCACACTCCTGGCCAAGCTACTGCAGAATGTGTACAACACTGGCATGCACCCAACACAGTCAAGAGTTGCACAGTTACATCATCAATAGCAGGACAAATCCAACACAGTCAATGATTGTACCAACAGTTTTCGGTCAATCATCAGCATGGTATTAGAAGGTGACATTAGCAGTGCCATCAAGTAGCACTTACACAGCAGTAATCTGTTCACTGACGCTCAGTTTGGGTGCTGCCTGGGTCACTCAGTTCCTAAATTTAATGCAATCATTGTCAAAACATGGAAAAAACTGCTGATCCTAGTGTAATTTTAGAGTGATGTGCCCTTGACATCAATGCAACATTTGACTGAGTAAGGCATCAAGGACCCTAAGACAAGTTCAAGTCAATGGGAATCAGGAAGAAAAATAACCTCAATTTTGTAGATTATCCTCACTCAAATAAAGATGTTTATGGTTGTTAAACATCATTCAGTTCAACTCTAGGACATCTCTGCAGGAGTTTTTCAGGGTAGTGTCCTAGGCCTGACCATCTTCAACCGTTTCACCAATGGCCTTCCCTTCATCATAAGGTCAGAAGTGGGGAAGTCCATCGATGATTGCACAATGTTCAGCACCATTCGTGGCTCCTCAGACACTGGAGCAGTCCGTGTCTATATGCAGCAAGACCTGGGCGACGTTCAGACCCGCCATCATCTGTGCAAAGTGAATTAAGTTTGAGCAATAAATGAGGATCTTGCCAACAACACAAACATCCCATGAATGATTTTTTTTTTAAATGCTGCATAAGAATTGAAACAAAAATATGTGAAAAACTGCAGGATTTTTAAAAACTGCTTTGAACAGAAATAATTGGGTGTCTTTTTACTATCACGCTGTCCTTATTCCTGCATCTCTGTTCAGGCCTTGGGACTTCACTGAAACATGAATTTTACACCGAGTCAATGCTCCATGGTCTGAAAAATCAGGGGGAAGACAGACTCCACTTGGTCACAGCAGCCTTTATACCATTAACATACCCATGGAGAGATATCTGCCAACTTCTCAAACACATCCCACCTCCCTCCGCAAACACCCCACTGCCAGGAGTCCCAAGGTCCACCTCCAAGCATCACCATCTTATCAGATAACCAACAGCTTCCCAGGAGTGCCAATGGGGCAGAGTGGGCATCGAGCAGCCAAGCCTCTGGGTTCTGAGAAAAGCCCAGAGTCTCTGGTAAGGTGGGAGAGGAGCTGGGAAACCAAACTTGTAAAGGGCAGAAGGAACATAGGTGGTGTAGGGATTAGGGACTAACCTTCAGGAGCACAGGGGGAGCACAAAGTGAGATGAGCATGACTTCCATTTGATACAGAGCGGGGCACAGGCCCAACCCCCTACCTCAGTACAACAGTCTCCGAGATTCAGTTGTGGACTTTGCCATGTGGGTAGACACCATCCGGTCAAGGTAGGAGGAGACCTTTATCTGACAGTTGCTTAGTTCCCTTAGGGTCTCATTTAGCCCAGTCACGGCAAATCATCTAAACACTCCCCTGCTACCAGTCAGATACTGGCAGAGGCAGGTAAGCAATGGATGTGGTACCACCAGCTCATCATCCAATTTTACAAACCCCTAAACTGGGCACTCCTGCAGGTCAGGGGGATGGGGACATTTGGGCTGGCTGCAGTGGTGTACAAAATTCCACCCAGGGAAGGAAACAGCACAGAAGGAGGCCATTCTGTTGACTGTGCCTGTGCCAGCTCTTTGAAAGAGCATTGCAATAATTCCCATTCCCTTCTCCTGTAACACTGAACAATTTTCCCCGTCTAAATATTTGTCCGATTCCCCTGAATCAGGTTCCACCACCAGCAGTGCATTCCAGAAGGAAACAACCTGTACCATCATTTCTTCCTCTCTGTGAAACCACTCTCCCATTCCCAGTGCACCACCCATCCCTCAGTCCTTACCTCTGTCCTCAATACCACCATCTGATTGCCTTCATTCAGCCCATCCTCCTTGAATTTACCCTCACTCCATTAACAATAGAAGCAGAAACCACATTTTATCAAACCACTAGACTCCACAGTTAACAGAATGACTCATGTGCAGGCCCTCAATAGCTGCCTTCTGTGTTTGTTTCCCCTCCCAGGTGCCTTTACAAAATATTTCCCCAGTGTCTATAGCTTGGGAGAGGGAGGTTTGCTGAATATTCACCAAAGCCATGGTATACAATCTAGAAGATCCCTAGGCTTTGGTGTCATGGCTGCTGGCTGTAACATCTTGCCATGTGTCAGGTTACTCTGGCTGAGTGGCGCTAGCAAAGGGATTGGCAGAAATGGATGCCCAGAGAGCAGGTCAGGAGCCAATGCCACTTTCCTGTGAGGATGAACATCACCCCTCTGGTATGAATCACGGTAGTGCACCAGTGTGACAAGACACTCTGGAAGACGCCAAGGCCAAGACATGGGAGCAAATGTAGGCCATTCAGCCCATCTAGTCTGCACACACACATGCGCACACATACACACACAGACACACACACACAAACACATGCTCACACGCATGCACACACACACTCACAAACACATGCTCACACGCATGCACACACACACTCACAAACACATGCTCACATGCATGCATACACACACACAAACACATGCACACAGACAAACACACACACACACACATGCACACACACACATTCACACACGCACACACACACATACACACACATATACACACACACACAGACACACACAGACACACACACACACACACACGTATGCACCAAACTATCTTTCCTCCAGCATTCAAGCGATGACGCTAGTCCCAGGCCAAAATGCAGTGCTAGCAGTGATCAGTTCTCCTGGTCTCATGTCAATGTGGGAGAGTTGCTAGCCTCTCAGTGTCAGGCAGATGGGGTAGATACCTCCCAAGACACCAAGGACATCATCGTCAACCAGATAAAAACTTGATTGGAGTTAAATAGCGTTGCCAGATGATGGGCTCGCTATCACGACCATTACAGTCCATCCAGGCTTTTGTAGAAGAGGCCTAGTGCACTGAGCACTCTCTATTTTTTTTTGGCCTATTCGTCCTCTTCAGTAGCCAGAACCCTCAAGTTCACAGGGCATTGCAAACTCGCCCTCTAGTTCCTGCACATTTGTGGATGGCGATTTACTGAATAAAAACTCCATCACCTAGTTTGGTATCTTATACACTCACATGGCACCAGCTACAGTGCGTTCTGCTGGCTATGGTCAGGTGGCATGGTGAAGTAGCTGAGGTACTGTTACATATCCAGCAGCTTTTACTGAAATTGAGACCCCCGTGTGAGGCTTTCAGAGGGAGATCAAAGAATGCTGAATGCTCACTGAAAGCTTCCATAGTTTAACTCACAAAGGGTGCCAGGTTGAATGGAAGCTGGGAGGGAAAAAGAAGATAAAGTGGAAAGAAATGTTTTGTTGTTTCCCCTCCAGCATCACCCATTGTTAAGGCTGGGATTAACCCCCTTACCCCGATGGTCAGACTGCTTTCTTTGATGGGATATAGAGAGCTTCCTTTCCTGCTCTCTTGGATTACCCTCCTATATAGCCTAGCAAGTTTTTGCTCCCTGACTCTATGTTTTTGTGTGTTCCCAGTGGGAAGTGACACATATAGGGAACTCATTTTCATATGTCATAGACTGGACTCCTTTGATTTCCTGACATGCAAAATCACTTCACACATGTACAAATTACTTTAATCTTATTAATTCGGCAGAAAGTATGTGCAAACAGTGTAAACTACGAATGCACGATGTTATCACTGCGTAAAGAAAGATGTCTCACAATCACAACTGTTAGAAATACACAATACCTGAATAAAATAAAACAATAGTGTTTTAATTTTTCACATACCATAAAACAATTGTGTTTTAATTTTTCACATACCACTTTTTTTAGTTTTATATTGTCTTTTATCTTGCTTTAGGTTTATTTCTGTATTTCCAACACCCTTAGCATGGCTGCAATCTGATCAAAAGCTAATTATCAGCATTACTTGTTAAGGCACAACTAGTAAGTGGTTAACCTGTACTTTCAATATAAGCAATAGCCCTACCCCTCTAAGATAGAGGCATACCGATACAGGCCGAATAGTTTTCAGATAACAACCACAGGTTTCAGGCCTTGCCTCGTCCTAAATCAATATGTCAATGTACATGACAATGTACATGTACACTTCCTTCTGTTAAATTTCCTGACTGTCGCTCAGCTACTCAAATAATGTTGGATATTCGGTCATGTCTCATTGTTGATACATCTTAGAAACATAGAAATAAAAACAGGAGTAGGCCATTTAGCCCTTTGAGCCCGCTCTACCATTCACAATAATCTATGTCTCCTGGCCCTTGCATTATCAGATAACAGAGATACCCTTTCTCTGTATACCTCACCATGATCTGTCATTGTCTTATATACCTCATTATTCTTTACTGCCACTCAGTAACACAAGAAATATGAGCAGGAGTAGGTCATTTTGCCCCTCTGTGTAATTAGATCATGGCTATCTTCTACCTCAATGCCATTTTCACACATGGTCTACATATCCCTTGATGTATTCAATATCTAAAAATCTATCGATCTTTGTTTTGAACATATTCAACATGGAGACTTCACAGCACTCGCAGTTTCCCTAACTTTTTTTATAGAATCCCTACAGTGAGAAAACAGGCCATTTGGCCCAACTAGCCCATAACAATCCTCTGAAGAGCATCCCACCCTACCCTGTCCCTGTAATCTTGCATTCCCCATGGCTAACCCACCTAACCTGCACATCCCTGAGCACTATGTGGCAATTTAGCATGGCCAATCCACCCAACCTGCACATCTTTGGACTGTGGGAAGAAAGAGAAGCACCTGGAGGAAACCCACACAGACACGGGGAGAATGTGCAAACTCCACACAGACAGTCACCCGAGGCTGGAATCGAACCCAGTTTTGTAGCTGAAATCCCTCAATCCTGGAACCATTGTGGCAAATCTTCTCAGCTCAGTCTCACAGGCCACGCTCTATATAGGATGGGCCAAAGGGCTAAAAATTAATGATGATGTTTCTCATCTGGATGAGAAAGTAGATTGTATGGGATGGGAAAATAGACTGGGAAAATTAATGATGATACTTGACAAGCTGCATGACCTTGAATGAGTCCTGTGAACATTCGGGCTGAAGACATCACCTATAGCTTGTATTTCTGTACTAGCTGTTTTCTGTGCCGGCCAGATGTTTTGTCTTCTGTAGTTGTTTTTTTCTGTACTGGCTGTTTATTACACTGTATAAGAGAGAGAGTCTCATTCCAAGTTGTTGGACTTCATCTCATATTTACTGGTGCCCTCTTATCTACCCTGCTTGTTACCACCTCAAGAAACTGTAATACCTTTGTCAGGCATGATTTCCCCTTCATGAAACCTTGATGATTCTGCTTGATTATATTATGGTTTTTAAATGTTCTGCTATTACGTCCTTTATCAAAGACTCTAACATTTTCCCAGTAGCAGATATTAAGCTAACTGGCCGACAGTAACCAGTTTTTGTTTCCCTCCCTTTTTAAATAAAGATGTTACATAGGCAATTTTCCAATCTGCTGAGACTTCTCCAGAATCTGAGGATTCTTGGAAGACTACAAAGAGTGCATTCACTATATCTGCAGATTTTTCCTTCAAAATCCTAGAATGCAACTCATCAGGTCCAGTGGGACGTATCGGCCTTTAGACCCATTAGTACCCCTAGTACTTTTCTTCTGGTGATAGTTATTGGGTTTATTTCCTCTCACCACCACACAAACCTTTAACCTCTTTATTATTTAGTTTGCTCGGATGCTGTTAACATCCTCTCCTATAAAAACTGATGCAAAATATTTGTTCAACTTTAAGGTTTTTGCAAAGATCTGTAGCTCGGGTTGTGGGTGAGATTGTTGACTTGCTCACTGAGCTGGCTTGTTTTTGTTCAGATGTTTCATCACCATGCTAGGTGACATCATCAGTGAGGCCTCTGATGAAGCAATGTTGTTCTACTCCTCTTGGAATGTATACTGTCTGGTCCACTATGGTGAGTAGTGTCATTTCCGGTTCTGTTCTGTATGGATTTGTATATGAGGTCCACTTATATATATTTGTTGATTACATTATGGATTGAGAACCGTGCCCCTAGGAATCCCCGTGTGTGTCTATGTTTGGCTTGGGCTACTATGGTTACATTGTCCCAGTTAAACTGATGGTCTTCATTGTCTGAATGCACTGACATTAAAGAAAGTTCATCGTATTGTTTAGCTGCTATCTGATAGTCATGTACTCTGATGGCTAGTTTCCTTCCTGTCTGTCCGATGTAATGTTTGTGGCAGTCATTGCATGGTATTTTGTGAACTACATTGGTTCTGCACATTGTGGGAATGGGGTCTTTAATCGTTGTGAGTGTTTGTCGAAGAGTAGCTGTAGGCTTGTGGGCCACCATGATTCCTAATGGTCTTAGGAGTCTTGTCAGTTCTGATATGACATTGATATAGGGCAGTGTGGCCAGTGTGTTAGGGAGTACTGTGTCCTCCTGTTGTTGTCCATTTAGGAGGCACCTGCGGATGAAGTTGCGGGGATATCTGTTCATAGTGAAGATTTTGTATAGGTGCTGTTCCTCTTTCCTGCGTAGTCCCGGCGAGTTACAGTGATGGGTGGCCTTTTAAACAGTGTCCTAATGCAGCTTTGTTTGTGGACGTTGGGATGGTGGCTGTGGAAGTTGAGGACTTGGTCAGTATGGGTTGCTTTCCTGTATGCCGAGGTTTGGAACTCCCTGTCGGTCATACACTCAACTCTGACATCCAGAAAAGTTACTTAGCACGGTGGCAAAACATCTGAACCAAAACAAGCCAGCTCGGTAAGCAAGTCAACAACCTCACGTTTGTTCAACTTTGTTGCTATTTCCTGGCTCCCCTTTATTGTTTCCCCAGCCTTGTTGCTAAAAGACCAATATTCCATAAGACCATAGGACATAGGAGTGGAAGTAAAGCCACTCGGCCCATCGAGTCCACTCCGCCATTCAATCATGGCTGATGGGCATTTCAACTCCACTTACCCGCACTCTCCCCGTAGCCCTTGATTCCTTGCAAGATCAAGAATTTATCAATCTCTGCCTTGAAGACATTCAACGTCCCGGCCTCCACTGCGCTCCGTGGCAATGAATTCCACAGGCCCACCACTCTCTGGCTGAAGAAATGTCTCCTCATTTCCATTCTAAATTGACCCCCTCTAATTCTAAGGCTGTGCCCACGGGTCCTAGTCTCCCCACCTAACGGAAGCAACTTCCCAGCGTCCACCCTTTCTAAGCCATGCATTATCTTGTAAGTTTCTATTAGATCTCCCCTCAACCTTCTAAACTCTAATGAATACAATCCCAGGATCCTCAGCCGTTCGTCGTATGTTAGGCCTACCATTCCAGGGATCATCCATGTGAATCTCCGCTGGACATGCTCCAGTGCCAGTATGTCCTTCCTGAGGTGTGGGGCCGAAAATTGGACACAGTGTTCTAATTGGGGCCTAACTAGAGCTTCACAAAGTCTCAGAAGCACATCACTGCTTTTATATTCCAACCCTCTTGAGATAAATGACAACATTCCATTGGCTTTCTTAATCACGGACTCAACCTGCAAGTTAACCTTTAGAGAATCCTGTTCTAGCACTCCCAGATCCCTTTGTACTTCGGCTTTATGAATTTTCTCGCCGTTCAGAAAATAGTCCATGCCTGTATTTTTCTTTTCCAAAGTGCAAGACCTCACATTTGCAAATATTGCAATATTCACTGTTGCTTCTCTTCCTTTTTATATATTTGAAGAAGCTCTTACTCCCTGTTTTTATATTACTTGCTAGTTTTCCCTCAACATTTATTTTCTCTCTCTTCATTTTTTTTTGTCATTTTTTATTGACATTTAAAACAATCTACTAATTTACCACTAATCTTTGCCACATTGTATGTTTGTTTCTCCCAATTTGATTCTGTTCTTAGAGATAAAAGGTACTGCAGATGCTGGAGAATCCGAGATAACAAGGCATGGGGCTGGATGAACACAGCAGGCCAAGCAGCATCATAGGAGCAGGAAAACTTACTGTTCTTAACTGCCTTTTGTTAACCATGCCAGTTTATCTTCTGCCTAGAATCCTTCTTCCTCACAGGAATGTATCTTTGCTGCCATTGTTCATTTCTCATGATTTGACCTGGCATCACACACTCCTCTCTTAACCCATTCATTGCTTCTCAAATTCTTGCTCTAGATCCACTTGGATGAGCTGTAATTTCTTTCAATTAACAATTACAGAGACCAAAGCCATTGGCTTTGCCCTTCCCCAGACACAAACACCATTCCCTGGCCAATGTCTCAGGCTGAAACAGGCCTTCTGCAACATCAGAAGCCAACTTTTAACAATAGACCCTCTCCATCAGAAACATAGCTTGCTTCCACCTCCATAAACTGCCTATCTCCATCTCCACCCCAGCCTGTTTGACACAGAAACGTCATTCATGCATTAGTTACCCTAGGCCTGACTATACAATGTACCTCCCACTTGTCACCTACAGGGCAGCCTCCATGAACCTAAATATGTTCCAAACTTTGTTGTACTTATTCTGCCTCAGACCGAGTCCTATTCACACTATATTCACTGGCACAGACTGGCTCTCAGTCCACTCCACTGACATTTTGACTTTAGAATTTGAATCTACATAGCATCATTATGTTACTGCACCACAAAATAAAATTCCAAGTTCATACTAGCTCCGTGTGAAGCATTCTTGTCTGGCCCACTCCCTTCAATATTCCTATAGCCTGCAAGTTTATTTTCCTCAAATGCATATCTAGTTTCCTTTCAAAATCATTAAAAGTCTTCATTTCTATGACCTCATGCAATCACATCTTGGCCTCACTCCCTCTTATCTCTGTAACTTCCTCCAAACCCATAAACCTCTTAGAGCTCTAAGTTTCTCCAATTCTGACCTCTTGTGCAGCTACCGCTCCCATTGCTCTGCTTTTAGATGTCTCATTCCTGTTTTGCACCTCACTTACCCCATTTTGAGGTTTGCAATTTTCCACGATTGTATTTTTAATCAAACTGCTGTGTGACATGTCGCACGGACCGGGAGGTTTAAACCCAGGACTCCTGGCCCAGAGGCAGGGACACTACCACTGCACCACAGGAGCTGTCAAGTCCCAGAAGTTATTCATTCAGGTCACGCCCAACATTTAAAAAAAGCACAGAAACAAAAACAGGGCAGTTCTAAGGAAGGGTCACTGGACTCGAAATGTTAACTCTGATTTCTTTCCACAGATGCTGCCAGACCTGCTGAGCTTTTCCAGCAATTTCCGTTTTTGTTCCTGATTTCCAGCATCTGCAGTCCTTTCGGCTTTTGTTTTAAAAAGCACAATGGTTCAAACAGACTTGATAGCTCTGAGGACCTGAGGAGCTCCGTAGCAGCTGTTTCTGGTTTATATAGAACTCATAATCCCTAAATCTCATTTTGCCACCTGACTGTTGGAAACCCTGCCTGGACTCTGAAATTTGCTAAACCTCTCCGCTTCTCCTCTTCTCTCTGCTCAAATCAATCCTTACACACCTCCCTTCGATCAAACTTTCACTTGCTCCTCTTAACACCCCAAACATCTCTTTCTTTATCTCAGTGTGAACTGGTGAGGCACCTTGACATGTTTCTCAATGTAATTTTGGGTAGTTGTTGAAAATCTTTGCCTTTATTGAATTTAATTTTATGTTTCTGGTAGCTGGAGGTCTAGCACTGTAGAGCGAAGGATGGTTGAAGCGAGCCGTACCGCATCCTCTGCAAGGCTTGAGTAAGAACCTGAGATGCGATTTGCAATGTAGGCGACCTTGTGTTTGTTTGGCTTTTTGAAAAGCTGTTGCCTGCCATGTGCAGCCTCCACATGCAGCACAGTGCGGCTTTGGTTTTCATCAGCAGGTTCGCAATAACAAGACCAGATGTTTCCTCATGAACTCAATGTAATACGTCACACGATGATCTGAGGTTGGTACCACAACCTAGCAGAGTATGTCCAGGAGACACGCACCCCCAACACCCCCTCACTCCCGCCCACCCCACGAGGCTGTGCTGATAGCGGACACAAGGTTCCGGGTTAAAACCCTCCTCAGGGGTTGAGCACCAGAATTGACACTAACGCTCCAGTGCAGTACTGAGGGAGAGTCACACTGCTGCACATTCTGTCTTTCAGATGAGGCATTAAATTGATGCCCCCATCTGCTTGCTGTAAACGATCCCAGGGCATGACTTTGAGTAAAGCAGTGGATTTAACCCCATTATCCTGATCAATATTTGTCCCTCAATCAACATCACAAAAACAGATACAGTAAACATGGTCCACGTAACTGCTTGTAAAAGTTTTCTGCGTGTGACTTGGTTGCTATTTTTCTCACATTCCAACAGTGACCACAATTAAAAAGTATTTATTTGGTTGTAAAGTGTTTTTGGAGACTTTGGTGGCGAAGAAAATTTTTTTTTTCTTTATTCATTCACAGGATGTAGGTGTCACTGGCTAGGCCATCATTTATTGCTCATCCCTAATTGCCCAGAGGGCAGTTAAGAGTCAACCACATTGCTGTGGGTCTGGAGTCTGTAAGCCAGACCAGGTGAGAATGGCAGTTTCCTTCCCTAAAGGACATTAGTGAGCAAGATGGGTTTTTCCTGATAATCAGCAATGAATTCATGGTCATTATTAGATTCTTAATTCCAAATATTTATTAAATTCAAATCCACCATCTGCCATGGTGGGATTCAAACCCTGGTCCCCAGAACATTGCTTGGGTCTGTGGATTAACTGTCCAGTGATAATACCACTAGGCCATCGCCTCCCCCTATGCAATACATTTTCTTTGTTTCATTAATTTGAAACTTAACAGTGGATAAACAATAAAGCTTTCTCCAGCCTCTGTACCTGTACAACTGTTTATTATAAATACATCATAGTAACAGCTGTGTGATAGGAATACTAGCTTCTCTGTCAGCCTTGGTTTTGAGTGTATTTTTGCTGGTATTCAGTGGGCAAATTATGTTTTTGTGGAAAAAGCTTCTCATTGCCTCACTTTGTACACGCAATGTGCTACATTCACAACATGCACAGCCTGTTCATTCCCTGGCTACAGTTGTTTACTTTGTCTGTTTAATAGATAATTTACTAATCAAGCTGTTCAGAGATGTTGTTACACATCTCCAATGCAGTCGGGACTTGAACCCAGGATTTCCAATCTAGAGTTAGGGAAATTACTACTGTACCACAAGGGCTCATTTTTCGTCTGCTTTATGTTTTTTCTACGTCGGGCAGTGCTATCACATACATCTGAATAACTTCCCCACCACCAAATCGCCATGACTTTTTTTTTGCTATTAATTGCCAACAGTAAATCACTCCTGTAGCCAATTAGATATTTACAAGTAAAGCCCGTTACAGACAACGCAAACCACCTGAAATGAGGAAGAAGCAGGAAGAGCAGAAGTGAATTTGAGTATTGCAGGTCAAGCAGCATCATAGGAGCATAGGATGTTTTTTCTACGTCGGAGCAAATCAGATTGGCTGAAGAACTGGCACCTGTGATGCCATGGACCTTAAATGGAGGCCAAGTTGGACCGTGACATGACATTTTTGGCTGAAGTGGATACATTACGTGAAATCTGCACTGATGTACTGGGCTGTCCTCTCATTGAGGGTAAGATGCTTTTGAAACACCCTTCTCCTGCCATGAAGTGGCAGGATTGCAGGGCTTAGATCTGATCTGTTGGTAGCCTAGCTCTGTCTATCCCTTGCTGATTCTGCTGTTTGTCACAGAAGTAGTCCTGCTGACAGTCTCATTTTCGGGTATGCCTGCTGCTGGGTCATTCCCTGGCTTAAAGGTGAAAGATATCACGAGCCATGAGACTGTACATTGTTGAATATAATTCTATCGCTGCTGATGTCCCACAGCGCTTCATGGATTCTCAATTTCAGCAGGTAGATCTGTTCTGAGTTTGTCCCATTTAGCATGGTGATAGTGTCACACAACATGATGGATTGTATAACAAGCATGGGGCTGGATGAACACAGCAGGTCAAGCAGCATCATAGGAGCAGGAAAACTTGACGTTTTCTGATTTCTGATGAAGGGTTTAGGCCCGAAACGTCAAGTTTTCCTGCTCCTATGATGCTGCTTGACCTGCTGTGTTCATCCAGCCCCATGCTTGTTATCTCGGATTCTCCAGCATCTGCAGTACCTTTTATCTCTGAATTTGAGTATTGATCTGTTTTATAACATTTTCTAATCAATCTGTTCAGAGATGTTATTGCACACCTCTGGAGCAGGTGGAACTGGAAACCATGCCTCCTGGCTCAAAGATAGGGACACTACCACGGCACTACAAGGCCCCCACCCTTGGACTGCTTTTATTCGATGTTTTCTAATCAAACTGTTCAGAGTTGCTATAACACACCTCTGGAACAGGTAGGACATGAACCTAGGTCATGGCTTAGGGGTTGAGACACTATCATGCACCACGTGAGGCTGCCTTGATCTGCTTTATACGTTATTTGTTTTTAACTATTAACTGCCACATTGATCTGCTTTAGAAGTTTCTTCAAATAACCCTGTTCAGAGACATTATTACACAGACTTGAAACTTGATCTTCTGTATCAGAGGTAGGGCGCATTACCACTACACCATAAAAGCCCTTGGGCCTGCTTCCTTTTCTGAATCCATAAGTTTATCACACACAACTTAACACCTTTCCCACACCAAAACACCTTGACTTTTTTTTTGCTTTTCTTAATAGTAAACCATCACGTTTATCACAAGTAATCACACGTAAAGCCAATTAGAAGTCTACATACGAAGCCCCTTATGGGGAATGCAAACCATTCAATGTGAGGGAGAGTGGGAAGGGGGCTCAGTCAAAATAGAGTTGAGGCGTCTGGTTTATGTTTTCCTCTTTTTTTCTTTTTCAATACCCAGAAATGCAATCACACACAACTCAGCAACTTCCCCAACCCCAAAAACTCCATGGCGTCTTTTGTTTTTACTTTTCCTTTCTTAAATCACAACCATCACCAGTAATCACCCATGTAGCCAATTAAACATTTGCAAACAAAGCCCGTTATGGGCAATACGAGCCATCAAAAGTGAGAGGGAGGTAAGGATAGGGGGAAGGGACTGAATCAAAATGGAGTTGGAGGGTGGAGGTAAGGTACTGATTCCCCCACAGTGTCTACTTCTCTCTAAAGGCATCAAGACTATTGATGGACACCATGTGCTCCCTCTCTAAGGGTACCCGAGCATGATGGGTTTGCTTCATAAAGGGCTCAGGTGATGAGTTCTATCTGGGCAGATCCCTGTTACCAATGGAGCTCATACTCACTAAGCTCCACAGAGAGTCCGAGTAGTGATTCCCCATGCGCTTACATCCTTACTTAAATATGATGACCAATACTGTACTCAGTGCTCTAGTCGTGGGGTCTCACCAATGTCCGGTAAAACCCTGAAACACAACCCCTCTATTTTTATATTCAATTCCCCTTACAATAAACAATAACATTCTATTACTTTTCCTAAAAGCTTTCTGCACTTGCGTACTCAATTCATGTACTAGGACACCCAGGTCTCTCTGCACCTCTTACCATGTGGAAAATATGTTTATTTTTTAAATGGATACATTTCACATTTTCCCAGATTGTACTCCAAGTTTCACAGCTTTGCCGGAGCAAATTACTGCAGATGCTGGAATCTGTACTGAAAACAGAAAATGCTGGAGATCACAGCAGGTCAGGCAGCATCCATGGAGTTGAAAGAAAGCTAATGTTAGCTAATGATCCATTATGATCTCCAGCATTTTCGGTTTTTTTCCACAGCTTTGCTGTCTCACTTAACTAACCTAGATGTAGCCTCCTCTTCAAGACTGACAGATACAACTGACCTCTGCTCTGTGCAACCCCTAACCTGCCTCCACTATTCCCTATTCATCTCTTACTCAAGGGATCCATTTCTGGGAATCACCAACAAGTTAAGACAACCAGGACTGAAATCCTTTTGACACTGTGCCATTTGCTTCTGGAAACAAGAAATGTCATTCACCCAAATGATTGTTACATGGTCTAAGCCCTAATTTTTGACAAGCCTTGCTCAGATTGGGCATGGTCTGCCATTCGCTAAGTGCTTGAAATTAGCCACAACCAACTTTGTCCCTCATGACTTACTCAATGGGTATCCATGAAAACTTCTTGTCTTCCTTATGTTATATTTCATGGAAGTTGCTGAAATTTCTCTCTTGCAATTGATCTCCACAACTACCAAACACTGACAACGAGCACCCAACTGTCTGAGTTTTCAGCTCCTATTCCCCCAAGGTCATCCCAGGAGGCTGCTCACTGAACATTGATGGATGCTTTGAATCTGGCACAATAGTGTAAAATGCTGGAAAAACACACCAGGTCAGTCCACACCAGTGGAGAGATGGAGCAAGAAGGAAGTATTTTGGATGCAAGCCTTTCTTGTAAACAACTTCTGTGCTTTGCGTTGCAGGGATATGCAATTGGGTTGCTTGTGCTGGATTTTGCCAGGGGCTTCAGGACCTCAAGGTTAAGATGAAATGTGAGTTGCAAGGAGCAGTTGGACCAGCTGGACATTTTTAACAGAGGTGCCCTCCAGCTTGCTGCCAGTCGAGGATAATGGGCAGCTCTTGCTTCTATGGCACTTCTAACTCTTGGCACTCCTATTGCTGTGCCTGTAGATTAAACATTTGTGATTCATGTACTCTTGTCGCCCAGATCCCTCTGCATGCCAGCTCTGCTATCTCTCACCACTTAAATAGTATGTTTCTTTTATAATCTTCCTGCCAAGATGGAGAGATGCTGCTGAGGTGGGGAGGAGAGTGTATGAATGCCTCAACATGGAGCCAAATAAAGGAAGGCTGCGAGTCAAAGGCCCCACTGATTGAAGAGAAGATACCTCTGTGGGGATCCCCTCAGCCTCAGGGTGTTTTCCTGCCTTTGATGTATGAAGCCTCCAAGTCTGACGAGACCGGCTGTCCCATTGGCTGCCAAAGGCTGGCCTTGCCCCTAACAGAAGACTTCATTGACTTCTCTATTCAGTTGCTGGTAGCTTCCCATCCCATCTCTTTCTCCCTCCTCAGCAGCAGGACAGAAACAGGGGGTCAGCATGACACAGCTCCTGTTATTTTCTCGACTTTCCACCTCTATCCAGGTACTGCTAAAGTTCAGGCCAGAATATTGCGGATGTCTCTGAACATCTCAGCATGTACCAGTTGTACATTCAGTTCTCTGTCATTAGATAGTGCTGAGGTTCACTGCTGATATCATTGGTGTCCTTTAACAATTGTAAATCATACAGTTTTTTAATGGTTGACAATCTGTATATGACAACATTTATACACTCAGTACGGATCCAAAGGATTGATATTAACAAGAGTAAGTTTCCAATAGTTTACATGAAGAGGCTCGAACGAGTCATTTCTGTCTTCAGAAAGTCAACTGATGAAACATTTTTAGGGAAAATCAGGTAAATTTTTGCCCATAGCAGCTCAGGTGGTGATTCATGGAATGTATAACCAGAAAATTTGTACACTCATTGCTATTTTCACAAATTGGATGACAACTTGCATTCCTAAAATTGAAATGCTGAATCTACTCCACGGGTTTTATTCATTTACCTGTTGGATGAATTCTGCAAAGACAAAATCCTACAGTTACATAGCATCTTTCACTCCCTCAGGCTGTCGTAAAGAACTTTTCTTTATTCACTTGCGGATTGTGGGCATTGCTGGCTAGGCTGGCATTTATTACCCATCCCCTCACCCTCCCCCAGAGGGCAGTTAAGCATCAAACACATTGCTGTGGGTCTGGAGTTTCAGACAATGAAGTTAGTTGGAAGTGTACAGTTACTGTTGTCAGGTTGGTGTGGCAGCCAATTCGAACACAGCAAGCTCCAACAAACTAGATCAACAAGACGAATCAGTTTCTTTTAGGTTTTGATTGGTGGATAAATATTAGCCAGAACATGAGAATACTTTCTCTGCTCTTCTTCAAAATAATGCCATGGCGTCATTTTATGCCCACCTGAGGGGTGAGACAGGGTCATGGGTTAATACCTCATTCAACTGTGCAGCGCACCTTCAGCCCCACACAAGAATGTACTGGTCATGTACTGAAACCTACAGAGTGCAACTTGTAGCCAAAGTGTAATTATTCAGTGACATGAACGCATCTACATAACATTGAACATGATAAACACACACCATCATGTAAAGACATAGATGCTAAAAGAGTTGAATAAAAATGTAGGGTGACAGGAAGTTAGAGGTCAACTGAGGTATGTCTACAAAACAGATAGCTGAGCTAGATAAGGCATGAAAATGACACCAAACGCAGCTGTTGGCTCTGTGTTTAACTGTTCTATTCCTGTAGAACTAGAACCTTGAATAAATTATACATCACAAGACACTAGGACAAGAAAATTATTAATTAGCCACAGTCCATGAAGGGTTATAGGTACCACCCTCCATAGAAGAGAGACTATTGGCTTCAGTCTGCACACCTGGGGCAAAGGAGATGAGATAGGCCTCCAAGAACTACTACTACCAGAGCAGTGGTTGACTCTGCACTGTTGGATTCCTTCTGCATCACCTCCTGGTCATCTAAGCTAACCAACACCTCCAATCCTGACAAAAGGCGCAGGGCTGAATCTCACCATCATGACCCATCCCACTGAGGGCCTAAGAAGATTCTGCCCATGCAGCATGATCCATAGTTACATCATACTTCATCATTAAATGTCAAGGTGCGACAGTAAAGAAGTAAATGTAGGAAAATACCCAGTATTGAAGAGTTAATCCCTCAAAACCAGCTTTTTTAAAAAATATTCATTCATGGGACGAGGGCATCACTGGCTAGGCCAGCATTTATTGCCCATCCCTAGTTACCTGGAGGGCAAATAAAGATCAACCACATTGCTGTGGATTTGGAGTCACATATAGGCCAGAACAGGATGGCAGTTTCCTTCCCTAAAGGGCATTAGTGAGTTAGATGTGTTTTTGCCAACAATTGGCAATGGATTCATCATTAGACTCTTAATCCTAGATTGTTATTGACTTCAAATTCCACTATCTGTCGTGGATGGGTTTGAATCCAAGTCCCCAGAACATTACCAGAGTCTCTGGATTAACAGTCCAGTGATAATACCATTAGGCTGGGATGGAATGTGCAGTTTTGGCCTCTTACCTAAGGAGGGACATAGTTACAATGCAAGTTCATTGGACTGAATCTTACGATAAGGGGATTGCTGGATGAGGAAGGTTGGAGGAGACTAGGACTAGGATGTTCTCTTCGTCACAAAGAAACAGATTATTTGGTTATGGTCACATTGCTGTTTGTCAGAGCTTGCTGTGTGCAATTTGGGTGTCACATTTCCTGCAAAACAGTGACTATACTTCAAAACATGTAGGAGTGGCACGGTGGTACAGTGGCTGGCACTGCTACCTCACAGTGCCAGGGATCTGGCTTTGATTCCAGCTTCAGCAACTGTCAGTATGGAGTTTGCATGTTCTCCCCGTGTCTGCGTGGGTTTCCTCTTGGTGCTACAGTCCTGCAGTCCAAAGATGTGCAAGTTAGGTGGATTGGCCATGGGAAATTGCCAATAAAGTCCAGGGATATGTAGGCTAGGTGGATTAGTCACTGTAAATGGGATTAGAGGGATAGGTGGGTGGCTGGGTCCAGATGAAATGTTCTTTGGAGTTTTGGTGCAGGACTCAACAGGCTGAATGGCCTCTTTCTGCACTGTAGGGGTTCTATGAAACAGGTGGTGAAATGTGCTATATAAGTGCAAATCTCAACTTCTGTCTCACTGTGCATCTGTAAGAAGCCCTTTCCAAGTACAATTGGTGCATGTGACTTTCTGAAAATGTCATCAAATTTCACTCTTTCCTTGGGTCCCTATGAACCGATGGGTTTAACTCCTCTGCAATTTTTCAAATTAATGCCAAAGGATCATTTAAATCCACCTGAGTAGGTAGCTGGGGCCTCAGTTTAACATCTCATCTGAAGTTTTTTTCAATACCATCAGGGGTGATGGGTGGACCAGCATTTTTTGCCCATCATTATTTACTCATGACAAAGTGGTAGTGAGCTGCCTTCTTTAACCATTGCAGCCCCAGTGTCATAGGGACACCCACAAAGTGCTGATAGGGAGGCAGTACTAAGCTCTTGACCCAGTGACACTGAAGGAAAAATGATACATTTCCAAATCAGGATGGTGAGTGGCTTAGAGGGGAACCTGCAGGTGGCAGTGTTCCTATGTATCCGCTGCGCTTGTCCTAGATGGAAGAGGTCATGTGTTTGGAAGCCACAGTTCAAGCAGCATTGTTGAGTTGTTGCAGTGCATCTTGTAGATTGAACACACTGCAGTCAATGGAGGTGACAGGAGTGAATACTGAAGTTATGATATGGGATGCTAATCAAGTGGGCTTCTTTGACCTGAATGGCTTCTTGAGTGTTGTAGAAGATGTACTCATCCAGGCAGGTGGGGATTATTCCATCACAGTCCTGACTTGTACTTTGAATGAATCTTACAATGGTTTTGTTTTAGACTCACTCATGGGACACGGATATTGCTGGCTGGCCAGCATTTATTGCCTGTCCCCTGCTGCGCTTGAATTGAGTGGCTTTCTAGGCCATTTCAGTGGGCAGTTGAGGATCAACCACATTGCAGTGGGTCTGGAGTCCCATGTAGGCCAGACCTGGTGAGGGTGGGAGATTTCCTTCCCTGAAGGACATTAGTGAACCAGATAAGTTTTTCTGACAATCGACAATGGTTTCACGGTCATCAGTAGGTTCTTGATTCCAGGCTTATTTTATTTATTGAATTCAAATTCCAACATCTGCCTTGGCAGGATTCAAACCCAGGCCCTCTAGAATATTAGCTGAGTTTCTGGATTAAGAGTCTAGTGATAATACCACCAGGCCATCACCTCCTCAAATATGCGTAGAGATATACATATATGTTTATATGTAGGGATAATCGGGGGAAAACTGGAAGATCTTGAACTATTTGAACATTCTCTAGATTGAAAAAAAATTTTTTAAACATTGGATTTCATGAAAATGAAGCCAGCGGCATAATGTGTACTGTGGTTTACTCATTGTTTACTGAATTGATTTCGCAGAAAACAACTAAACTAGTCACTAGTTTTAAAAAAAGGCTTTGAAACATATAAGGGGACTTCTATGCAAATAATCACCTAGCAAGCCTTTCCTGTCTTCTAAGCTTTTTTACAGCCCCCAGGGCCAATGAAGAAGAGATCCCTGAAGCTGCAAGAATTTCCTAAAATCAGCAGAAGTCATTGGGAAACTGGGAGAGTTTCAAAACCCCAGCATTTCTGTCAAGCCTGGTAAACCTGAAGAAGTAGACTGTGACCAAGTCCCAAAATCTTGAAGGAGAGCTGACGTTTCGGGTCGGGACCCTTCTTCAGAAAAGTTTCTGAAAAAGGGGCCCGACCCAAAACGTCAGCTTTCCCGCTCCTCTGATGCTGCTAGGCCTGCTGTGTTCCGTCAGCTCCACGCTGTGTTAAGTCTGACTCCAGCATCGGCAGTTCTTATTATCCCCAAAATCTTGAGTCCAAGTTGATTGGAATTAGAACTGGACATCCACCATCAATTTATGGCTGTCAACAATTCAGCTTCATCCAAAGGACATGAGGAGTCATCACATTCTATCCTTTGTTTCCAGACCTTGGCCCACAAGAGTTGCTGTTCACATTTTGCTTTCTGTTTTGAAAACCATTGTTTTATCAGAGACCTTTTTTTGTTTCACTTGTGAGAGTGTGCCTATGTCTGGACTTAGTTTTAATTCTGGATCATAGTTTATGTGTTAACCAATGCTTCCCACTTGCTTTAAGAATCAGATTTGTTCATTAAAGAAGCCTGATGAACATTTGCCTTTATTCTGGGAGCAGTACAAAACAGAAACCATTGAATCAACACATTTGTACTAATGGTGTAAACTGGTGCCTGATTATAAGCACATTCCTCCCATGACAGACATAGTCAGATAAGGTATTATTAGCTGAAGTCAATTTTCGCCATGGTCAGATTGGAACCCCTTTTCCTGGGCATTAGCCCCGCTTGATCTATAACAATATCACCATGTTACTGCTTCTCCCTAAGTCTCCACACAGTATGCTCCACTGTTATGTTCTGGAAATAGGTGCACATGAGCATAAAAGGGAAGGAAATAGTACCTCATTCTGATATAAGCAAAAAGTCACAGCCTTTCACCAAAGTGGCAATACTGTAAAAAATGATTAAACAGGTCTATAGTTGAAGAAGTCCAATGATTGTTATTCGTACATTATTACAAACTCGTTAAGTTTTTTGGATCGTGTCCCACTCACCTCCTATCGTCAGAATCCTGGAATTCCTCTGGTCTGCCTCCAACTCTTTATACGAACCAGGAACAAGAGTAGGCCACTCGGCCAGTTGAGTCTGCTCTCCCGTTCAGTAAGATTCTGGCTGATCTGATTTTAACCCCAATCTACTTTCCTGTACATCCCCAATAACCTTTTACCCTTTGGTCATCAAGAATCTATCTACTTTTGTCTGAAAAAACACATTTAAAATTCTGCATCTGTTGACTTTTGAAGTCGGGAATTCCAAAGATTCACTATAGACCCTCTGAGAACAAAAAAGTATCATCATCTAAATGAGTGGCCTCTTTTTTTTAAATTATGACCCCTTTATATATGGTTTCTTGCTTATATTGGAGTTAGCCAGCTAGTGATCAGACTAATCTTTCCCACTGTAACCTATAGACACCTAAGGCCTGCCAGGTCATTCAGCAATGAACCTGGGGATTTCATAATCTGTATAGCTCAAACACTCACTAGTTAAATTGCCGAGCTAACTGAAGTGATCTGAGATGAAAGTGCGGTTGCAAATCATAACAGAATTGATAAATGCGTCAGAATTTATTAATCTGCTCTGTGATTTACTGGAAAAACAACTAACTTTCGACTGAAGCTGAAAATGTAGACTGGTAAAAATGCTGAATGTGTTGATAGTTGATCCACAGCAGTAACTGTTAAACATGTGAGTGTTTATGCACCCTGCCACTTTGAAATTCCCCAGCTTCACTGACCAGCAGTTTAACCACATGAGAACAAATTACTTGTGCTGGAATCTGTAGACTGACACGAGAGCAACTGTGAGGGCTCCAGGTTGGTTAATAGTTCTTATTTTACATCCTGGTTAAGAGGCAAATAACAAGACCAGGAAAGGAACAGTTTAAGAGATTGTTACAATTTACAAAAGAGTAAAAATTAAACGTTTGTTTCTCAGTCTAATTAGACGGTAAAAATCCATTTGTTTGAATTACATGTTTACTATGCTGTCTGCTTGGCACATTTGTTAATTAGATTGTCTCTCAGAAAATGGCCCCTATCTAAAAGCCACTCTAACTTGTCTCAGTGGACACTTTGATCCAACCCGTCTATGCTGACCAGATATCCTAAATAAATCTGGTCCCATTTGCCAGTTCTTGGCCCATATCCCTCCAAACCCTTCTTATTCATGTACCCATCCAGATGCCTTTTAAATATTGTAGTTGTACCAGCCTCCACTACTTCCTCTAGCAGCTCATTCTGTATACACACCCCACTCTGGATGAAAAAGTTGCCCCTCAGGTCCTCTTCAAACCTCTTCCCTCTCACCTTAAACCAATGCCCTCTAGTTTTGGACTCCCGCATCCCATGGAAAAGATCTCGTCTATGTACCCTATCCAAGCCCCTCATGATTTTCTAAACTTCTATAAGAGGACCCCTCAGTCTCTGACACTCCAGAGAAAATAGCCCCAGTCTACTGTGCCTCTCCCTATAGCTCAAACCCTTCAATTCTGGCAACATCCTTGTAAATCTTTTCTGAACCCTTTCAAGTTTTACAACATTCTTCCTATAACAGGGACCAGAATTGTATGCAGTAATCCATCTTTTAGAACAAAAGTCTTACTGTGACTTGGATATGTGTGGTAAGTTAGCTTATTTGCCTTGAAGGCTGCTTTACTAAAACAGACTAACACCAATAGCATGGGTTCAATTCCAACACTGGCTGAGGTTACCATAAAAGACTCTCCTTTTCAACCTCTCCCCTTGTCTGAGGTGTGGTGAGCTTCACATTAAACCCCCATCAGTCACCTCTCCGACTGATGAGAGAGCTGCTCTATTGTTCAATAGGGCTATGGTGATTTTAAGAGTTACTAACTCTACAAAATTCAAAGTCATCTTGTATGTGCCCATGAGGAAAATTGCATTTTTAAAAATTAACCTATTTTTCCTAATCAACCCATTATAGAACATAGAACATAGAACAGTACAGCACAGTACAGGGCCTTTGGCCCACAATGTTGTGCTGACCTATTATCCTACTAAGATCAATCTACCCTGCATACCCTACATTTTACTATCCTCCATGTGCCTATCCAAGAGTCGCTTAAAAGTCTCTAAAGTATTTGACTCCACTACCACTGCCGGCAGCACATTCCACACGCCCACCACTCTCTGTGTGAAGAACCTACCTCTGACATCTCCCCTATACCTTCCTCCAATCACCTTAAAATTATTTCCCCTCATAGTACTCATTTCCGCCCTGGCAAAAAGTCCCCGACTATCCACTCTATCTATGCCTCTCATCATCTTGTACACCCCTATGAAGTCACCTCTCACCCTTCTTCGCTCCAATGCAAAAACCCCTAGTAGAGGTTCAGAGATGTTATTACACAGCTGTGGAGCAGGTGGAAATTGAACGCAGGTCTCTCTGGTCCACGGACAGGGAGACTACCACTCTCCAAGAGGGCCCTGGCATTGTTGTTATTGGATTGTACATTCAAGTATTTGGGTAAATCCAACTTATCTCCAGTCAGTACTGATAGGTAGCAAAAGGCACTATCTTCACTCAAAAGTTAAAATTGCAGAATGCTTAAATGGAGAAAAGAGCTAACCTATGTGAATTTTAGAAAGAAACATTTCGCATGATTAACTTGAGGATGTGACAAAAATAAAGGTTGCCACAGATCAGAAGATGCACTAGAAAGAACAGCACTATGGTGAGTTTAACTTGAGGGTCACCACACCTCAGGCAAGGGGAGAGGTTGAGAAAGTGGGACGTTCATGGTAACCTCAGGAAAATGCAGTGGATGTGTTCTCTATGAGCTTTCAGGTAAGCTGTTACTAAGGTACCATGTATGCTATTATAAGTGGTTTAAACAATTCAGAATTCCAGGGAGGTTAGCGAATTAGATCTAAAACTGTTTGGACTGGCTTAAACAGAGATGAAGCCTGTTGTGATCTGATGACCCCATTCTTAAGGGGTATGAGTAAATCTAGGTTGTAAATTTTTATTGAAACTAGTCCACTTTTTATTCATTTCATATTATATTCACTGTAAGTTATCAATGTCGAGACTCCATTTTATTCTAACATTGTGCCAATTTGGAGACCTTGTGTATTCTTTGTTTTAGAACTACCCGCATGTATTAAGGTTTAAAACATATTTCTGGCTGGTAGTTAATTATATGATTGACCATATAATGTAAGTTTTAATTGAAGAAACATTAAAAGTAATCAATTAATATTAAAGCTGGGTTATATTTTAAAACTTGCAGTTTGAAAACACTCATTTGCTGCTATGAAGATTTTTTTTGAAAGAGCACCAAGCCAAATATAACACACAAAGCTTTATTCTAGCCCTGAACATCTGAATGATGAAACAAAACAGTAAACTGTTACAAGTAGGTGTTTGGTGGAGCAGAACTTAAACTCATCAGGGCAGTTCACAAAAGTGCTGATTGATTGGCAAGAAGGCCTGATTGGTAAGTTCACTAATTGGCAATGCCTCCACCAATCAGAGTCCTCATCATTCAATGGCTGGGGAGATTCCGCTCAAAGTCTTTATGCCCTTGGTTAAATGGCAAAACACATTTACAATTCTAGTAATCCTTTAAGCAATGTGACAAAATAACAAGTTTACATTTTTATTCATTTCCAGATATGATTGTAGCTAGTAATGCCAGTGTTTATAGTCCATCAGTAATTGCACTTAAGATGGAGTTAAAAACAGTAGCTGCTCCACAAACAAGTTAATTATAAACAAAATACAGTGAGTTCCTGTTTCACATTGTCCCATCAAATTGTTTTACTTAAATTTGTGTTTTTCAGGAACTCAACCACAGCTTTTAAGTGAGGACTCATAATTTTTAAGTTAAAGGCAACAGCACCTCCTAATGTAGTAAATTGTCACTGTGATCTAATATTTATCAGACTGCTTGCTTGCAAAATTATGTTCAGTGTCTACATTCTAGTGTTGAACAGAATTGACTTATTGTGATTAAAACCCTGGGCAGATTTCAGTAACTTGAAAAGACTTCAATCGGACTTCAACTTGCTGACATGGTTATTGGGGAGGTGTCACCAATACTGCCTGAAGCTGTGCAACACCAGAAGGAAAATAAAATAAAAAGGTAAGGCTTGCATTTATGTGCTGCTTTCCATGTCCCAAAATGCTTTACAGCCAATGATGTACTTATGAACTGTAGCCATTGTTGTAATGTGGAAACCTGGCAGGCAATTCCATCAAAGCAAGCTTTCACATTCATAAATATGTTTGTAATGTTGATTGAAAGATAAACACTGGCCATAACAAGGAGGGAGATGACACTGATGTTCCTTTTCAAAGTGGTGTCATAAGATTTTTTGCATCCACCTAAGACGGCAAAGGGGGACTCAATTTAATGTCTTACATGAAAGGCACTTCAGATAGTGCAGCACTCCCTCAGTGTGGCACCAAATAATTATTAGATGTATAAAGCAGAACTTCATTTGGTGGCAAATTTCAATGCTACCTAAAGGTTTAGGCCACCTAACTATTCCCTGATGAAGCTGAAGTGCATTCAGGTAACCAAAGATAAAAAGAAATATGCCAACAGAAAATCTCACTCCTGAGTCACAAACTCAGGATTTTGAAGATCACTTCCAAGAATCAACTCAATAGCAATAATCAAGTAATGTGCATTTCAGAGGGAGACAGAGGGATGGTAATCTTAACAATCACTTCAACACAGAAACAAACTGTTCCTTGAAATTGAGTGATGCTTTGAAAGTTACCAGTGCTGAAAGTTACCATACCTGGCCATCACTAAATTATACCTGTTGAAGCCCCCAGCTCATTTCACCCTCTCAATTCAGTTCTGGTTCTCTATTTCGACATTGGGGTAGTACTAGGTCCTGCACTGACAGACTTGTCAAGCTAGCAATTTAAGCATTTAAATTAATCCAGCTACACTCTCAGTTTTTGGACATTCTGCCATAGTTGCAGTATTTTTGTTTGGCATTTGCATCTTAGTAACTAAAAATTGTAATATCTGAAAGAGGAGTTTGAATAAAATAAACAAAAAAGCAAGAGTTATATTTTCCAATTACATTAAGCTTATTCACTCATTTGTTTTTGTGTCTTTATCTGGTAGTTGTGGAGGCTAGGATAAAGTCACGGATAAACCCCTCTACAAACTTCAGCACATAATTTGACACTTTAATGCAAGAACACTGCACAGTTGTAGGTGATGTCTTTCATGAGAGACCCTAAAGATCCCAAGGCACCGTTGAAAGGCACAGTTCTTTTCTGAGATAGTAAGAACTGCCAATCTGGAGTCAGAGATAACACAGTGTGGAGCTGGAGGAACACAGCAGGCCAGGGAGCATCAGAGGAGCAGGAAAGTTGACATTTCTGGTTGGGACCCTTCTTCAGAAATGGGGAAGGGGGAAGGGAGAAGGGAGCTCTGAAATAAATAGAGAGGAGGGGTGGGGCTGAGGCAGATAGGTGAGATGGTGATAGGTGAGTGCAGGTAGGCATTGGTGGGGATTGGTCAGTGAGGTGGGAGGAGCAGATATGTGGGAGAGAAGACGGACAGGTTGTGTCAGGTCAAGGAGGTGGGGATGGAAGGGAGGGTTGGTCACAGGATGAGGCTGGGGCTGGGGCTGGGGAGATTTTGAAACTGGTAACCACTGGGTTGTAGGCTCCCAAGGTGGAATGTGAGTTGCTACTCCTCCAGTTTCTGGGCGGCATCATTGTGACACTGGAGGAAGCCCAGGATGGACACGTCACCCAGGGAGTGGGAGGGGGAGTTAAAATGGTTTGCGACTGGAAGGTGTTGTCGTTGGTCGTGAACAGAGTGCAGATGCTCTACAAAACGGCCTCCAAGCCTCCGCTTGGTCTCACCGATGTAGAGGAGGCCACATCGGGAGCAGTGGATGTAATAGACCACATTGGTGATGTGCAGGTAAACCTTTATCTGATGTGAAAACTCTTTTTGGTTCCTTGGATGGAGGTGAGGGGGGAGGTGTAGGGCCAGGTGTAGTACTTCCTGCGGTTGCAGGGAAAGGTGCCGGGGGTGGTGGGACCAGTGGGGAGTGTGAAGTGGATGAGGGAGTCACAGAGAGAGCAGTCCCTATGAAAGGCAGATAGGGGTGGGGAGGGAAATATATCTTTGGTTGTGGGGTTGGATTGCAGGTGGCAGAAGTGGTGGAGAATGAAACTTTGAATACGGAGGTTAGCGGGTGATGTGAGGCCAAGGGGATTCTGTCTTTGTTTTCGTTGCGGGGAGGGGATGTAAGGGTAGAGGTGTGGGAAATGCAAGAGATGCAGTCGAGGGCGTTTTCGACCACTGAAGGGGGGATGTTGCGGTCCTTGAAATAAGAGGACATCTGGGATGTTTGGGAGTAGAACACCCCATCTTGGGAGCAGATGCTGTGAAGGCAGACGAATTGGGACTAGGGGATCACATTCTTGCAGCAATGTGGGTGAGAGGTGTAGTGTAGGTAGCTGAGGGAGTCGGTGGGCTTGAAATAGATATCGATATCAGTTTTGAGGCGGCCACCAGAGATGGAGACAGAGAGGTCCCGGAAGGAGAGAGAGGTATCAGACATGGTCCAGGTGAACTTGAGGTTGGGGTGAAAGGTGTTAGTAAAGTTAATGAACTGTTCAAGCTCCTTGTGGGAGCACAAGGCAGTGCTGATACAGTCATCGATGTAGGGGAGGAAGAGGTGGGGGATAGTGCCAGTGTAGCTGCGGAAGAGGGATTGTTCCACATATCCTACAAAGAGGCAGGCATAGCTTGGGCCCATGTGGAATCCCATGACCACCCCCTCAGTCTGTAGGAGGTGGGAGGAGTTGAAGAAGTTGTTATGGGTAAGAATGAGTTCAGGTAAGTTCTCTCTCTGTCTTGGTTATCATTTATCTCTCAGCTAATCTCAGTAAAACAGATTACACAATCATTGCCTTGTTGCTGTACACAGGTCAGTTCCTACATTTCCTACATTACAACAGTGACTGTATTCCAGGAAGGTGTAGCTGAATTAGTAATCCAGAACCCCAGGTTAATGTTTTAGGTACCTAGGTTCGAATCCTATCAAGGTAGATGGTGATATTTTATTTTAGTAAAAACCTGGAATGAAAGCTAGCCTAATGGCGTAACCACTGTCAATTCTCATCAAACCCATCTGGACCACTGCTGTCCTTAGGGAAGGAGATAAAAGGATAAGTATAAAGGGCTCTAATTTATCTGACTGATGAACTCAAGGTAAAACACTCACCAAGTTTCTGTACTTAATCAGAAAATAACTTATGAACACATTGCCTTTATCCAATAACAACTAGGAAATATGAATTGCTAACTTATAACTCTAAAACTTAAACTTTACTCCTTCTTAAATTTCCCCTCTCACGTACAGACAGACACACAAAGACCCGAAAACAAGACATGGATGTTAAGGGTGGAAAAGGGAAACACGATTTGATAACACCAGTCTCAACCACAGGATTCAATGAGTTGTTTTTTTTCCCCCTCTTCCTTTCAATTGTTTTTAGTCTTTGCTGTTGTTTGGAGTCTTTGCTATTGTTTGGAGTCTTTGCTGTTGTTTGGACACTAACGATCTTAGTTTATTAGTTAAGAATTGATCCTTTCACTGTCTTTGATTCATCTTTCAACCAGGGATTTGTAGGGAAAGGGGAGTGGAAGCCAGTTAGCTGTTACTGGAGACATTCTGATACCTCTACACAGTAAAGTGGAGGGGGAGGTAGAGAGTGAGGGCATGAATCGTTCTTTATAGTTTGGGTGTTTCTCTTATGTGCTGGCCCCACACAAGACATGACCGCTGGGTCAGCAGCCAATCATATCATTTTTGCCAAGCGATTATCCCCTAGTTCCCCATTGGTTCCATTTCATCTGCTTTTGCGCTCACCTTTCTGGGATTTAAACAACGTTATATACAACTCTCACTTTACTCCAGTAAACACGATTTTAAACATAATTTTTAAAACTGCAGCCTTCTCTTTGTATAACTTCCTTTGTTTAAAGAAGTATCTTCCTTTTTTTAGCCCACAGTCCAAAATTAAAAAGAAATAAAAAGATGTAGTATTTACACACTCCACCCTTAGGAAAATACCATTTCAAAACGCCTTTCATCTCAAGGTCTGACACACACATCAGAATATGATACATAGGCCCATTCATTTTCATTGTCCCCTAATACAAGTCCTATAGAACATTTTGTCACCTCTTAAAATTATGAACTAAGGTTAAGCATTTATGTATGAGACAAGATGTCTACAATCATTATTTTTACCAGCAATAGGAACAATCTTTATATCAACTGGTTGAATCAGTAGACTCCATTTGAACAATATTGTATTTTGAGTGTGGAATTTTTCCAACAAAAAACATTTCCCAGACACCAAAAGTTTCAATGGCTCTGCATACAGTCTCTTACTCTAATAAGGGTTAATCTCAGATAATAATACTCGAAATCTATATCCAAATCTTTACTTGAAACAGGTGAAAAAGGTCAACTTAATTTTGTTCCATCATGAATTCCCCTGCTTCAGTGCCTAAAATCACACTGATTTAATCAGGCTCCCAAGTCAATGCTCTTGGATTAGAGTTGTTGGGTTCTTCCTGTGATTCCCCTAGCATTCCTGTTTCAGTAAAGTCATCCTCCAGGTAAGACTGAGAATCTGTTTTTTGAAGCTTTTGCTTTGCGGGCTGGGTGGTTTTCTGTTGCAGCGATCCCACAAAAGCTATGATCACCTAGTCAGGACCCAAAGTGTTGTTGTCAAACAATTGCCCCCTAGTTCAGAACCCATCGGTTCAGCATATTTGCTTGTGCTCACCCTGTTCCAGGAAAAGTGCAGCATTATATACAACTTAATGTGCTCCATAAACATGATTTTTATGCAATCACTTTTAATTTAAAACAGCATCTTTTTCTTTTTAAATGCATGGTCTAAAAAGAAAGGAAATAAAAAGATGCAGTCTTTACAATAGCCAGAGAAAGCTTTCAAAATTAGTTATTTTGGGCACCTGTATTTTGCAAAATTATTATTTTTGTCATTGTTTTTGTGCAGCAACACACAACATTCATTCTTTGTACAATGATTTTATTGTATTTCAAATAAAGGTTTTCAGTTGTAGTTACATTTATTTGAAATTAATTTTAAAAAGTGCCTTCCTGGTCAGCAGCTTCTATGACTCTGGTTTGACCAAAACTATTTTCTGTGTCAGGAATTGTTTTCCTGATAAGTATCTTTCCTACATCTCTGTGGAAGTGTGTTAAATGTCTTATAAACCACTTTTGGCAAACTGTGTAAACTCGTATTTTTCAAGCAATAGAGGCTCTTCTCTGCACATAGGGTCTGTTTCCATGCTGTATGACTTTTTGGTCCAACCAGTCCATGCTGAGCATAATTCCAAATTAAACTAGTCCCACCTGCCTACTCCTGGCCCATATCCCTCCAAACCTTTCCTATTCATGTACTTACCCAAATGTCTTTTAATTGTAATTGTGCCCACATCCACCATGTCCCTCACGAAGTTCACTCCACATGCAAACCACCCTCTATGCAAAAAATCTGCCCCCATGTCTTTTCTAAAATCTCTCTCTCACCTTAAAACTATACAACAGAAATCTGCATTTAAAGGGCTAATTTTCCACTTCTTTGTTCTTGCATGTATCAGGAACCGTCTGTGATTATCTGTACGTTAATGTTAAACTACAGTACCACAGATCAGAAATGCACAATTTCCACAAGTGTATTCTCAAATTGCAGAGACAGGAAATTTACACTTAAAATGTTATAATATAATACAGGAACTGCTAATGGTGCGAAAAGGACAGTACCTGATATTGCATTCCCTTGTCTTGTTCTGCACTATATACCTACGGGGACAGGTGTTTAGAAGTTTTGATGCCATTCTTGTACTCCCCCAAAACCTATCAGATCTCATTAGCTCAATACTGCAGATATGTACTTCCAAAACCCAGCCCTCGGTCTTTCTGGATAACCTCAGTGGACTACCAGACTGTGTTCTAAAATTCCCAGGTGAAAGTGACCTGAATAACAGTGACTACACTTCAAAAAACTCATTTGATGTTAAGCATGTTAAGATGACCTGTGGATGCAATGAGATGCAAAATAAATGTAATATTTCTCCTTCTCGCAAGCATATAAAGTATATAGCGAGCTTACATTTGATGGTCTAATTTATTTAGTTTTGGTTTAATTTTTGTGTTGACAAAAGCTGTCCATGTGATCCATGGCAACAGAGAAGTGATCACGATGATTAAATGGTTATTAACAATAAACACAGAATACTGGAGAAACTCAACATGCCTGGCAGCATCTGAAAGAGAGAAACAGAGTTAAATCTTCAGTTCTGGAGAGTCATATCAGACTCGAAACATTAACTCGGTCTTTGTCTCCACAGTAGTTGCCAGATCTGCTGAGTTTCTCCACCATTCTGTGTTTGTTTCAGATTTCTCACATCTGCAGTATTTCGTTTTTATTCAAGAGATTAATGATTATTGGTTGTGGGATCAATACTGCCAATTTAAAATCAAGGTAACAAGTGTAAGGAAAGACAAGTAAACTAAATGAACAGAACATATTTTAAAGGAATGCAATATAATTTTAATGTAGGTAAAATGTTAAAATAGACAATTCTAAATATGGTAACATAGTTCCCAAACGTGGAGAAAATAAAGAATGTAGAGAGTCCATTCTGAAATTCTGAAGCCATTTGATGAGAGCCGAATCATGTCCTCAGTCTGCTGCTTCATACCTAAAAACATTAAACAAAGGAGTAAATCTCTGCCTTCAGGATAAAGGCATAGAGGTAATTTCATTGAAAACAGTTACTTTTCAAATATTCCAGTTCATTTTTAAATTCTTTAAAGAAATATTTGAAGACCTTCAAGCATAAAACCTAGAAGGCATCTAATTTAACCATTAGATATCGGAGCAGAATCAGGTCATTTGGCCTATCAAGTCTGCTTCACCATTTGATCATCAGTGATATGTTTCTCAATCCCATTCCCCTGCCTTTTCTCCCCAATTATTGATCCCCTTTCTAATCAAGAATCTATCTCCCATCTTAAACACACTCAATGCCTTGGCCTCCACAGCCTTCTGCAATGAGTTCCACAGATTCACCACCCTCTGTGGACTCTATGACTCTATTGTCTAAGTTTCAATGTGATTCTTTACCACACCAACCCCCACAATCCTTCCAAACTCCCTTTGAGTACAGACCCAGAGACCTCACTGCTCCTCATATGACAAGCCCTTCATCCCTGGCATCATTATTGTAAACCTCCCCTGGATGCCCTCCAATGCTAGCACATCCTTCCTTAGAACTGCACACAATATTCCAAATGCAGTCTGACCAGAATCTTATACAGCCTCAGCAGTACATCTCTGTTCTTGTATTCTAGCTTGAAATGAATGCTAACACTGCACTTGCCTTCCTTACTGCCAAATGACCTGCATGTTAAGAGAAACCTGAACGAAAACTCTAAAGTTCCTTTGTGCTTGAGATTTCTGAAGCCTTTCCCCAGTTACAAAATAGTTTACACCTCTATTCTTCCTCCCAAAGTGCATGACCTCATACTTTCCCACACTGTATTCCAACTGCCACTTCTTTGCCCACGCTCCTTGCCTATCCAAGTCCTTCTACAGACTGTCTACTTCCTCAACACTACCTGTGCCTCCACGCATCTTCGTATTATCTGCAAAACTAGCAACAATGCCCTCAGTTCCTTCGCCCAGATTGTTAACGTATAACATAATCATTTGTGGTCCCAACACTGAACCCTGGAGAGCCCCACTAGCCACCGGCTACCATCCTGAAAAACACCCCTTTATCCCTACTCTCTGCCTTTTGCCAGTAAGCCAATCGTCTATCCATAAGGCTGAATTTTACCAAAAATCAGCTGAAAGTTGAGTTTTCTTTCCATCAGTTCTAGTGAATTATCTGATGGCCGACCTTATTACGTATGCACCATGCCACTATCAGTATTGGTTACTTTATCTTCCACTGGCCAGTGACAGGAGCACCAGAACGACCTTCTGAAACTCCTAATGTTTTATTTAAACCACAGCCATGCACCAGGTCAAGTACTGTCAGCCAGCAGCGGTCCTTTGCAGTTCCCGTGTATGAAGGATTGCTCAAGAAATGGCAAATAGAAGCAAGCTATTAACCCTTCTTTGCCAACAGGGACCTGGAGGTCCTGGTGGTTGCAATGATGGAGATAAGGGACGTCTTCTTTCCTTAGGACCACCAGGGAGACGACACCCTGCCAACCAGATCCAAAGTTCCATCTGAGTCAGTGTGCTGTTCACGGTCTGGAGGTACACCCAGTTGTGCAGGAAGAAGGTCAATGATGTTGTGTGCTCCATTAAGGTAAGTGCTACCATCTTCTTTCTGCTACCTAACACTGCTACTGCACCCACCTTCGACCAAAGCACATGGTCTACCAATCTCACTATGCAATATCTTCCCTCACTTGCTCCCACCTTTCCAACACCACGCCCCCCCCCCCCATAACTAATCCTGCATGCCCTCTGCAATGCCTTACTCTCACTCAGGACATCTCAGCACCTTTCCCCACAGCAGTGCAGCCACATTAATCTCACTCAATGAGAAATAATCCCACAACAGGGCAGAGAAAACCAAGACAGTGGTGAGGTGTGAGACACCCATCTCATCACCTACTATGAGGGTATAATCCTCACTTTGGTAGGACTGTAACCACTCATGGAGATGTTGAAATTTCTATGTTCTGGCAACCAAGAAAGATCCATTATCAAATGCTGAGCTGCTCTCTCAACACCACTACTCCCAATGTATTCCTTAGAATACAGAATTCTACTCCCATTTCACAATGTGTTCTCTCATCTCTTGGCAGCACCAATGGCATCTGCACAGAAAACAGCAGCCCCTCAGGACATCATCTCCTCCTCTGAGGAAGAAGTGACAGTTCTCTCAGAGGGAGCACTGACAAAGCTGGCTCCTGCACCCTCCACCAGTTCAGATACTGGCTCCTTGGTTGATGGTTAGCCCATTCTAGGCCAAAAGATTTTCAGTCTAGTGTGGGTGTACCCCAGGTGCTTATAGTTATCAGATAGGTATGGGGAAAGGAAGAGTTAAATTAGAATATTACCCTAAATTGTAACAGCAGAATAAAAGGCAAGTTTAAGACCAAACTCAGACAATATTTCACTCAAAAAATTGCTCATCATTTGCATTGGGTTTCTAGATAGAATGATGAAAGCAAATCCAAGAACTTTATTTTTTAAATTAGATGAAGAAGGAAGAACTGTTGCATATTTCTGCATGGAAGAATGAGTAAAGACAGGTTAATTCACCTAATAATGAAATCTAGATCGGATTCTCCAGCCTTGTAAATCTGGATTGACAGAAAGGGCAACTTACTTTGAAAGACGTTTCCGTAATTCCTTCACTTGCTCATTCTTTTTTGTTAATATTTCTTTCATGTTGCGATAAGCAGCTGTTTCCTGGAACTTTTTGTCCAACTCCTGTTAAAATATTATTATTTCATTTAATATTTCATAGCATGTAAAATGACTTAATTAATATCCATATCTGGGCAAGGCTTCCCTTTGAGTAAAACGGCAAATATAACTTATCTACATAAAACGCACAAATTGTTATCTTATTCAGGCAATTCCTGTTACACTTTTTGGTCTGAAACTTCCACTTGGGCAACTGGCAACAGAGTGGCTGCCCATTATAGAACTCAAGTTTCCATTCAGTTCATTGGAAAGGCAAACACCCCACCCTTCTTGCAAAAGCAGCTTTAGTAGTTTTAGACTTTGTTTACAACACGAACGCCTTATTATAGGAAGCATGCTATTCTGTTTGCAGCAGTATAGTTTACTTGTCCTGTTGCTGAGGGTGAAACTGAAATTGTTGCATCATGAAGGACCTACAGAATTGCAGTGTTCAAAAAAAAAACTTTTGCTGAATACAATTATATTGAAATTGTTGTGACTTATTTATGAATCTTAAATTTTGCCAAGAGCTTGGGGGTAGGGGAGATGCTGGATGTTACAAGGCACAATTCTCCAAGGCTAAAAAGGTGGAAGGTCTGGAAGGTCTCTCCCAGTCCAGGCAGACTGCAGGCCTGCTGAACTTCTTTTGGTAGTGTTCTCCTGTCCTGGACACAACTGCAATGCCGGTAGAAGGCCTGTAACAGCCATCTATCAAAACCTGAGGCCAAGACGTTGGGAAACATGGGGATCTAAGAAAAGATTGCCAGTTCTAGATTACATTTTTTTTTAAAAAACGGTACAATATACATGTACATGCTTTACTTCTGTTTTGGGTGTGTAGTAATGACATTCTGGTACCCAAGAATAAGTTTTATCTAAATTACAGGCTTGCATAATACCGCTGATTTTTCTCCTTTTTTTAAATGGAGATTGGTTCACCCTCCAGATTCTTAGGTAAGTATAATGCAGATTACAAAGAGAAAGGTGCTGCCAAGTTGTTAATTTTCCAGCTGCCCCCAATTAATCTCAATTTGAAAAATCACTCAGCTTTTCTCTAAAACATGAACTAAATATTTTCAAGATAATGAACTTGAATAAAGGAACAGGACCCTTACAGGAAGAAAATTAATATAATTACAATCCCGGTTGTTGCAAGAGTTGACAGATCTGCAATAAATGTCAGCAAAATCCAACGACAGATAGTAAAACCCGAGTCAGCCAAAGAAATTATAGTTTGGCATTTAGTAATGGGATTGACTAGAGTGATCATGTTCAAATTTGGCAAGATAGAGTTCATTGAATCAAAATACATAGCAACCCATTGTCAAGCGGTTTGATAATGATGAGAGATAACAAGGTGTAGAGCTGGATGAACACAGCAGGCCAAGCAGCATCAGAGGAGCAGGAAGGCTGACATTTCGGGCCTAGACCCTTTTGATAATGATGTCAGGATTGGACATGTGAATTGGACAGTGTGCTGCAGGTTCAGAAGGAGTTAGAATAAAACAAACAATGTAATGCATAAAGAGACAAGACTGCATCTTTGAGCTTTTCTCCAAACTTCACTTACTCCCTCCAGATAGAAGGTGTCATGATCTGTACTTAGCAGTATTCTTGCTATGACTTTCTACCTATACAGTGAACATCTTTGCCTGACACAACTCCCCACAATAATGTTTTCCCAGTTGACATTTTTATGGAAGAGCTCCTTCTTGCTCTTAACGAGTGAATTTCCGTCAATTCTGCTTCACTTCATTTTCTCTTGCAGGCACAGAGAAATGTATGTGCCATTCCACTCCTCCTCCTGGTTCATGTGATGTACTCGCTGATCATAGCAGGATCTCCAATCCACTGGAAAAACCAAATGCAATTTGGATAAACTCTTTGTGGAATATCTGTGTCACAAGTGTGACCATGATCTCCTCGCACTTCCATTCCCTCAACCCTTGACCACAAACTGTTCCAATGAAGGTCAGCACTGGTTTGATGATATCTAGCTTTCCAACCTATATTACACAGCATTCTCGCATCAATATCAACTTCAGATCTTGACTACAGATTTCACTTTGTTTTTGGCAGTAAGTGCTAGCACTGTGGGATGGGTGTGTCAGGATTTCAGAGGACGGGAAAGAGGGCAGCAGAATACTTGTGGTTTCAGGGGAGAACCCTCAACTTCAACTGTATGTTTGCAAAGCAATCTGCATCCTTAGATTCTGGCCTGTTTTGTTTTGTCAGTTTTTCACACTTAGTTTAATTAATATTGCTGTTCCACCACCCAAGTTGTTTATACTAAGCATTGCATAGGCATAATACCCCACACAAACAGTACAAGGTTCCCATGAAAAGGCAATACTCTATATTAAGTATTTTATGTATCCTAATTGCCAAATGACTTTTATTTACTATTATGAAAAATTTGAATGCTGGTTTCGTACAAAACTCATTCTGCCTCAAGCAAGTTTCAGCTTCACTGCTGCCTTCAACAATTAAAGGGTATTTATTCATTTCTATTTAATAATGAGGTTCCCAATACAAACCTTTTCAGTCAATGACAGATGTTCCTGTACTTTGAGTAGATCATGTTTAGTGGAAATGAGATTATCTTGTAGGCTCTTTTGCTTTGCAGTGCTCATGCTCAGGTTCTTTTCAAAATCAGCTTTCAAAGCTGCCAACGTCTCCTCAAGAGCAGCAACTTCCTGTGTTTTTAATTTGGACTAGTAAAAAAAAGGAAAATTCTTGTCATTATTTTGTACAAGAAAAATGATTAGATAAATAAATTCAGTTGGCTATTATGCATACTTTGTAATTTCACATACAGGCATAAATATGCAAATTGCTGAGGTCTATAAATAGTACATACCAAAAATATCACTCAGGCAGGCAGTAGGGAGCAAACAGATTTTAATTAACATTTGACTCTGCGCTAACGCATGACAGACAAAAAGATGAATAAGCATATTTGCTTGGTAATGGGTGGTTCAAAACACATACTTCAGAAGTTAAAACATGATCACTATCTTCAACAGCTTGTGCTGAATTCTGGATACCAGAACTCTCTTCAATAACATCAAAGCATTTACTTCCAAACTTGAAATTAAAGTCAGCTTGTTCCAAAACATAGGGTCTAATTTCAGAAATGGGGGTTAGGTGCATCACTTCCAAAAGAATGGTCCATTCTAGAGAAATTATTCCATGTGATTTACCCTTGCTTTAATTGTATGGGAGTTTGCACCTGGACTACCATGTGCTGTTTTGGTCTTCTTGTCTCAAGGAAGGTTATTCCCTTAGAGGCAGCACAACAAAGGTTCACTAGACTTGTTCCCAAAATGGTGGCACTGTCATCGGACGAGAGATTGGGCAAACTGGGCTGGTATTTTCTGAAGTTTCACAGAAATGAGACGTGATCCAGTTGAAATTTACAAAATACTTAAAAAGGGGCACCCAGGGTAGATGTAGCCAATGTGTGTCAGGGCATCTAGAACCAGGGGTACAATTTAAGAATAAGGGGGCCATTCAAGGTTAACATGAGAAAAATTTTTTTTTCATTCAGAGGGTTACGATCTGTTGAAATTTTCTACCACAGCAAACTGTGGTCAGTCTTTAAGTATGTTTAAGGTAGAATGATACTTTTCTGATTATCAATGGCATACAGGGCTATGGGGATGGATGGGTAAAAGGCATTTAAGTATTCGATCAGCCATGATTGTATTGAATGGCGGGGCAGGAGCGACTGGTTGAATGGCTAACTCCTGTTCCTATGTGGCTACACTAAGAAATTACTGTTGTTGTGATGGTTGTTAGGAAATTGCTACTACCTCTTCTGAATAATAAACACTCCTTTTAAATATACATTCTTTATCCAGTAATCAAGTGGGGTAAAAGAACTGAAGGTATGAAGCCTGTTACTTCAGGCTGGGGTAACGTTGGCTTGATTCATGATAATTGAATGGGACATAGGACACAGCCTGCGGAACACCATCTTTTGAGCAGGACAGTGGAAATACCACACCCAAAGCACTTTCATCTATAACAAGCAGTCTAAAGCTAGTGGTAGATGTTGTTGCACTTCTGCTGTGAAGAAAATCAGCAAGTTTTTCAGCGCAAAGGTCTCATTTCTTGGTAGAAGACTGACTTTCTTCACAGCAAAGGAGCAGCTGCATTCACTTAGCACAAATCATAATCTTGACCACCAAAGCCCTATACAATCAACAGCTTATTTTGGATGCTATACTGTTGGCAAACACATATAGACTGAAAGTTCATCAAAATATACATTATTTAGCAACATCTGCTGTTTGGAAGAAAACAAAAACAAGACCACACAACAAAACAGCCCCATGTAAGAACAATGACAATTTAATTATTTGATACCCATCAAAGCAATCTTTTTTTGGCAAAATAATTCAAGTTAGGATCCAATATGACAATAATTGAAGTGTCAACCTGATTTTTAATACACAGATATCAGAATATTGAAATGGGCTGTTAACCTGGTAGCATCAGTATTGTTGTTAATCCTCCACCCAAATTCTGTGTCCTTGCCCTGTTCACACATTCCTTCAAACATTCATCTAGCTGTTCCTTAAATATTTAGATAGGAGTAGGTTTTCATTGGTTCCACTAAAATGATAAGAAAAAGCTGCTGATGCAGTTTGTGGGGATTGTGTGCTGTGCATAGTAATCTCCTACAATTGCAATAGCTGTCCTTGCCATGCTATAGGATCTCAAATTAAAACAGCAGGCAGTCTGGCTGAGGTAAGCATTCTTGGCTTCCAGGAATACAAAGCTAATGTCAAGCAGAGATAAAAGGTACTGCAGATGCTGGAGAATCCGAGATAACACAAA